>OY744482.1:352609489-352807624 GCA_963556165.1 Tipula helvola
GAAGTACATATTGGTGCACTCGCTCCGTAGGTAAGCCGCGAAGCGCGTACAAAAGAAACTTCTTCTGAACGCTCTCAATTCTGTATGAATGGCAATGATAAAATGGTGACCAAATCTGAGAAGCATATTCCAGAATGGAACGAACAAAGGACACATAAAGAGTTTTCAGTATGAGTGGGTCGCAAAAGTCTTTACAATTGCGCTTAATGAAACCCAGCATAATATAAGCTTTTGAAATAATAGAATCAATGTGTTTGGTAAAAGTAAGATCATAGGAAAAGGTTACACCTAAGTCGGTTATGACCTCAACTCTGTCAATAGCGGAATTGTATAGAAAATATTGCTGAAGAACAGGTAAGTGTGTACGAGAGAATGATAAAATCCTACATTTACCCACATTCAACAACAATTTGTTTTTAAATGACAAACTGCAAAAGTTACTCAAGTCATCTTGTAATTTAATACAATCAGAAACTCCAGTAATAGGAGCAAATATCTTCATATCATCTGCGTAAAGCAAACATTTTGCGAATTTAAAACAATCAACAACATCATTGACAAATAATGAGAATAAAAGAGGACCAATGTGGCTACCTTGAGGAACTCCAGAGGTAACTCGAAATAAGCGAGAACTAAAATCATTTATCTTAACAAATTGGTAGCGATCAGACAGGTACGAATGCAACCACCTGTTGGGGATAAACTGACAATTTAGTTTATCCAGCTTATCGATAAGGATCGAATGATCAATTTTATCGAAAGTTTTCGAAAAATCGGTGTAAACTGCATCCATTTTTTGCCTACGTTCCAATCTACTATATAAATGTTGACAAAAACTGACTAGGTTAGTAACCGTAGACCTACCCGTGTAAAAACCGTGTTGAGCAGGAGAAATATAAATGTTTGCATGAAAAAATAAGAATTTCTGTACCATTGATTCGAAAAGTTTTGGTATGGCAGAAAGAATAGCGATTCCGCGATAATTGCTGATATCGCTTCTTCTGCCGGATTTAAAAATCGGACGAATGAAAGACAGTTTCCAGGGATCCGGAAAAATCCCAGTACGTAGGCTCTTATTAAAGATTAGAGTCAGTGGATGGGCTAAACTCTCAGCACAATTCTTAATAAGGATAGGTGGAAAACCATCATGACCTGCCCCCTTATTACTATCAAGTTGAGATAAGCTATCATAAACTTCTGCTTCAGTAAACTGTAAAAAATTAAAATCAGAGCAATCGCGATTATTTATAAGCTTGGTACCAGAATCCCCAGATACTTCATAGACGGACTCAAAAAATTTTGCAAATATATTAGCGATATCAGAGGGTTGACTTGCGGAAGAGTTCTGAAAGGTCATTGGAGTAGGAAACCCAACAACCTTCATTTTACCATTTATGAAATTTCAGAACTTTTTTGGGTTGGAAGTCAGATCCTCTTCTATTTGCAAAATGTAGTTGTTGTAAAGGAACCAATTTAAAGTTTTGAACTCTTTACGAGCTAAGTTGAATCTGGAATAAAACTCAGCGCCCTGTAACTTATACAAAAGAATGGAACTTATTCCGTTTTTTAAGACGTAGTAGTTCTTTGTTATACCACGGCTCACGAAACCTAGGTCCGTTTTTATTTGATGAAACATACCTTTCAATACCAGTCTTGAGCAGCCCGTTGAACAACAAAATAGAATGGTTCAAATTTTCATCCCGCTTGAGAAAGTCCCAATTAGAACCGACAAGAAATTCGTTTAACGAATCGTAGTCCGCAAGCCTAAAATCGAAATGCAGAGAATTACTAGAAGTACACGTAGTGTTGCAATTCTCTAAAAATATATATATGTTAATTGGAGTGTGGTAAACGCTCGAACATCCAGTAAAATCTTCGCAAGGTGATATCTCCGAAAACATAAGATCAGTTGAATAAACGAAATCGAGAAATATTCGCCGACTATTGCTTATCCGGTTCAACTTAGGGCATCCAAAATCGATTACGGTTAATCGGTTAATCGATTAATTTTATTAATCGAGTTTACGATTAATCGATATTGCATTAATCGATTAATCACAATAGTATATATTTCTTATCTTAAAATAGTAAACAAACTATAAAAAAATCTATTTAAACATTAAAAGTATCGGGAATGCACAATGTACAATTTTACTTTAGCGGTTATATTTACCGATCACGTTTATTCACTTTACACATCCATGAAAACACATTTCTTCATTGTCACGTAATCTTCTTTTATCTGTATAATGTACGCCGAACGATTAATAAATCGATTAAACGTTAAACCTTTTATCAGTTAGCAAGCAACCATCAATCGCTTCGTAGTGATGGAATTTCATGCAGCGAAGTTGACGAAATTGAGATTAGCGATGATGATATGGATTTAAATAAGCAACTCGAGCCTGCTATTTCATCAATTGCTCCGCCAAGCATTCGCCCAAACGTATAGGTATAAAATATTACTTCAAATTATTTGAATCAACGGGAAAGAGATCAAATGTTTTAGAAGATTTGTATAAGGCATTGTTGACAATTCGTCCTACATCCACTTCTAGCGAACACACATTTTCGGTTGCAGGGAACTTTGTAACAAAAATTAGGGCAAGCCTCCAATCTTCATCTCTAAATGCACTTGTCTTTTTAAAATAAAACTTTTTAAGTAATAAATATAATCGTTACAAACAAAACGTTAGAAATACATTCTGTTTGTAATTTACAAACTATGAATTCCTAATTTTTATTTTGTGAATTTTTGATATTTTATGAATAATAAAATTCTGAAGTCTTAATTTCAGCGAAATATGTTTGACAAACCTCAACTGTAGTAATTCTACATTAAAGTCGATTAATTCTTCGATTAATCGGTTAATCGGTTAATTTAGAAAAAAAATAACGATTAATCGGTTAAATCAAAAGTCGATTATTTGGATGCCCTAGTTCAACTGCATCATTGCTAAGCTAGCAAAATAATCAGTAACTGCCAATTCCCTTTGGCCAGAAGAAGAGGATGTGAAAACTCCATCAACATCAAACCAAGCAATATCTGGCAGATTGAAGTCTCCTATAACCATTAGTTGTTCCTTAATACGAACCAATGGCATGACCGCAGAACTGATGAAATTAACAATTCCCATATAATTTTCCAGAGTAGATCCAGAGGGAACATATACAGCCACTACGAGGATAGATGACTCGGATACATTAATCCGAACAGCTATTACATCATAAATTGGATGACATGCAATGAGCTCGTTTGGGATCGAACTCTTAACAGCAATCAACACCCCCCACCTTTAAGGCTGGTACAAAAATCATGTCGATCTTTTCTGTGGACAACGTAGTTGGGTGGGAAATATTCCTCTGAATTAAACACTTTAGTCAGTCATGTTTCCGATATGATAATCACATCGTAATCATTATCAAGAACGCCAAGCAAGAATAACTTAGCTTTCCCCCGAATACTAGAGGCGTTGTGATAGTACATCGAAGTGAAAGTAATTTGTCCAAAACTTTTGGGCCGACGCATCCCCTTTGACCCTGCGTTATTTAAATTTCGGCAGAGTTGACTACTGCAGCTGGTATCCGGAATTTCACATTTGAGGCTCCTGTCCGAAAATTTTACTTATGGAAGGGCCTAATAAATACACCGGTAGGCCATGCATCCGAATTTAGAGCCTTATCATGAAGCTCAACGTTGATCCCCAATTTAAAGCACACATATTCTAACTCATGGATATCTTTATCCTTAGGAATTAGTTTAACTGCCTTGTAAACACTCGGACCTAAGCATTTGCTAGCCAGAGCCACAATATCATCCTCAGTTGTAAGAGTATCGAATCTTGACAAATGAAGCCAACATTTCGGTGCAATAGTTTTAATATAAATATCAGGTGAGGTATTAGTGCCACGAATATTAAAATTTCGTATGTTCTTCCGGATAGTTCGTGATGATGGCAACGATTTTTTATTAACATTTGGACCGCACGATATATCAATACTGTTCGCTTTTGCAGACGTACTCGCAACACTCGAAATAACTGCCGAAGATACCACATCAGCAAATGTGCCACCCCAGACACATACGAGTTATTAGACACAGGCTTGAAAGATTCAGCACATGAATTTCCACCAATTATATTGGTACCAAAGATTTCGGACTTAGCGGCACCAGGCAAAACAGATGCAAGACAACGACGCAAGTGTTTCAGACTGTTCACTCAATCATATTAAAGCCACCAACATTCGACGGAACAACATCTTTCGTCATTTTCAAATTTCAATTTGATACTTGTTCCAAGTATCGTAAAGATCATCACAATTGGATCAAGTTGGCCACGTATATTTGCACATGGCCAAGTTATCCGAAAATATGTGCGAGACATTGTGGACATCTCTGTGATCGGTGATACAATAATTTATAAAACCATCAAAATTATTGAAAATTCTAAATTCTGTGAAGTGATAGTAAAGTTCGTCACTATTGGATCAGGTTGGTGACATATACAGCTATATGGCCTAGTTATTCTAGAAAATGTGCGGGACCTTCGGGACATCTCCAGGATTAGCGCTAAACAATTATTTAATTATCAAAAATCAGTCAACATTTAAATGATCTGAAATACAGTAAAGTTCAACAAAATTGAATGCTTTTGGGCAACGAGCTAAACAGACGGTCCAGCTATCTAAAAATGATGAAAATAACCTGTTGCAGGGTTTAATTGTACGAAAAATCCAAAATTACAAAAAATTTAAATTTTCATATAATCTAAATTCCAATTGTAAAAATAAATAATTTAACAGTGTAATTTTTTGTTATTTTTTTTAAGCATAAACTTGACACTCATGTAAGTTGATTGGGGGTAATCAAATTTCATTCACATAACAGGTCAACAAATATGTTCGCTCCGATTATGACGTCGATCGCTTTGCGTTTATAAAATTGAGGACATGCTAATTCATATTTTTTGAAAAACTCAATGTCAATGCTTCGTGAGGTTGATGTGATGGTCATGTTTAACGTTATTAATCCCTTGGTATGTCCACTTGCAGTGGCTCCGATTCCTGTAATGGCAAGTTTGGCATTATTTATTGGCAATTGTAGTTGTTGTGCACAATTTTCGCTGATAAACGATACTTGTGATCCGGAATTTAGTATATCTCTGTAGAAATGTCTTTGGTTTTGCGCATCAGTTACACGTATTAAAGCAGTCGGGAATATGGAGCTTCCTATATTGGTGTTGGTAGTATGACTAGACTTTTCGGGTTAAGATGACTGATCTACGGTCTGGACAGCGTTTGCTTTCGTTGCTATCGGTTGATTTTCATGCAACAGACTGTGGTGTCTTCTATTGCATTGTTTGCACGAAATTTAGACTTGCAATTGTATACACTATGTGGTTGTGGTCTTCAGGTAATTGAAACACCGGTTTTCTCTAATTAGGAAATATTTTCGTTATGCTAATGACATTTCCTTAAATTTACTACAACAGCCTGTGATTTTCGGTACATACACAGAAAAAAAAAAAGATTATTATCAAACAAAAATGATTTTAACCAAATCAAACGCGATTTCGATAATGCTCCGAAACTTTATTAGTATTGTTTCAAAAATATTTAGTCTTAATGTAAAACTATAATTATTAATTTGATTTTAAACCTAAAATCATAAGACAAGCATTGCTTAATTCATATGATACACTCGTTAGGTTTATATTAAAACTGGGAAAATTTCAATGTAAAACTCATGAATTTTGATTCAAATAATGGTTGTTTTGAGACCAGGCACTCAATTTCAACGTTTTATATGTATATATATATATATATATATATATATATATATATATATATATATATATATATATATATATATATATATATATATATATATATATATGTATATAGAATAATATAAATATATAAAAAATTTATAATATATAGCTATTTATCACAATTCTAATAATTCCTTCAAATTTTTTATTTCAAAAGGGATGTTATCATTATTAGTCGACAACTCGTATATTAAATATTCCAAAAATTTATAAATTTTAAAACCCTCAAAAGGGTATTTTAAGTTTATTACATAAAAAATTTTAAAATTTATATCAATTGCATGCCTGATGTCGTCAAAAACATAAAATATGTCATCGTAATACAAAAACAATTTTGTTATAAGATTTTCGTTTACATTATGCAATGCAAACAACATTGGTTGTAGTGTGAGAGCAAAATTGGCGTACTTCATCTTTTTACCATTCAGAATATTGTGTATATCTTCTGCATCTTCAATATAATTAATAAAAGAGTCGAAAGATTCAATGATTGAAGGCTTCCAAATTTTATTGCATTTGGTGCTTTTTTTCCGAGATGAGGGTACCAACACTCCGTTAAGCTGTATGAATAATTAGCTATAATAAAGTCTGAAATTTAAATATTGCATTAGAAGTTTAGAAGTTATAGTTAGATCACATTTAAATTACTTTTTCGTTCCAAAATAATATCACCTTTCAGGAACTCTGCTCCCAAAATAATGTCTCTTAGTTTGGCACCTGACTCCTGCACAGTTTTGTCCTTCACACGATCAACTATTTGTAAAAATAATTTTTGACAAAACTGATTATTACATTTTTTTAGGAAATTAAGGGATATTTCTGGATGCAAATACTCGAAATCCATGTCAATCTGAAATTAATAAATGAAGTTGAAAATAATTTAACGGTGAAAATAAATTTGTTTAATTAACTTACTAAGCGATAACCTTTCGCGCTTTTGATAAGAGGCCATTCGCATAAGAACTCAGTTATATTTTTCTGAGATGATTGCCGGAAATAGTTTATTCGGCCGGATGCTGATTTTTTCCAATGTTCTTCTACGGTATTTCACGGTTCCATGTGATACCGTAACCAATTCTTGGAGTTATTTACATCCTGATCAACAATTTCGTCTGAAATTTGATATTTCAAATCATAATGTTTATATTTTCATTTATTCCATAACATTTTTCAGTTATATTATTTTTTTATAATAAGACATAAACTAATTACCTTCGACATGGTCGGTACCGTCAAATGATGTTCTTGCTTTTTTTAAACAATTTCGACTTTCCAAGATGCCAATTTGACGTAAATTGGTTTTATTATTTCGGTATTTATAATATAATTTACCTTTTTTTGCTTTGCCGTCTTGATAGTAATACTCCGATTTTTCTAACGGGCAGTGTGAAAGTATTACCCCTATGATATACTGTAAACTAGCAGATCCCAAGTTTGATATTTTTCTCTCTAAAAGATGAGAAACAATTTTATTGCATAGCAAGTCGCGCGATGTATTTTGTCCATTTTTATTGATGCTTTCTAAAATTTCTTTGATGTGTGGTAGACAAAACATGTCGTCAATTTCCTGGATTAATTGGTTATAATTTGTTTTATTATAAAAATCATGTCAAAAACTTAATAACTTACATTTTTATGACTATCAATTTCATCGACAGTTGCTCCTGTAGTAGATGATGATGTTGACGGTGTTGGCGACCCAATAAGCCGAGATGTGTTCGCCCACTCTGATAATGGATTTGTTACGTTTATAGGCGATGCGTTAATCGAGTCTGCACCTTCAGGCATATCCTACCGAATAGAATAACGTTAAACACAGTACAATAACATAAATTTATCATAGGAACATACAAGAAAAATGTTTTAAGTTGTATGCATATTCTCATATTCAGATTAGAATCCCGTAATGCATTAGAAACACGAGAAATACGTTTTCACAAAAGGAAACATAACCTTTAATTATTAAAATATTTTATATTTACATTAGCCTTCCTCCAGTTCACTATTTTTTTTCTGAGCTTAATTTTTACTCCTATTTGATTAAATTTAGGAAAAATTTGATCTATATCTCTCTCGGTTATTCCACCTAACCCGTCAATGTCGATCCCAGCTCCTAAAATAGAATTTTTAGATGTAACTACTTATGTATTTACAAATATTATTATGCATCCTTATAATTACCATTCAATTTTGGAAACAAATAGAGCATATCCCATTGATCTAACAACGTTGCTAACGGAACATCATCATCTAGTACAGTAATCATTAAATTATCTTCATGATCACTTGATTCACCCATTTTGAAATGATTAACCGAATCTTCTACCTTTATGAATATCGCAACTAACTTATTAGTTAAAATAATACTTTATCACATGCGTTAATTATATTTTTAGTGAATTAAAAAAACACTATATTCTAAAGTTGTTTATTTGACAGCATACACACGAATAAAGGAAGAAACAAATGTGGTTTTACGATTTCATTCAGATTGATTAACATAAATACAGCAGTTTTGTTTCAAAGCACTGTTTGTTAATCTCAAAACAGACAGTTGTTTGTATTAAAAAAAACTACCAATTTTTATAATAAAATCACTAATTTTGCAAATTAAAATGAGTTTCAATTCTTCTTGCGAATGATTGCAAAATCAAAGAGCGAAAGTTTTAAAACGCCTAGAATATAAATGAAATAAAAACAGCAACACCATAAATTGAATTATTTTTAATTAACCAAAAATTTGTACATATATTTAAATTATTGGAATTTTAAAACATTTCTTCCCACTTATTGGAGATTTGATTAAATCAAACGGATGGTTATGCTCAGCCGAATCTATTTCAGCCCAGCAATATTTTTGTAAAGAATTGCCTGTAACATAGCAGTTATACAATCTATCAAATTTTTCAACTTTAATTTTCTCAAAAAATAAAATTACTTTCACTTCATTTATTATGATTTGATGTATTTTTAGAACCGAGGAAAGCGGTTGCTCTGATTTAAGAAAATGGTTCTTTTTGTATATGGTTCCCATATATTCAATATGTTCTGCTAGAACTATATTACCGAGATCAAAATTCATTTCTCTGATTAATTCTTCATAAATCGAGTCGTTAAGGTTGTTTGAAAGATCACTTCGTTTTATTACGGATACGTCGCTTTCCATGCCCTTGTTACTCATCATGTTGAAAGTGAATCGCACAGCACACTTTTTAGCGATAGTCAGAGGTAAATTTCTTCTGGATGTAATAGCATTTGTGTAATATTTGAGTTCTCTGTGTTTTGACTCAAAACGCATACACCACATAAGTTTTAGAGGTCCAGATTTTAGTACTATAGTGGGGTAGTGCAAAAGTAAATGATGCTTAGGTTTGAGATTTTCGTTAAAGAGTTGAATATATAATTGGTTGTGATTTTTAATTTTTTCTTTGAGGCAGTGAATATCATAATTAGAAAAACTTTCTTTAAAAACTAATTCCACTAATTCTTCTAATGTGTTTATATATTCTATTAATGAATCGTTTGAAGGAATTAAATCGCCAATATAAAATAAAAAGTATTCTAGTAAGCAAAGCGCTTCTCTGGCTGTTAATCGAAGTTTTTTTTGTTTAATGTGCTCTAATTTGATAGGTCCCAGTTTATTGGCTATTTGCATTATACCATACTCGAAAGTTTTAATCCGGCGATTTAAAGTTTCAATTGTAAACAAATGTTTTTCCATTATAAAAGAAAACAGACAATTAGAAATTCCAAATTTTATTACGCCTTCCATCATGTCATGCATAATGTCAACACAAAAATTCTCGGTTACATGAAATGTGCTTAGCTCATTTAAAAGTGAATTTCCCTTAATTCCAGTCTGTTTAAACGTATCACAATTGAAGTTTGAAAGTTGTTCATTGTAAGTTTGTCTGTCACGTGCAATACCTACATTTTCTTCTAAACTGGTATAAGTTTCTTCTTTTCTCATTAGGCACAGTCTACAGAAATAATTGTGTGAAAAGGATTGAGAAAATCCAAGTATGGAAATTAACCCAAGATTATCGCCAATCACCAGACCCAGCGCAAAATAAACTTTTATAATTCCGTCATCCATTTTAAAGTCAATACCCTTGGTTTCTAATAGTTTCAATTCATCCACCAAAGGAGCAAGTGCTTTATTATAATTAAAAGTTTTAATTATTTGCGATTTGACAAGCATCGCTACAAAAATGTTGCATAATTGGAAATATCCCTGTGGAAGTGTTGGAAAACTGTAATAAAATGCTGCAATGGCTTGATTTCCTGATCTATTTCCTATCGGATTGTTGGTTTCGAAATCGTCATAGAACAAAAATATTGGGATCACATGTTCTTGTTTGATTTGTTGTAACTTTCTTTGCCACAGCTCGCCTTGAACGAACTTGTTCAAAACAGTTTTGGTTTCTAACAGTTGTTTTCCATTTTCTAGTGTCCTTTTCAATAATTGTTCTTTTTCAAAAAAACATTTAATTTGAAAAGAAATAGGCATTAATACTCCTTCACTTTCAATCTCTTTAATAGTTAACTTTCCTTTTTCAACTTTCTCACCAACTTGATTATTATAATAATAAATTTTTCTGGCGCTAAATAAAGGCCTTTATTCGACAATTCCTTCAGAAGCAAGTATTCTGAACGTATTTTTTCAAATGGGTTTTCGCATAAGTTGAAAATTTTATCCATTGACTTGGTTTTATCATTCTCACAATTCCTCTGGTAGGTTCTGATGTTGGTTATGATTACGCTCATAAGTTCTTGTACCTCGTCCATGATATGCAAGCAAGTTGATGTTGCTAATCCTTGTAAACTGTATAACTTTGTTACAAATTTTAAGGCGGATTTATCTATGGATATTTTTATATTGTTTAATTCTTCCTCATTTGTTTTTAATTTCGTTTTGTAAGGGGTTTGTTCTGAGCGGACACTTTTATTGCGAACAACATTTTCACCTATTTGAACTGCAAACATTTAAAATTAAAACCAATAAAAAATGTACTTGCAACATAATTACCATGACCGGGGGCACAACCATCATCAGTTGCAGCATCAGTTGATTTGCTTGGAAAATCTGAAATAACCGGGTCTGTTTCATCCTTATGCACATTTGTCAAATGCCTTTTATATCTATTTAAATGTGAAAACTTCTGAAAACAAAGTCTTTGACCACAAATTAATATTTCTCCAGGAAGTAACCCGTGCAAATATTTTAAGTGTTTGCAGAGAAGTTCAATTGATTGAAACGAACTTGAACATTTAAAGCAATTATACATATTGCTTTCTTTTGAATAACAAGAAATTATTTTTAATTTTAATAATTTAATTTTTTTGTAATTGTTTAAAAGGAATTATAGTTAAATACCACACTAGACAAAACAATTCAATAGTTTGACAGCTTATAAAAGCCAAAATAAAAATTGTTAGATTCAAAGAAAAAGTTCTTGTTACAAAATACATTTTAAATATATTTCTTAAAACTCTGAAATGTTTGTAAATTAATCATAAAAATAATTTTGTATTAAAAGAAACTCATGTTTAATATAAACATAACAATATTGTTTTGTATTAAACTAAATTATATTAGTTCAAATCAAAGGATCTAAATTCAAGCAAAAGTTGTTTAGAACCATGTCCGCAAACTACCGAAAACATCAAAACTCACAAGCCTTGCTAAGAAACATGATTAATGTTTGCATTAAAAATAATATTGTTGCAAATAAAGAAAAATGATTAAAACCAAACAGGTTATGATATTTTGGAATTAAATTTACCACATTTTAATAGTAAATAATTTTTTTTTTCTGTGTACTGAGCATGTTTGGTTTATATTTGAGCGGTTATTCTGAAAATGGCTTAAGTCCATATTCTGTTGAAATGAGACAATGAAAGAATAGAAAAACAATAAATGAAAAAACATATGGGATTTTGAATTTTCTTATTTTTTGCACTGGTGTTAGAGATTAATTTTTTTTTGTTTTGACAATAAATTATTTACCGTTAGAAAGATTATACTGTTGGACATGGGCCACTTTCAAAATGAAAAATGGACATAGGCCACTTTCAAAATGAACGGTTCATTTCTTTTTCCTGTTACGACATGGCTACTAACATTTTGTTTTGATTTAGTTGGTGGTAATTGAGGATCGCTTTCTACTTATTAGTATAGTGGATAGTAGAGCAATACAAGTCATTGAATGACTGCCATTCGGTTTAGTCGCCAGAGAAAACCGGTATAGGAATTTTGGGTAGTTTCACTTCAATGTGGTTTCCTAGTGTAGAAGCATCAATAAATGTATCGTTGAGTGACATGGTATGCTCCATCTATTTCCTCAATGCGAGATTTAATCCTTCTACCACTGTGTAGTACTTTGCTTCAAAGTCTAATTCTAATTCTTCTTTGTTATATAGGACAACCATACTGTTCTCCACCTCAATGAACTCGTTTCGGTATCGCTCAACGTTTGTTAACCGCACTGTAATTTTTTCGGCATTGGTGGTTTCGCTGATGGCTTCGATAAAGTTAACCAATTTGGGCATGCTACCTTTAATGTATGCACATCGTTTTTTCAATGATCAAATGCCTCTCATTTCGTTTTTAAGTATCACCAATTTATCTCACTTTTATGGACTTTTATTATATGAGCACTACTAATGTTATTTTATGCGTATATAGTATAATCGTAAGGTTAATCTTATTGTTATCGATTAATTATTTAATATTATTTAATTTAAATTTTGTTTAATTTCAGCTTTTAGGTCATGACAAGTAGAAAAATTCAAAGATTTCAAAAGGGACAGAATTTTTAATAGGAATATAATTCAAATTTTAAAGGTAAGTTTACTAAACTATTCTACATTTTGTGGGTATGGTAAGCCGTTGTCCGTATCCGGTTAAAAGCTTGAACTCAAATTGTGTTTGATAAAGAATAAACGAGTCTCCAATTATCTTACGATATAGATAAAACAATAGAATTATTTCTACCATAAAACTTCACATAAGTAACAGGTATCCTGATTTGAATAACTAAGTTATAAGTTATAGGTAAAATGAAATGACAGCAAAAGATGTTGATCTAAAATATCAATTCAATAACATTTTTCCCATACACTATACGCTCCAATTTTTGCCCCTCTGCAAAACACTGATAAATGTCAACAAAATAATTTATGCATAACACTCAAATATGTAAAATGTAGTGTAAACTAAAAAGCTTACCAAAAACAACAAAAACAAATTATTAAAATGTTTTTATTTCAACGATGAGCGCGACATAAACATGTTTTAATTTATTTATAAATAAATTTTTATCAAACATCAGTCAATAATTCATTTTAATTTAATATTTTATAAAATTATATATGTATGTGGGGTCTCTCACACCGGACTATCAAGCTTACATAAAGCTTGTGGTGATGATGTAGAAATTTGTTAGTTTCATATATGCTAATAAAATATACATAAAAACAAACAAAAAAAAGCACACACAGACACACACAGAGCATAAACATAAATATTTTATTAACAAGGCAATATGCGGTTTTTATCAACATAAACTATCAAAAAAATCGTATTAAATGTTTTTGTTGTAAAAATATTGATCGTTTATCTTATGTAATATGCTTGGGGTATATAGATAATGGATGTGAGTCTTTCCAAATTAACTAATCGATTGTTTCAAACAATTTAAGCATTTTTTGAAAGAACAATAAAAACCAAATTGTTAAATTGACATTAAAATTGTAAAGAGAAACATGACGCTTTTGTTTAAAATTTGCTTTATAGAATCAAACAAGTGTAATAGATTTATCACGGTATATCTAGGCTCATATCATTTAGTTTTCTCAATAATAAAATGATGACATCAAAAAGTTTTTGGTACATTTTTTGTAGTAAATCAAACTCTAAAAATTAGATTGCAAACGTGGAATTATTTCGGCTACAGCCAGTGCTAATATTCAACAATGTTGGATCTTATATCGTGTGGTGTCACAACAACTTAAAATGTTCGCTAAACAAAACACCTTTATCGCACCAAATGCAGAATTTTCCTCCGTTTTTTCCAGAATGTGACCCGGTTTTTTTCCAGAATATATTGCTGGAAAGGGCAGTAAACCCATAGTCCCTATTTTTCAAAATAATTTTAAAGAATTTCTCTCAATTTTTTTTTCCAGAGTATGCCACGGCTCTTTTCCAGAATATAATACTAGAAGGTGCGGAAAATTTATTTACTCCAAAATTTAAATAAAGCCCCTCCCTCCCTTTTCCAGAAGAGATCCATTTTTACCAGAATAGTTTCCACTTTTTCTTGTTATCTAGTTGGAAAAAAGCAGGTGAATAGTAGTTAAATATAAAATTGAACCCCCTTCGCCCTTTTCAGAATTGATCGTTTTTTGTTATTTTAGGCCATTACGCGCTAGTAGTATACAACGTACGTACATGTTTTTGATAACAATGGATTGAATACGCTTTGACTTTTACGTCAGTGGAAATGCTCGAGCCATGAAGATGCCATACCAAAACTAGATTCCCAGAAAAGGTGATGACAGAGCACAATGTTAGATGTTTATTTTCTGGCGATTTTGATGAAGTTTGCGGAGACATATTCTGGGGTATTTTTTTGCTCTTTCTAGTATTATATTCTGGAAAAAGCCGCGATATATTCTGGCAAACAATTAAGAGAAATTCTTTAAAATTATTTTGGAAAAGGAGGAAATTTAAACTAGAGATAACAGTTGGCTAGGTACACTAGTTGGAATACTTTCCAGACATGACACTTTAAAGGTTGAATTTATTTAGGCCTTTATTTCAAACGAATTTTCCCGGGCTCCCCACATGAAGCTTGTCCTGATAATTTTTCTGTTGATAACCCTTGGCTAGACACTTTATTGAACCACTTTCAGACATACCACTGGGTTGAATTTATAAACATTTTTAAATTTTATATTATGCTCCTCTCATGAAACTTAACTTGTAATTATGTGACAACCAAATGAGCCAGTATCCAACTATAAATTCACTATATGGAAATTCCAGTTTATAGGTTGTTTTGTCAATTTTTCATTTTACATGAAATATGTTTCGGCTGAAATATCGGCTGGTAACTTTCGGCTGATATAGCCAGGAATCTTTATAACCGACAACTTTCGGCTAACTTTAACAAGGTATATCTACTGAGATACATTGCGTCAAAGAAAACTTGTTCGATGTGATACCTAGATTCATATTTTACTTAATATTAGCTTTTAAACTGCTTTACGTAACTCAGCCGTCTTTAGTTTAAGTTGTAGGATTTACTATTACACTTTTGGTATCATACTGGTACATTAAATACTCTTCCAAGATTTATTTTTTAATTTCGTTCATTCTACCCAAAACAAAGAAATTCAAAATAATGTCGATAATAATAATTGCTTGGTAATTATATTCATGGTCAAACCAGTCATTCCTGAGGAATCTTGAATGATCCAATTAATTCGCAATAACACCGGCACTTATATTCTCACTAAACTTTTGTTGAATCGGTTCTAACCATCAGCACGAAGTTTTCGCTCTAAGCGAATACCGTACTTTGACATTATCGCACTTATTGATTTTATTTATTACCAAATGTTAAACTTTTGGGTGAAACTAAAATTAGAACAACCATTTTAAAGGTAACGATTTTTCTTTGTTATAAAAAACCAAACAATTTAAGCAAAATACTTGTTACAACCTTTTAGAAGATATTAGCGTGAATTATCAATAAAATAATGCAAAATAAGTAATGCAGTCACAACGTTGTGTTAAAGTTGAGAATTTTTGTATTTAGCACCGGTGTTCCATAAGGAGATGCTTACTTTAGCAGAAGTAACTACATATTTGAGGCAATGATAAGATTCAAATTTGGGATCCCTTACTGTGGGCGACCGTGATTTTATCCTCGACGTCCACGGCTAAACTGAAAATATCTTGCAAATGCTATAAAGCTGATATTGTATATAGCGTCTGTATCAGGCCTATTATCTTGTGTGAGTGTAAAAGTTAGACTTCAACTGTATTTGCTTCAACCTTTTAAGAGTAGTTTATTATTATTTTTGAGAAAAACGGATGTCCACGGTCATTACTTTAATTTGTCTTAATATCCCAAGCAATATGTATCGGAAGGGTATGGTACTTTAAATTGAGGGTAATAGTAATTTCTACCACTTGAAATGCATGTGGGTAATCAAGCCAAAACCGTTCAATTTGTTGTCTTTGATGCACTGTTTCTAAAACAGTTATTGAAAATGGGGTCCTGAAAAGTTTTAATAGAAACAGATTTTCCATTTATGAATAGGTAAAGCAACATTTTTTAAATGAGCATTTTTCATTTCAGCCGTTCCCAGCAATGCTGGCTTAAATGGTATTTTTCAATTAAAATTGTTAAATTATTAAAATTTTATTATTTTAATTAATAATTTGAGTTATTACTTCGGTCTAAAAAGACCAAAGTATTGAAATCCTGTCAAAAATGACGAAAAATTTTGTTGGTCCAAAACCACTTTTCTCGACGTTTTGAAAGTCCCTGAGTCTGAAAATGCAAAAAAAAAAAAAATGTCCGTCCGTCTGTCTGGATGTCTGGATGTCTGGACCCATGGTATCTCGAGAACGGCTTGTCCGATTTAGATTTTTTTTTTCGCCAATCTGTTTCTATGGTCAAGGCGGAGATTTGAGAAGCTTTTGGAGGCTGTACGTCAAGGGAGTGGGGTACCTGCCATACGAATTGACCCAAAAAACCTGCTTTTACAAATATTTACGATTTTTTTATATATGTTTATTTGATTATTGGATTGGGCATTAAATTGGGAATTGATTTGAAAGTTAAATTATGGGTCAATTTGCGCGTTGAGTTGAAGTTGAGTTGGAGTTGAGTTGGGGTTGGATTTGGATGTAGTGAATAGTTAACACATTTTTTATATGATGGAACTTCCCTATTTATCAACCGATTATTATGAAATTTGACATGTGTGTTGGAAATGGGATTCTAAAATGTTTTTTGGATGAAGTTCTGGAATTTTAAAATGATCTCTGGATGAATTTCTGGAATATGGCCAAGTATGATGGAACTTGTCTATTTCTCAACCGATTATTATGAAATTTAGTATGTGTGTTAAAAATGGGATTCTAAAATGAGTTTTGGATGAAGTTCTGGAATATGGCCAAGTAGGATGGAACTTGGCCATTTCTCAACCGAATACATTGAAATTCGACATTTGTATTGGAAATGGGATTCTAAAATATTTTTTGGATGAAGTTCTGGGATTTTAAAATGATCTCTGGATGAAGTTCTGGGATATGGCCAAGTATGATGGATTTTGTCTATTTCTCAACCGATTATTATGAAATTTGGTGTGTGTGTTAGAAATGGGATTCTAAAATGAGTTTTGGGTGAAGTTCTGGAATATAGCCAAGTAGGATGGAACTTGCCCATTTCTCAACCGATTACGTTGAAATTCGACATTTGTATTGGAAATGGGATTCTAAAATGTTTTTTGGATGAAATTCTGGGATTTTGAAACGATTTCTGGATGAAGTTCTGGAATATGGCCAAGTATGATGGAACTTGTCTATTTCTCAACCGATTATTATGAAATTTGACATGTGTGCTAGAAATGACGATTCTAAAATGAGTTTTGGATGAAGTTCTGATGATGGAACTTGCCTATTTCTCAACCGATTACGTTGAAATTCGATAAGAGTGTTGGAAATGGGATTCTAAAATGAATTGTGTATCAGGTTCTAGAATATGGTCAAGTATGATAGAACTTGCTCATTTCAAAACCGATTATAATGAAATTACGTGTATTGGAAATGGGATTCTAAAATGATTTTTGGACGAAGTTCAGGAATATGGCCAATTATGATGGAACTTGGCTATTTCTTAACCGATTATAATGAAATTTGATATGTGTATGGAAATGGGAATATTTGATATGTGTGGAATATTGCCAAGTAGGATGGAACTTGGCCATGCCTTAACCGCGGGTATCATTAAATTAACCATGTATGTTGGAAATGAGATTCTAAAATTAGTTTATGGATAAATTTCTGGAATATGGACAGTTAAACGGTTAGAAGTATCAGTATAATTTGTTATACTACTTTCGGTATAAAGTTCTAGAATACAATTTTCGTTTTAAATTGGGTGCCTGTACCCATGTTACTGAAGCTTTTGACCTGTTTGGCTGTTGTTGTATAAGTAAATATATGTTGGTTAAAATAGAAATCAATAATGTTGAAACTGTCACAACAACTTTATGACATTATTGAAGATACCAAAGACCGAAGTTCTGATCCCCTCGTGAGGTTTCAGCCCTTTATATTTTTTCATATTATTTCTCATTAATTTAAATCAAAAATGTGCAGCAGTGGCGGGCAAGGTGGACTCGTTTAAGTTTGACCAAATTTGACTTAAGCGATTACCAAAGGCTGATCAAAGGCTTGGTAGAATAATATAATAATACCACTGAAGTGAATACCACTGAGTAGTGAATGCTTTTTTATATGTCTTTATATTTACAATATATGTACAGTACATATATTAACGATGGTATATATAATAGGCTTTGTTTTTCACGACGCTTGGACGTGTTTCTCAGCTAAATTAATTTGTATAAATTTTTTTTATTTTCTAAATTTTAATTTACTAGCAAATGTTTAAACCACGAGATATTATCTTTTGTAAACAACAGTCCAGCAAGTATCACACAAGTAATTTGGATGCTTGAATCTGAAAATTATATTTAAAATTTATGGATTATAAAAATTTATCCGATTGTATAAATGAGAAGTGTTTTTAATTTTATATCATCTTCTGACGATTTTAGCGATCTGCAGATCAGTCAAGGATCGAGTAAACCAAAAAACCTGGTACTGTTGCAGGATTGGCGATGATACTGGCTGGATGAACTGTTGTTTTTTGACGTTTTTTTGGTTGGACTTTACTAAAAAGTTAGTAGCCTAATAGATTTTATACCGTTTATTATAATTAAAAATTTGATTTAAAATAAGAAAAACAATCGAACTTTGAAACAACCACTAGGAGTACACTTTTTGAAAAATACAATTATTGGAATTATAGTTTATAGGGTTTTTATAATTAAAACAAATTTTTGAAATATCGGTTTAGGGCTCTTTTTTTTTTTTTTTAAACTTAATTACACCTTTAGCTTACGATTCCTATTCGGAATCATTCCCAAAAGCGTTATGAAAACCTTATACCAAAATTGTTTCTTTTATATAAATTTTAAATTTTGCAAAGCTACCTTAATAAACCCATTTATCATAGAAACGCACAGCCTAGACAATAAATAAATAAATTTGTACTATAATGCTTTCAATGTAAAAAGGTTGTACAATTAGAATTAAAAATAATTTGTATGAGACAAAAAAATTTAGATAAACAAATCATATGAATTCCCAATATATCCAAAATCTTCTACTATGTTTATAGAATTTGTACTTGCTTTAATGTGCAACATTTCTAAAATCGATCTTTTTTTAAAAATTTTTTGTTTTTCGAGAATTTTGACGTTATCTAAACTGATTAAATGGTTTTATCTCTCAAATGCTGTGAAAGTGCACTAATGTTTGAATTTATATTTGGATTTGCGCCTCTTTTGTGTTGATAAATCCGTTTTTCTAAAAACTGCTTTGTTTGCCCTGTGTATGTTGAATTGCAACTGCAACATACTTGGTAAACAATATTTCATTGTTTTTTTAACGGTATTTCATCTTTCATTTTTGAAAAAAATTTGTCATTTAAATTTGAAGCTGCACGTCCTACAATTTTAAAATTATAATTCCGAAAAATGTGTTTTATTTTTTCATAAAGATTTTTTATATATGGAATGGCCAAATAATGTGTAGTTTCAGTGTGGACTTTGAAATCAGGATTTGTGTGAAAATTTCTTTGTTTCCAAAATTAGTTTTTCCGGATATTGGTTTTCAATTAATGTATGTTTTAGAATTTTTAAATTTTTATGATGGAATTTAGTATCGGAAAGCTTTAGAATTTTTTGGGTCAAAATTTTTATAGTGTTAATTTTGTAAGTAATTGGAAGTCAAGAATGAAAATTTAGATATCTACCAGACCAAGTAGTTTTGTGGTACCAATCACAAGAAATTTTGCCGTTTGGTTCATGAATTAAAAGATTGTCCAAAAAATAAATTTTGTTCTCTACTTCTTTTTCTAAAGTGAATTTTATTCTGTTGTTTATGGAATTAAAAGCTTGTAGGAAATATTCAATCTTATCTATTGGTACGGCTGTTATTATATCATCAACATATCTGTAGTAAAATAATGGTTCAAAATCTAAAGTGTTTAAAACTGAAATTTCTAAATTTTCCATAAGTAAATTTGCAATCATGGGACTTATTGGGGAACCCATAGGTGGGCCAAAAACTTGTTTGTAAATTTTATTATCAAAAGAAAATTCTGAATTATTTAAAACGATATACAACGCTGTAAAAAATTGTATTTTTGTTAATTTTGATTTCGAATTTCTTTTTACATTTCTCCAATTTTGACTAATAATATCTTTTCCAATTTGGTTATCGACATTAGTAAATAAGGAAGTGACATCTAAAGAGATTAACAAAAAATTTGGAGGGATGGTTATATTACTGATTTTGTTTTTGAAATCTTCAGAATTTTGAATAAAAGAATTTGTTGTCCCTACACTAGGTTTCAGAAATTTGCCTAAAAATGATGATAAAGAATATGTGGGACTTGCTATGGAACTTACAATTGGCCTATATGGTAAATTTGGTTTATGGACTTTGGGTAGGCCATATAATTTTGGAATCACTGGAGTATACCTCGTGAGTTTTTTCTTTGTCTCTAAATCTATTTGGCCCAATTGTTCCCATTCGTTTACTATAGAATTTATTTTTGTTTGGATTGGTGTTGAATTATCTTTTGGCACGTGTACTAATGTGGATGTGTCACTTAACAAATGATTCATTTTATCCATATAATCCGTTCGTATTGTTAAAACCGTAATATTCCCTTTATCCGCTCTTGTCACCATAATATTAGGGTTGTCTCTTTTCAAATGGTTCTGTCGTTTTTCAAATGGTGTTAAATTTTGTGAATTTGCACTGTTTTTGAAATTTGTTAAAATGTTTATGAAATTGTTCCGAATATTAATGCGATCATTATCATTTAAACCGAAAATTTCACTTTCAACATCCGAGATGATTTTGAAAAATGGTATTGCAGGACCAATAGTTGATGGACAAAATTTATTTCCTAAACTTAAAATGAATTTGACTTGAACCGGAAGATCGATGTTAGAAAAATTTGCCAGCCATTTGTCGCAAGTACAAAGTAAACCACTCGTCATATTATTAAAACCGTCCTGTATGATTTGATTAAGTTTATTTCTTTGTCTCACCTTAATTTTGTTGAAATGGTAGTTGTATGTAACCGCTGCTCGTTTAGAAAACTCTTCATAAATGTAGCCTGGTAACGTTGTTTTTATAAACCGGTTAAGCAAAGCCAAACGGTTTTTTCTTGTTTTTATTAATTTTATAGTATCGTTGATTTCCTCGATTATTACACCGAATATAAATGTTTTTTCCAACCGTTGGAAAACATCCTTCTTTATATTACAAATATTTTGTCATTTCCTAGTTTTTGGAAAAACTTTTTTTCTTCTACATTGTAGGAGGAAATGTTGCTTGTTTATCAGCTTTGCCAGATGAAAATTTTCGTTCATCAACGACTTCATGTTTTTCATGGTGCGATTGCCAAATTCTTTTTGCCATGAATGTCATTAGTCATTATCATTACACAACGATTTTTCAATTGCAACACGATTTATGAAAACCCAATGGTTTCAATTTTTTCATATTTAGTCATGGAAATGTTCGGGACTGAACTAAATTCAGCCGAAAAAAAAAAAAAAAACAAACAGCAATTGTAGGCCACTGACAAAACATAAATTGGAATGTTTTCCACAACTGCACTTTACTTGTTCTTAGATATAAACCAATTTGGCTTTGGGATTTCCACGACGTGTTACAAGTTGTTTTGGTATATACTAAAATAACCTCAACTTCGTTACAAAACTTTATTTTTAAATTTTTTATATAGGTATCTGTATTCGACCGCTGTTCAAGTAGTAATGATAATTTTATTCTACTTTGTATCATAGTATTTTATTATTATAGAATATGTGAAGTTTTGGAGTGATCTCTAATTAGATTATGGTTTTTTAAATTTTAGTCTAACAAACATCTATGGCACACAAATTTTATAATAATATAATTAACCGTCAAAAATATACCTCTATTGAAATTCATTATCATTGGCCGACTAGTTTAATCAATCCTCTACCCTCTATTATTTTTCTTTAAATTTAAAATAAATAATTTATTTATAATGGATACTGGAAAACCTGCATTTTTACTATCTAACCAACAACTTCGACGGAGAAAACAGGCTGAAGTATTTAGTTGTATCGAAGTTCCACTAAATAATGAAACTCAGCAGGCAGCCGTAAACTTATCAGAAAATTTAAATCAGGGTAACACCCCGAGACAAAACGATGATGAAGGAGATCCCAGTTTTCGCCATTTGATCGATGATGATGATGACATTAATGACCAATTTATTATTTCCGATGATAAAGAATATGTAGACACTTCGCTCGAAATGCCTGAATACCAAAATCAAATTCAACAGAACTAGCTGAATGGGCAATAGAATCTGATTTAGGTTGCTAAAAAATAAATAAGTTGTTAGATATATTAACCAGACATAAAATTGATGTCCGGAAAACCGCTAAAACTCTTCTCCGAACACCTACTAGAAATATATTCACTCGACAAGTATATCCCGGTGAATACTACCACTTTGGAATTGAAAACATTTTAGTTAAGTTGAACCATGATTTTTTGGTTAATATAGAAGAGGTTCTGATAGATATTGGCATCGATGGTTTACCCTTATTTTAATCCTCAAATCTTCAGCTTTGGCCAATTCTTGGTGCGTTTGTTGATAATAAAACCGTTTCAACTTTTATTATAGGTATTTATTCAGGAACAAAAAAAAACAGAAAGCATTAATTTAGAAGATTTTAGAATTAGATGTTTTATTTGCGATGCACCAGCTAAATCTTTTGTAATGGGGACTGTAGAGCATAATAGTTTCCATGGTTGTCCTAAATGCGCTCAAGTTGGGACTTATATTAATAAAACTGTGACTTATAGTTCTAATGTTTTACAACTTTATTCTGATAGCACGTTTAGAAGTCGAGATTTCCCAAGTTTCCATAATGCTAAATATTTTAATTCTCCCTGTATTTTAGAACGTATGGATATAGGTATGATTTTCTAATTTGCCATTGATCCAATGCATCTTATTGATCTTGGGGGTAATCCGAAAAATTTTAACTTTACTCGTAAAACGTGAAACCACTGAATTTAAATTAAGTACAGATCAAAAAATATGTTAGATTCGAAACTATTAAACTGCGCAAGCAGCATTAATCAAGAGTTTGCACGAAAACCAAAATCATTGAATAATTTACGAATGTGGAAGGCTTCAAAATTCAGAGAGTTTATATTGTATACCGGTATTGTTGTCTTAAAAGATGTTATCAGTGAAGACGTTTATAACCATTAATTTTCTTTTATTGCATTGTGCATATAGATTAATAGCTCATATGAGTGCTAGAAATCATACAAATTTAGTCAACAAGCTGCTGTCGTTAGCTGCATTTGTTGGAATGTTTCCAAACATTACTGGTCGAAACAAAGTAAGCTATAATGTTCATGGTCTTCTCCATATCCATATCGCGGATTGTGTTTCACAGTTTGGTAATGTAGATTCATTCTCCGCTTACAAGTTCGAGAATTATATGCAATATAGTTGTTTTAAACTTGACAAGCTTGTTTTGAAAAATACGGAAGCTGATAAATGTTGCTGTATTGCAGATGATGTCCCTTTAATAGGTAGACGTTTTAAGGATACATCACCCTTTTTCATGCGACCATTAAATTCAAAAGTCATGCTTGGTATAATCAAATGTACCGGGATATCAGATGTTAATGAAATTTTTCCAGTTTCACAAATTAATTTCAAATATGTGAAATTACTCTTTTAATTTTAATACCATTACTGCATCAAAGCAGAAATTGAATTCAAAAGAACTAATTAATTACAATATAAAATTTATTAGCTTGGAAACTGATAGTCAAACTTGGGATGAAAATTTTCCGACACGTTTGCTGCCAATCCACCCAAATCAATCCATTAGAATTGTCCTTAAAATCGGTAGCCCCGCAGAATCGAACCACCTTTAATTAATGAAATACATAATTGTGTGAAAAATTTGACCCGGCGACAAAGAACACCGGCCAACATTTTATACATTTGGCCCTTAATAATTAAATCAAAAAATTCATTAACCCTCTAAACGGGTTATGAACAATTTTGACCAAAACTAATTTTTCAACCACGATAATTCAATAATCTAAAATAGTTAAGTGAAATTTGTTTTTTCCAAAAATGTTTATTATAAATATTATTATCCTTTGAACTATCAGCGAGTCTCTCTCAGGAAAACATCTCGTGAGCCTCATCCACACCAGCTCGCGGAGGAAGTGAAACTTCTTTAGTCGCTGATATGTCTTTGTTTATTTGATTTTTTTTATGTCAAATTTCAAATTTATAAAACAATTTTCGATAATGGGACAAAATCGATAATTGGTGATGTTCCGAAACTTTATAGCATTATGCCTGCAGCATCAATGAAAGGAGCTAAAGGTGACAGTTTTGAATCAGATTTACCATCTTACGTGTGAGTGAATTCGCAATATCTGCACTAAATTGATTATTTTGAACCCATAGGATGCATCGTATTCTCGCTTTTTCTATTCCCTTGGAATTCAATTTACATGGGCTTCTATCCCTTAAACTCTGGCATCTCAAATTTGCTATACACCGCAATACGTATGCTACAATACGAAATATTTTTCTAAGGTTGGATCTCTTGGCGAATATAGTACCCAACCATCCGTCTTCCATGGTTGCCTGTAGAGTACAATTCGAGCACTAAACTCATTGTCGATCACTGTTTAGTTTAGGTGTGTGTTGGAGTCGGTCTAAGTAGGCCATACATCTTTGGGCTGTTTGAGCCATTCGGGGCCATCCCACTTTCAACAGGATTTTCAGCAGATTTCACGTGGCCTCAATGTTGACTCGGAAATTTTTCTAATATTTGACTTGTGTGTCATTTGAACATATTCTTTGATTTGTTCGGTGTATTTGTTTTGCTGTTCTACATCGTTCGACATTTTCCACTCGAGCGCCAAAATTCGCCGGGAGGCCACCAACAAAGAATTTCCCAGTTTGAACGATACTCTGATGCGAAAGGGAGTTGAACGATGTATTGCTCGTCTTCTTGCCTTTTCACTGTAATACTGTAATGCTGTAATACCATCATACCATTATTTCACCATATCATAATATACATAGTTACATCATCGTGCCATCGATTTAAAAGTTAATTTTGAGAAACACCAACATGAAAGAAAAGAGGAAATTCGGGGAGAAATGGAGGCCGTTAGTGTTGAACGAATCGTATGCTTTTTTCGGCTGTTTAGTTCTAATTTGTTCTATACATAAAGCCGTAGTGATTACGGCTGAATCGAGCCGTGAAACGATTGAAAGTCTCTGGCATGAGAATAAAAGACGGCCGCTGTTACGAGCAACAATATCACAGCAAAGATTTTAAAATATTTGTCGAGTGTTACGTTTCGATGATAGATCAACCCGTTCACAACGCCGAATAAATGAGAAGTTTGCGCACATTCGTGAACTATAGGATAATGTTGAGCAATCTTTTTTCAAAATACTAGAATGCATCTGCAAAAATTACAATTGATGAACACCTATTACGGTTTCGCGGAAGATGCAAGTTTAGGCAATACATGAAAAGTAAACCAGCAAAATACGGGTTAAAATTCTGAATTGCACCATGATAATTGTTAACTTTGACACCGTATAGTCCAACACTTGATACAATATAGTCCAACCACCACTGTTAACGGTATAATCGATAGCAATGACCAAACTGAGTTCAGGTCAAATAACTGTAGATGTATATTTGGTCTTAAAAGTTCATCGCTATTTACCAATAAAATTTAATTCGTAAAAAAGATAAACTTCATTATGATGTAAAACAAAGCCTATTAGCTAGCTAATTTTATTTACCATATCTAAATGTAATTTAATAATGGACAGCAACAGATTGCTTGATTGGTTTTACTATAACTACACCTAACTCGGCTATAACGATAATCTTGTTTCAAATTTAAATTTAACATGTCTTTTTATCATTGATGATACGTCTGTTCCTAAATGGTTAAATCCATTCCCGAAACAAATTCGACATTCATTTATTTTAATTGCCTAACTTTTTCATTTAACGCGCACGAACAATTTTTTTTTTTGTTTTTTTTTTTCGGTTGTTTGTTATCTGTATAATATGTATTCCCAAACACCATTTAAACTTATCTCATTATGCCAGACGTTTTATTTTTGTTTTTAAATAGAAAAAAATAACAACTTTCAAGTCTACCAAGAAACTTTAAACATTACGATACAAAATAAAAATAAAAATAAAATAAAATTCGTTGTTGTGATGAAATTCTATAAATCCAACAATCTAACATGTTTATAAATAAAAAATAAAAAAAAAACGTGAAAAGCTTGTTTTTCTCCACTCAAAAATTTGAGTATATATGTATGTAGGATTTAGGCAACCCAATAAAAAGGTCTTATGCTAAAAATCTGCTATGCCCTTCATCACACATATACAGCAAAATCGTGTCATGCATAGAACGGCTTAACTATTACGGTTTTTATCCTACAGGCTGGTGGCCTTTTCAATATATAAAGATGTGCCCCCCCCCCCTCCCCCTTCCAAAAAAGTTTTGTGTAGGTATATTAAAATATTGTTATCGCTATTAATTTTTGTGTGCGAGCTTTTACAAAAAAAAAAAAAAATGTTTTGTTAATTTTCTAAACAGAACAAACCTAAATCTCCATTTTTTTACCTTTTCGTTTGTTTTGTTTGTTTTTGTAATCCATGTGGCATTATTATTTCGAATATATACCCCAAAACAATATGTCATACAGCTAGCTTCCCAGGCCTCATCTGGTTTAAATAAAAACCAAAGAAATAAAAATATTCTTTAAATATTTTGGTAGGTGGAGAGAGGTTGACTGGACAATATACATATAAAAGACAAACTAGGATATTTATGTTGCTCAATTCTCTCATTCCAAAACCAAAATAAATCACAACAAGTATTCATATTACGTATATTATCACAAGAAACATCAAGTACGAGACGAGGACGGAGGACGGAGAAGGAGGAATGTGAAAATGGATATAATTTCATGAAAAATTTAAATTAAATTTATTTGTTATTTGCTTTAATGGTTTATTATTGTTATAATTTTTTATTGTTATTATTATTACTGTTATTAAATTATGTATAATATGCTTATGTCGGAAAAACTAATTTTCTATTCTTGTTAACCAACAAAAATAAATAAATAAAAATAAAATGGAATGTTAACCACATAACAACATTGCCCAACCATAGGAAACTTTTTTTTTTTTTTTTTTTGCTTTTCTGTGAACCCATTTCAAACAAAAAATTTACTTTTAGATTAATCCTTAAATACAAAACAGAATTATGCCTATGTCTTATTATTTAAGAAGGTATTAAATCTAGAAAAGTGTATATAGTTTATACAAAACGTTTATTTTATACGGTTAGATTGTCCGATCTAGGTGAGTGACTTTGTATGGATTTTTTTTTGTTTTCAAATTCATATCACTTTCTTTTTGACACGTGTTTAAAGGCATTTTACGTTTAAGAAAGCGTCAAAATTTTCCGAGAATATCTTAAGCGTTTAAAGTTTTTGGTTTTTTGCTTACGTCATTTTCTCTCTTTTTATAATTCTTTCCTAAACAAACTAAATGTATAGCTATATTACTGGCTGCCAGTTTGGCAAATGTGCTAAAAGTTCTTGATTTGATACAGACTTCCTAAATTTAAAATATTTACCAAAGACAATTTGTGCAATTTTTTAATGTTACGTGATAAAAAAGTTGTTTGGAAATCTGAATTTGAAACGAATATTGTTTAAGCTTTAGTTTGTATCGTTTATTGAACTTTTTTGTAGTGATGTGTTCATAAATAATAATAAAATATCTTACGGCGGTATTTGACATATCTGAATTGACGTATCTAAAAAAAAATGACTGACACGTTCCAGCAATAATTCCAGTTTATTAATAATTTAAAAAAAAAAATTTATGAAACAGCCAATGGCTCTTCTTATTGACACGGTATGCGGGATGCCGAAAAAAGTTGGTCTAAAATGGCGAAAAATACTAGCATCATATATAAATATAGCATGCTCTACAGTGTCATAATCCATTAAATAGAAAATCGTACCTGCTCATTTAACAAAGAAATCACGAAAAAAACGCGATTTTTAAAATTTTAATTGAAAATATCATTTCGGCGGCCAATTTAAAAAGGAAGAAATTAAAGATGATACAACTATTATACCTTTTCTTAATCTGTATTCCTTTATCTACAAAATGAACCCTATATATCAATATTTTGAGATAACTATAGTTTTTGTTTTACAACCAAAAATACACTAACATACAATGCCGATAATCAAAACACTCCGCCTTGGCAACGTGGAGGAAAACCGCCTTCACACGGTTTTTGGAGGAATTGATAGACAATCACCAATCTTCGCAATTATTTGCATGGTGCATTGTGGAAGCCAAACCACGTATATATTAGTATTAACAGCGTGAATTATTCTCAATTGATTTAAAAAGATTCGTAAAATGGCGATGACGATTAATTGCTCCATATATCCGAACATTTGGGGCCAAACTGTTCACTTGTAATAAATCGTTTGACAAAGGAATGGATTGCCGCTGCTATACAGGGTGACTGACACGAAGTGTTACCAAAACAAAACGCCACAGAATTTTTATTTTTTGATGAATTTTATTGAGTCACAGTAAAAAATGTTCACAAATATTTAAATTTTCGAATTGCATTAGCAGTTTTCGATTTGGCCACCCTTAGCCGCGATTATAGCCTTCAAACGGCCGACAAAGCTATAGCATGCAGCACGAAAGTGGCTCTGCGGTATTTTGGCCCATTCCCGGCGAAGCGCTTGCTTGAGATGATCGACACTTTGGTATTTTTTTGCCCCAACCTTGCTTTTCAAAATACCCCAAACCGAGAAATCTAGCGGATTTGCATCCGGTGAATTTGGTGGCCATTGGGCAGTGGAAATGAACCGAGGAACGTTGTTTCTCAGCCAATCTTGATTGACGCGCGCTTTATGACTCAGCGCCGAGTTCTGTTGAAATGTCCAGGCTATGCGGCCGAAATGTTTTTGTGCCCAAGGCTTCAACGCTCCCTGCAACACATGATCCCGATAAATTTGAGCATTTATCTTGATGCCACGGTCCAAAAAACGAGCGGTGAACGGCTTTCGACCGTTACGGCGGCCCAAACCATCACCATCGGCGGCGCTTGGTTTCGATTGGCAATCCGTTGGTCCAAATTTTCAGTAGAATGGCCGGGCAAGTAAATCCGGTCGTTTTGCTTGTTCACATATTGCTCAATAACGAACGGTGACCCATCGGAGAAAACCAAATTCGGAAAATCGCCACTTTCGTGAGCAATCACACTATTACGCTTGAATTCCATTGCGGATAACTTTTTTTCTGAATATTTCCCACTAAAATGCTTTTGTACGCTTGTAAACAATGGAATGCACTGTCATTAGTGTAAATTTGAGCGCTCTGTCATTACTGGTTTGACAGCAGTCTGAAATTGGTAACACTTCGTGTCAGTCACCCTGTAGTTTCAGGCGTCGTACCTGTTAACGCCGGAATTATCAAATCGGTGTTCCTAAAAGAAAGGAAAATTATTTTATTATGTATTTATTTTATGTAGTAAATTAAAGAAGTTAGTGGTGAACTCAGCACCGGTGTCGCCATTATTTTTGGTCCTTTGAGCCAGATATCACGAAACGCCGCTACTTTTGATCGCTTCGACGTTGCACTTGGTTTACATATTTCATCATTCATATTTGATAGCAACATAACCTCGTTTCGTGATATATTTACATCATATAGAACCAATCATCGCATCTGATCCAACATCGTGAATAAAGCAGTGGTTCGTGCATTTTATTGTTTGAAGTGCAGCACTTTATAGCACAAAATTAATCAATGTGGTAAATTAATCAATCTTCGGACATTAATTTTCGCTAAACGTCGTCCAGAATCATCATCGAATGGTATCTACAATCATCTACATCGCAGAGTATTAGCTGCCTGTAGCATCAACTCAACATCAACAGGTATACTGTTGACTACCCGAAGTCATCTGGTTCATGTAAGTTAGTTTAGTCTAATTAAGGTTAAGTTGTAGTGTGCCTTTGGAGGCTTGTCGCAAAATATTCCGTTACCAGTTCAACATAAACAAGTTCTTTTAATTTTTAATTAACAATTTTTATTTGGTTATTAGATCTTATTTTTTGTAGGCTTTAATTTATTTAGTCCCAATTGTTGGGCAATTATAATGAACTACGATGCGCCTTGTTGAAGAAAACGGTTGCGATTATTTTTTATTTACGTTACATATTTTCTTATATATCCGCGATTGTTTTTTTCCGCGGCAATCGTGATTATGAAAACCTACATTTTTAAAATTCACCAAACTACCCAAAGTTCGCACTTATCGCCGTTCAGATGGAGACTCGCGCAATGAAGTGCAGGTACGTATAGTGAACGCCACATTACCCCCTTACGAGTGAATCATCGATGAGCGAAAACGCGAAACGTGCTGGCACTTTCGTATTCCTTCCTGCTCTGGTCACCGTTGTTTTGGGCATAATTGTGGTTGAAGCTGTTGTCTTCAAACTTGATTTTGTTCTGTTAACAGCACCGGTTGGTTTACTGCCGGTGGATGGTTGTATTTCCAGATTGAATCGAATTTTGGTGCTGCGCGTGTTGCCCGAACATTTCTCCGTTGGTTCTGCGACATCAATTCTTCGATAGTTGCCATTTGGTGGTGCCTCGATTGGGTTGTCCTCCGTGAAACAGGGTTTTAACCTGTCGATTGATATGTTTCCGAGCTTCCCTTTGATGTCCAAGATGAACGACTTTTCGTTCCGATTGACAACGCGAAATGGACCCTCGTACGGAGGCTGCAATGATCTTTTACTCGAATCCGTCCGTAGAAATACGTGTGTGCATGTGTTTAGTTCCTGCGAAACAAACACTCTCTGGTTGCAGTGACGTGAGGGTGGAGTCGGACGAATCTTGTCGAAATGTTCCCGCAACTCTTTAACGAAATCGGGCTGGTTCGTGATGCATTGTTTCTCCACCAACAACTGGCTTGGGACCCGAATTTGTTGACCGAAAACCAATTCGGCCGACGTAGTCTTCATATCTTCACGATAGGTTGTGCGCAGACCCAATAGCACAGTCGGTAAAACGCGCGTCCACTCGCTCTTGCCATGGCACATTATTGCTGCCTTTAGAGTCCTATGCCATCTTTCTACAAACCCATTACACTTCGGATTATATGCAGTAGTCCTCTTATGTTCAAAACCGAGTAATTTGGCGAATTCCGCAAACAGCTCGGATTCAAACTGGGCTCCCTGGTCCGTCACTATTGCGGCCGGCACTCCGAAACGAGCGATCCAGTTGTTGAATACTGCTACGGCGACGGTCTCTGCTCTGATGTTTGGTACTGGAACTGCTTCAGTCCATCTAGTAAATCGATCGATCAGAGTGACACAATACCTTTGTTCTTCGGAAACTGGCAGTGGACCAATGATGTCTAAATGAACCTCTGCAAATCGTTGGGTTACCGGATTGTAGTTTCCCAACGGGCTTTTCGTGTGCTTTGCTACTTTTGAGCGCTGGCAAGCTAGACAGCACTGTGCCATTCGTTTAACATCCTTCTTGATGCCTACCCAAACGAACTTATCCGTCATTGCCTTCACGGAAGCTAGGACTCCTGGATGCGATAGGTTGTGCGTTGCTTCAAAAACTGTTTTTCTAAAATCTATTGGTATATAGGGGCGCACCCTACCTGAGGATACATCACAAAACAATGATTTTGCTGAACCAAAAGAAATCGGAAATTCCTCGAATCTCAACTCAGTTGATGATTCTCGCAATTCGCTGAATTTTTCGTCTGTCCGTTGCGCGTCGGCTATAGCACAGTAGTCAATGGACTCAGGCATGCTGATGCTATCCAGTCGTGAAAGTGCATCCGCCACAACATTTGAGCATCCTGAAACATGCTGAATATCAGTGGTGAACTGGCCGATGAAATCCAAATGACGGAACTGCCTTGGAGATGCTTTAGCTGGATTCTGGTTAAAAGCATACATTAGGGGTTTGTGGTCAGTGTACAATGTAAATGACCGCCCTTCCAGCATATGCCGGAAACGCTTGACCGCTAAATAGGCGGCCAATAGCTCTCGATCGTAGGCGCTGTAACGCTGTTGTGTGCTGGATAATTTTGCTGAGTAAAATTGTAATGGTTGCCACCCGCTGACGTTACCCTTGCCCCACTGTTGTATTACTGCTCCGATTGCTGTGTCGGATGCGTCTACCATCAGTGCTAATTTAGCCGATGGCGAAGGGTGGACCAACAACGTGGCTTCGCCTAGTTGCTTTTTTGATAGCTCGAATGCCTCTTCTGCCTCTGTGGTCCAATCGATAACTCGGGTATCGTTTTTCCTGCTTCCTTTAAGATAATCGTTTAATCGTGCCTGGCTCCTGCTGGCGTTGGGAATGAACGATCTATTTTAAGATACCCAAAAAACGTCGTAATTCATTAATCGTTTTCGGCAGTGTCATTTTTACAATGTCAGCGACGCGCTCGGGAAGTGGCTTGATTCCCTCTTTCGTAACCTCGTGCCCCAAAAAATTTATTCGATTCTTTATGAAATGGCATTTTTCGGTGTTGACCATTAATCCTGCGTCATTTAACTTCTTGAAGATGATTTCCAAGTGTTCCATGTGATCCGCAGTAGTCCTGGATGCCACCAGTACATCGTCCAAATACACGAAACAAAACTCCAAACCTTGCAGCACTGAATGCATGAAGCGTTGGAACGTATTTCCTGCATTTCTCAACCCGAACGTCATACGGGTAAACTCGTACAATCCAAACGGAGTGGAGATGGCCGTCTTCGCGATGTCGGACTCTTCGATTGGAATCTGGTGATAGGCACGGACTAAATCGATGGTTGAAAAAACTGTGGACCCTTCTAACTGATGCGTGAAATCTTGCAAGTAGGGAATTGGGTACCGGTCTGGCACTGTGACCTTGTTAAGCGCCCGATAGTCTCCGCACGGTCGCCAGTCACCGTTTTTCTTTGGCACAAGATGCAGTGGACTGGCCCATGGGCTATCGGAACGCCTGCAGATGCCTTGTTGAACCATATACTCAAATTCCCTTTTTGCTATAGCCAGTTTCTCTGTGCTCAGACGTATAGGTTTTGCAAATACCGGCGGCCCCCGCGTTAGAATATGGTGCGTAATTTGGTGTTGGACTGGCCTAAATTCGTGCGTTTCGTGTGTTATGGCTTTGTATTTTGATAATAGCGGTTTGATTCGGTCATCGATCGCGCTGGAGTTAATTACCCGAACCGTAGGTGCTTCTTCGTGAGTTTTAGCCGCTAGGGAAAATAACGAGGTTGACGGATCTAACAATCGACTGTGCTGGATATCGACCAGCAAACCCGATTGGTTTAGAAAATCCGCCCCAATTATTGGTATTGTTACTTCCGCAATAACGAAACTCCACGTAAATTGCCGTCTGAGGCCCAGATCTAGGTTTATTCGCCGGTTGCCGTATGTCTTGAGCTGTGTACCGTTGGCCGCATATAGGTAAAAATCCGGGTTGTGTCTCTGCCGGTCTTCTGCTGCTACTGGAATAACTGATATGTCGGCGCCCGTGTCTATTAGGTACGTACGATTAGATGTTTTGTCATATATTTTAAGGCGACAGTTATTAGTGTTACCGTTGCAAGTCGCCGTTTGCGCCGGTGTATTTAGTTTTTTTCCTTGAAGATTGTCCAGTTAGGGCAATTCGTAATGCAATTGCGGGCGTCATCCCCAAACCTATAATGAAAAAAACATAAACGCGGCCCGCTATCGCTTGCCGATGTTGCTTCTCGATTGCTTGAGGAGTCTCTCCTGGGTGTCTGACTCCGCCCCCTACTATTACTCTGGGACCGATTTTGGTTGTATTTCCGATCCATGCTGTCGAGGCGCCGAATGATTTCGTCAATTTGGTAAGACAATGCTGAATCGTTATTTTGAACGGTTGCTTGGTTTGCAGCGACGGACATTACCTGGGCCTGTGCCATTGTTTCTAGCAGACGGTCTGCCAGTTCAGCCAATTGTGCTGCGGATAATGAAGCGGCAGTGGGTGCCAGAATCTCTTGAGCACGTATCGGAAGGCGTTTGAGCCAGATGGTTTTGATGAACTCATTATTGACGTCAGATCCCCCGCTGGCTTTCAATTTGCGCAGCAATTGAGATGGCCTCATATCGCCCAACTCAATGCCTTGCAGGAGGCGGTGAATCTGCGTTTGTTTCGAATCACACAATCTATCCAGAATCGCTTTCTTTAAATCCGTATAGGGCGTGCTCGATCGAGGTCCGATGATTATATCACTAACATCATTGCTAACACGATCGTTCAGCGCGCCAAGCAAGTGGTGATATTTGGTGATTTCGCTGCTCACTCTACCCAGTGCGAACTGAGACTCGACGACGTGAAACCAAATTCGAGGGTCCTGCGTGGTAAGCGGTATCAACTTCGTGGTTAGCGCAGCGACTGCTCCCGTAGCTTGTTGTGCCTGGCTGGTCGAAGGCGTCGGGGTTTGTTCGTGGGAGTGCCCGGTCAACGCTCGCCTGACTTCCTCCTGAATTCTACGCTCTAGCTCAGTTTCCATCATTGCTCGAGAGTTTCCTTCCTCTCCATCCTCCGATGTAACTGGGTGGTTTTCGTTTACGGATCTCTCTGGAGTGTTTGACATGTTGAGTGGCGATTTTCCTTCACTCGGTGACTCACTGTATTTATAAATGTTTCACTAACCTTTATTGCACAAAAAACATATATGTATATGCCGCAAAAATAATAATGATAAAGGTGTAACGAACAAACAAAAATAAATAAACGAAATGACCAAATATGTAATGAAATTACGAATGTTATACTATACACACGGGCAGCGAAATGACGTGAAAATAAAAATTTGGCAACGCAACTCTGGGCGACGACAAACACAGAAAAATTCCGGTAGTTTGGTGAGTTTATTATATTGTTTTAAAATGGTGAATTGCCAAAAAGGCCGATAAGAAAATTTATAAGGCAAATTTACAATAATAAATAATCGCTTACCCGAATTATTCTTGAACCGACACCATTATGATTGTGCGCTTGGCGTACTGCTGTTCGTGTGTTGCTATTTGGATGTCGAATTGACGTCCGGATCTGGATTCCAGGGTTGTCCGCCTTGGTTGAACGGTTGGCCTTATTGCGGCAGTAAAAACTGTCCACACTTTAACCGACCACTTGATGCTCCAATACCGTTTGGATGTATCGTCTAGGGCTGAAGGATCTGCAAACTGACCAACTTAATGCTCCCGATGCCGTGTGGGTGTATGGGCTAGGACGGGATAAGTTATGAAGCTCTGGATTCTTCTTTTGGCGTTCCGAGACCAGTACGGTGTGTAGGGCGGCCTTTACATTTGTCGCACTCTACAGGAAAACGTCCGCTATTTATTGTGGTATGCTGTAATTAACGTGATCTGTTTATCGGTGGCGGTTTGCTTGTTCCTTTTACCCCACCGATCACGTCGGGGTCACCAATTTGTAGTGTGCCTTTGGAGGCTTGTCGCAAAATATTCCGTTACCAGTTCAACATAAACAAGTTCTTTTAATTTTTAATTAACAATTTTTATTTGGTTATTAGATCTTATTTTTTGTAGGCTTTAATTTATTTAGTCCCAATTGTTGGGCAATTATAATGAACTACGATGCGCCTTGTTGAAGAAAACGGTTGCGATTATTTTTTATTTACGTTACATATTTTCTTATATATCCGCGATTGTTTTTTTCCGCGGCAATCGTGATTATGAAAACCTACATTTTTAAAATTCACCAAACTACCCAAAGTTCGCACTCGTCGCCGTTCAGATGGAGACTCGCGCAATGAAGTGCAGGTACGTATAGTGAACGCCACAAAGTAACGCATTGTTAATTTTTAAAAACGCCTGTAAACAAATTTGTAAGCAATTGTATTGCTGAAGTGTTGATTAATACCATTTTTCTGTCGTTGATCGCTCGTCGCTATATCTCACTCGATATGTCGCAAGAAACCGCCAACCTCGATTTGTATAAGAAACAACGCGCCGCGTTCAAAGGCCAATTGACCTATTTCAAAAATCAGTGTAGTACAGCCTCTACTTTGGGAGCGTACGAGTCGTTGCTACGTCATATTCAATTAGTATACTATAATTATAATTCAGTGCAAAGTTAGAAGCTCTTAATGATTCCACGGCAGGTGACCGCGATTCGTTTGAAGATAACTATGGAAATCTAGAATCCACGTTAATAAATAAAATTCATGAAATAAAAAAGACGGATGATAATTCGGCTACGGCTAGCTTTCAAAATTCTTCGATTCATGAAACTTCACCTGAGAATTATGTGGCTATGGAAATTCGCTTACCAGAATTAAAACTTCCTTCGTTCAATAGCTCGGAGGCTGAATGGTTAGCTTTTCGGGATATATTCATCGATTTAATTCATACTAAAAAGATAGCATCTACTGTAAAATTCGTATTTCTCATTTCCCAAATCCGTGCAGGTTCAGCTTATAGCTTGATGGAACACCTCCCAGTTACAGCTGAAGATTATGATGTTACCTGGAAAACGATCTGTGAAAAATATAATAATGAGGTCACCATCAAAAAATTCCACATGCTGCAGATTAACGAGATCAAGGGTCCCCTTGAAAATTCATCGAAAGCGCTTCAACTATTCATCGATAAAGCAGTAAAGCATTATAACGCGCTGAAATCATTAAAGGTGAATGTGGCTGAATAGGATCTTACTCTAACCCATCATCTGATGCAGAAATTAGATATTGCTTCACGCACTTTGGTTATTACAAATTCAAAACCATCTATTGTTCTTTCATTCACAGATTTTATAAATATACTTCGCACGCGTGTCCAGCTTCTTAAATAATTACAGTTTAATACTTCGCATCAATCTTCGATAACAAGTAGAAACACAAGAAGAGTAGTCACGTCCAAGTCCAGATCATTATCTGTTGTGGCTGATTCAAACAATTATGCTTACTGTACAGAGTCGCACCCAATAACACGGTGTCCATCATTCAATAGCGAGAAGTTGACTCCACAGGCGCGTTCCCGTTTCATAAAGGTATTTATACGAATTGTCTCATAGCAAAACACCTGGTTCGTGACTGCGAGAAGGCACTATGTACAATATGCTCATCGAAGCATCATGTCATACTTCACTACAGAACCTATCAACCGGACAAAGATCCACGTAGCGCACCATCACCAACAACAACTAATTCGAATAACGTGACTCTGCTTTGCAGAGCGCTTCTTGATAGTGGTTCACATATGAATTTCATAACTACTGAAGCGTGCAATTGGCTGAAGACAAGAGATATCCAGCGAATAAAACAATCCCAGGCATTGATGGCAAGGAATCAATTATTAGACATAAAATATATCTCACTGTGTCATCGCGAGTGTCAGATTACAGCGTCGAACTAAAATTTTATGTGCTTCCAAAGATTAGCAACGATATACCTTCGTTACGTGTCAATTTTGCCTTGAATACGGTTCCCGTCGACATAAAATTAGCCGACCCATATTTTACTATACCCGATCGCATCGATTGGTTATTGGGAGTCGAAATTTATAATCAATTATTTTCAGGTGAGTCTGTCACAATATGCAAGAATCTGCCATCATTTCACAATACTGAGTTAGGTTACGTCGTTTGTGGGTAAGCCGAAAGAAGAACGGTTACGCCGAAAACAACTCAATCCCATGCATTATGTTGCACGCAAATATTCGAGAAAGAATGGTCCAAAGCTTCGAATCTTCAGCTTAGTGTGGATCCGGCAGAATTAGAGACGCGCAAAACATTGGTACCAGTACTTAATCTAAACGTAGACCAAACGGTAGTACATCGATTTCAGTCTCTCCCTAAATTGATACGTGTTGCAACCTATATTCTTCGAATATGCCAAACCATTAAAAATAAAGCTCGTCACAACACAGAATCTTCGATAAATCTTCGGTCCAGTGACGATGATAACACATCAATTCAGCTGACATGGTCTGAGCAACCCAATAACTTTGAAGAAGACATTACGTGACTTAGGAATAATCATATCACAGTTCTCACAAAATTTCATTGCGTGCTTTATCTCCCTTTCTAGATACAGATGGAAGTTTGAGAGTCAGTGGATGCCTCGATAATGCATCAACAATATCAAATGACCGTAAACATCCGATATTGCTACCAGGATTGCTACCTTCTTCATTATCTTCGATTGAGGTATTGGATCATCAGCGGTCAAATCTTATGCAGAACTATAGTCAACCAATGTATAAGATGTTTTCACGCTCATCCTGGGCGATCTGTTCATTGACTTTTGCGGTCCGTTCTACGTCAAACAAGCCGTCAGGTTCAAGAGTGTTCATCTAAAGGTAGCGATGAACCTATCAACAGAATCATTTCGTCGGTTCATTGCGGACGTTGTGAAATATGCATCAAAACTTATTCGGATAACGCTAGTAGCGTGCTTTCCTAACTTCATACATTAAAAGCATTACTTTTGTCTCAACAGTTTCAAGACCGGATAAGTCGATATTGTATTTCACATCACATCGAGTGGCTTACCAGGCCACTGCGATCTCCCCATTTTAGAGGATTGTGGGAATCAGCCAATAAAAGTGATAAACATCGCTTGAGAAGAATAGCCGGAGCTTCGTCTTGTACATCAGAAGATTTTTACACATTATTCGATATGACCAGTAATACGTCGGACTTCACCGCCTTATCGCCAGCGCCAGGTCATTTTCTAATTGGATCGCCCTTAACTTCGCTGATGGAAACATCATTGTTCGACGTACGCTTAAACAAATTATCGAACTTTAAATTAACGCGACACCATGCACAAGGTTTTTGGAATCAATGCCAATTGAAAAACTTGGCCAAACTACAGCACCGGTATATACATAAGTGGCATACAGGCCGCGATAAATATCGAATTGGTACACTTCAATAATACATGGTTTCTTTTCAGATTTGTAATTAATGATTTTATTTTAAAGATACAGTTTATACGATCATCAGTTGTGCATGTAATTCTTGTTTAAATTGCACAGACTTTAAGGCGGCGGGCATGTTAACGCCGAAATTATCAAACCGGTGTTCCTAAAAGAAAGGAAAATTGTATTATTATGTATTTATTGTATGTACTATTATTATTAATTAGGTATGTATATTTAAGTTCATAATACTTAACTTTTTAATTATAATATAATGTTCAAGTATAATGTAAATTAAACTTTATAATTAATTTTAGAATTTTAATCAACAATATGTAATAATCTGTTTATACACTGTTGCTGTATGCTGTTGTTTGGCGCCTTCTCTGTTTTTAAGTTAAGGATAAAATTATGTCGTCATTTTCAATGGGTTTGGTGTTGATTTTGTCGTTAAGTAAATTGTTGTTGTTTTTGATTTTGTATATTTCCAGCTCTTCTAATATGTCAAATTGAATTCAGTATACCTTTCCGTACCATCCGGTGATTGGCGATTGTCTATCGATTCCTCCAAAAACCGTTTGAAGGCAGTTCTCCTCCACGTTACTAACTCAAAAATTTTTAGGCAAATTTCACCTTTCCGTACACAGTGACCTTGAGTTAGTATTGTTTCAAGCAAAGTAGGCGGAGTATTTTGATTATCGGCATTGTATGTTAGTGTATTTTTGGTTGTAAAACAAAAACTATAGTTATCTCAAAATATTGATATACCGGGTGTTTCTTTTAAACTGAGACGATCAAATATCTTGAAAAATAGCCACTCTACGGAAAAAATGTCCATAATCAAAATTTAATCATACCGCGGGGGAAATACATTAGTGCAAAAAAATAGTCCCCCACCCCCCGCTTTGTAGGTGGGGCGGGGGTAACTTTTAAACTAAGATAGGAAGCCATATTTTTTATTGCAGATACGGATTCTACGATTAAAAGTACGTATGATTTGAATGAAATATTTTGTTCGGTTCATGATAGATGGCGTTGTAATCGACGAAATTCAATTTTTTCAATTTCTTCTTCTTAGAACACACGCATTCGATTCTGCAATACGTTTGAAATAAAAAACATCTGTGCCAGAGAAAATTGAAATGGTTCGGGTTTATGGAGAAGCTGGCAGAAATCTTGAAAATGCTGTTGCTATTTACGCTCAACGTTTTCCGGATAGGATTCGTTCACGTGCTTCATTTGGCCGTACTATCAAACAATTTATTGCTGATGGAAATGTTCAACCGAAAAAGAGGACCCGTAGAGCAACAGTCACTGGAGAAAATAATGAAATTTCTGTATTGGCTGCAGCGACTAATAATCCTCATGTTAGTACACGAGAAATAGTTCGCGATTCCGGATTGTCCCTCACCAGTGTTTGGAGAATTTTAAAACGGCACAAGTATCTTCCATATCATGTGTCTTTACACCAAGATCTTCATGGCGCTGATTTCCAAAATCGGGTAACTTTTTGTCAATGGGCACGTGAACAAATACAACAAAACCCCAATTTTTTTCGTTGCGTAATGTTCTCTGACGAATCGTCTTTTACAAACCATGGAACGGTTAATCGACACAACATGCATTATTGGAGTGTTGAAAATCCACACTGGCTTCGCCAAGTTAAACGTCAGCACCCTTGGACTGTCAACGTGTGGTGTGGAATAATTGGCAACTAACTCATCGGCCCCCACATTATTGAAGGCAACTTGAATGGTCAAATGTACCGAAACTTTTTGGAAAATGAACTGCCAATATTACTTGAAAATTTGAACTTAGAATTGAGACGGAACATGTGGTTTCAACATGATGGTTGTCCTGCACACTATTCGTTGGTAGCACGTGAGGTACTTGATCGTGATTTCAATGGTCGCTGGATCGATAGAGCTGATCCGATAAATTGGCCCGCCAGATCACCAGATCTTACTTCGCCAGATTTCTTTTTGTGGGGCTATCTCAAAGACAAAGTTTACAAACAAGAACCAACAACACGTGAGAACATGATTGAGCGAATCAGAAATGCGTGTGCTGAAATTCAACCAAACACACTTCTCAGTTGTGTACAATCATTGGAAATGTGTATTAATAAGTGCATTGAAGTCGCAGGCCATCATTTTGAACACTTATTTTAAGCTAAAATTATTTTATTCACCTGCCATTTACATTAATAAATTGTTTTGATGACGAATTTCGAGTATTTCCAATGAAAACGTGATGTTTTTTATTTCAAACGTATTGCAGAATCGAATGTGTGTGTTCTAAGAAGAAGAAATTGAAAAAATTGAATTTCGTCGATTACAACGCCATCTATCATGAACCGAACAAAATATTTCATTCAAATCATACGTACTTTTAATCGTAGAATCCGTATCTGCAATAAAAAATATGGCTTCCTATCTTAGTTTAAAAGTTACCCCCGCCCCACCTACAAAGCGGGGGGTGGGGGATTATTTTTTTGCACTAATGTATTTCCCCCGCGGTATGATTAAATTTTGATTATGGAAATTTTTTCCGTGGAGTGGCTATTTTTCGAGATATTTGATCGTCTCAGTTTAAAAGAAACACCCGGTATAGGGTTCATTTTGTAGATAAAGGAATACAGATTAAGAAAAGGTATAATAGTTGTATCATCTTTAATTTCTTCCTTTTTAAATTGGCCGCCGAAATAATATTTTCAATTAAACTTAAAAAAAATCGCGTTTTTTCGTGGTTTCTTTGTTAAATGATCAGGTACGATTATCTTTTTAATGGATTATGACACTGTAGAGCATGCTGTATTTATATATGATGCTATTTTTTTTCGATATTTTAGAACAACTTTTTTCGGCTTCCCGCGCACCGTGTTGAGGAGTTAATTCGATCTTATATTTCTGATAAAATCTTGATCACAGTTGGGCAGGTTATTTCGAATGTTGGCAACTTTGCTGATTATCCTTAGTCTATCTCTGTATGAAACTATGCTAAATCGATGCCAAATGTGCTTAAACCTGAGAGAGGGATTACTGGCCGAGGGAATATGGGCGGCATATTTTGATTTTTTTTACGATTTATTCTAGAAATATTTTGGACAAATATAACCCTGTGTTTAACATTGAACTTATTCCTATGAAAGGTACTTTGTTATATTTTACCTGCAGCAGTCTCAAACTGTCCAAGTAAACGATAAAGGTCGTTAGACTGGTAATTCTTTAGGGGAAAGGCAAACTCATTAAATTCAGTTTGACACTTATGTTGTAAATTAATAATATATTTTGCAACATATAAATGGCTTTTTGCTAAATCTTTATCACCAAAGGTTAATAAATTTTGATAACGTGGATCAACATACAAAGCAGCCATAGTTACTTCACACTTAGACAATATGAATTTCTCCTTAGTTTCTATTACATATTTAAGGAATTTTATAAAGGTATTTTCCAAAGTAGCTAGCTGTAATTTACATTGATCTCATAAAATTCGGGATCGGTATTGGTCGCTGCTTCTCCTATATTCAGATTCGGAGGCTGGGGCTCCTGATTCTGGGATGTCAGTACTCCGAAATTCCTGACACCCCGTTGTATGTTTCCCGTAACATGCTTGTTTCGACAATTTGGACAATTTACTTTAATAATATTTTTTGCACCACAACCAAAACAAAATCTGGTAGTGATTGGCAAGCTACAATCTTTAAACAAATGTGTAGTATTACCACAGTTCCAACAAGCGACCCTGTTTACCTCGTTTGTGTTATTATTATTTGGTGTAGGTTGACCCACCCGGCTTATTGCATTTACGGAATCGGTTTTTTGGAAAATCGGTTGCCTCGCTTTTATAAGTAAATAAACCACTGTAGTCACATTCGGCGTCAATTTCGTGGATCTGCCTTCTGCCCTGGAAAGCCATTTCAGGGACCCATCCAATATGATTCCATGTATCTTCTATTGCTATTGACTGATTTACGAGTGTGGCAATGTCGGTGAAGGATTGGCCGGCAAACGTTGACTGTAACCCAGGCCTCATATTTCGAATAAGTAAACCAATTGTTTCATCTTCCGTAAGTGGGTTGTATAACGGCAGAGACAGTAACAAAATATCATTATAAAATTCAATAAATGTTTCCTTGAATTTTAGTTTACGTCTTTCAAGAATTTGCTTGATGTCAGCATCCGCTCGTCTTTCCTATGGGAACGATGTATTATACTGCTCGAAGCTGTTCCCATTGTATACCCCTATTTCGTTCCAAAAATATCCAGTGCCACTCCATTGCTTTTTCTTTCAATAGAACATGTAGATTACTGATTAAGAATTGTTTACTTATATCATTTGCTTCCGCTAATCGTTTTACTCAGTAAATAAATCGCTCTATTGGAAATCCATTACCTTCGCCACTAAACAAAATATTCCAACTATGGATCTCCAATCGGCTCTGCCTTACCCATCTGTTTTCACTGATGGAAGTTTCTGTAATGATGTTCCCTCGACCTATTGGGTTTGGAAAAACTTGAAAATTTGGCGGAGGTTCTGCTGTAATAAAATTTCGCGCCGATGATACCATCGGTGACGAATGTAGTTGTAAATTGGAATCAACATGGTCTTCATTTAATTTATTTGAAACCTTTGCTGTATTCGTTACTCCAGCTGTTGGTAGGTTGAGTTTCTTCAGGATTGCTTCCACCAATTTGTTGAATGAATCTGATTCCAGATCTTCAGAACACGTTTGGCTTGGTGTAATTGAACTAGTTGTCTGGGGTATCGCTGTTGCCCCTTCTTGTGGGCGGTGATTGAATTAACACAAATTTTACTCTACTACCAATAAGCTTAAAAATCTATCAACAGAATATGGCGATTAGATACTTTGTTATCTAAAGTTGGAGCAAAAATGAAGGAAGACCAGGTCTAGACACCATTGACCATGAATTAATCTATTTAGAAGCCTAGGTTCAAGCTATATAGTATATATGGTAATTTGATGAGGTTTGATTGGGGGTTTAAAATCTACAATCCAAAAATCGAAAAAGCTCACTTCCTGAAACGTTTAATTTATTCAAATTTCAGTATAGTACCAGAACACTTCAAAAATCTTTTTATATAAATACTTTTTTATCAAAACTGTAAAGTAAACTGAAAGAAGATATAACATGTTGCTACTGGTGACCCCGACAATAATTTTGTAATTCTAAAATTCAAACTAAGTGATCTAAACTGCTTTGGGTTTAAAATTTGTAATTTAACAGCTAGTAAGTTAGGAATGAAAAATGCTTCAAAAGCTCATTTTAGCCTAGTGATTGACTCCAAGAAATTAAAAGAAGGCGTAAGACTAAATACTGGTGACCCTGAAATAAATTTTTAAAATCTTTAAGGTTCAAGCTCTAATTTTGAAATTACAAGCTATCTTTTATTTATTAGGGAGGTTTAAAATCTACTGCCTATATCATTTAAAAAACTGATTTTCTGAAAAGTTTAATTTATTCAAATTTCAGTTCACATTTTTATGAAAACTGAAGGAACACACAAGTCTATAGTTATTGGTGACCGCAAATTAGGTAAAATCTTAAAATGTATTCTCTAAAAAAATTGCATTAGAAAGCTGTTCTCTTTTAAAGCTTAAAGCGTCGTTTTTCTGAACTGTCCAAATTTAATTTGTAGTGACTCACTCATAATTATATAAATACCCATTACTTCTTCATCGTCACATTATAGCAATTAGGTATGTTGGGGCACTCACTACTTATTAACACCACCGCTATAAATCATTGACGAAAAACTCAAACCTGAAACAGCATAGGCCGATGGCTGAATGGGTGATAGGTCATTCAGTCCAAAGTATACGGACTCAGGATACCAGGCACCCTCCAGTTTTATTTAAGCTTCCTGTAGTAAGCTGGGTGATATACAGACGTCTTTTAATTTCTAGAAACTCGTAAGAGTAAATCAAAACGGAAGACTGAACAGGGGTAAGAATATACGGAAGTGAGACTGCCCTCTCTAAGTCCTTAGGTTCCAATTCTATTGTCTTTCTAGCAGAATTAAATGCTATAGTAAACATCTAAGATGGGGAGCAATGAGTCCCGATAGTATAGAAACGATCTTTTAAGTAAGAGTTCGATTTGGCTGCACGCCCACATGGCCCTTCAACGAGAATAATAAATAAAATTCTAATTAGACATTTATACACATAAACTCCAAGATGCGTCACAAGAATTGTTATCGCCAATATGAGTGTGTTAAAGAATCAAAAACCAAAATGGTTATCATTGCCATAAGCTTCTGATACTCGATAAATAAACCCAATTTTAAGTGGCAGATCGTTGAAATACTTGATCGTACAGGAATTCGTCAGATGCATCAATTTCCGACCCGATCTTTGTCAACGTGGACTAACGTAGGCTAACATTCCGTAATCTAGCTCACACGAGGGTATTTGGTGGAAGTTTGTATTGAGTACACGCAGAAAAAAAATATGGTTAGTACAATTATGTCTCAAAGGTATCATGTTATGATTGGATTTGTGATTGTTGCAATTATGTAAATTAACATATTATAATTGGTACAGTTCAACATTTTAATTAAAACGAACATTAAATGATGATCACAATAATGTTATTTAGAGTATTTTATATTGCGGAGATCACATCATGATAGTTGCAATCATATTAATAGTTGAAGAGAAAATTATATATTTGTCAGTATTATGGTTTACTGAGCAAATATTATTGCAGATACTATTTTATGGTTGCTATCATCAGGAATGTTCTTTCAAATCAGTCGTAAGTTGTAAGCAAATACTTGCAACGAAACATAAATGTATCCTCAATTTGAAAATTTGAAAATAAAACATACCCAAATCTTCATTGAATATTATATTTAATTATAAACCATATATGTATGTACATTCATATTGTTTAAAACCTTATGTTTCTACTAAACTACATATCGTCCCTTTATCAATGAAATTGCGTATAAGGAAGTTCGTAGTTTTAAAATAATTCGTATTTAAATGTTTTTTGAAAAAACTTTTTAAAATAAAATCTTTTATTTCATAGAAAATTAAATTTTCTATGAAATAAAAGATTTTATTTTAAAAAGTTTTTTCAAAAAACATTTAAATGCGAATTATTTTAAAACTACGATCTTCCTTATACCCTTATACGCTATTTCATTAGTAGAGGGATGATATATATCTATATATATATATATATATATATATATATATATATATATATATATATATATATATGTATATTTATTTATATATGTACCTAATTATACCTTAAATATGTATTAAAATTCTATAAATTTTACAATATTTCATTAATTTATACGAATAAATTTATTCATGAATTAGTTCAAAAATTTATTGTTATTTTTTGTCACACAAATATAACCAACATAATTGGATTCCAATGAGTCTACCTTTACAGATAAAAAAATATCTTCCTGTTCGATTCTAAAACTGTGATAGTGTGAATCTATTCCGTGATTTAATAGTCTTTGGATACATAAATAGTATGATCCATCAATTATGCAAATGTATTTGATCAAACCATATAATGGTATATCATCTTCATATTCGCCAATGTGTACAACCATACGTGGTTTAAAAAGTATATTTTCATATTGGAGATAAGATACAATATAAATTGAGGAGCTCGAAACTATTCCATATTTTTCTAAAAAGTTGTTAATACCCTCATAAATTTTTACAGGGCCAGTTTTAACTTTACTGTCAGTATTATCGTTGTAATTTATTAAAAAATCTAGCAGTTTAATTTGATACTTAATAAAAATTGTCTTAAAAATATTCATTTTATTGTTGGAGCTTTTGGTTATAGTTTTAAGAACTTGATGAACTGATTCGAATCTCATTGATGATATATGTTTTAACGGACCTATTTTTTTAATAATATTTGCATAGTGTTGTAGATTATGAAATTTTGGTTTTAAAGTACTCTTTGTAAGTTTTAAATACAAGCTGTTGTGTTCGCTAACTAATCCTTGAAAGTGCTCAGCTATTCCATCCTGAATGGAATCCGATTCGCAAGCAATATACACAATTTGCCTTAAAAGTAGGTATAATGACCATTCCTCGCATTCAAGAACTAGATCGCCAATCATTAATGCAAAACATTTGAAAAAAATTAACATTTCAGATGCGGAAAGCTTCAATTTAGATTTTTTTAGTGAATCCGAATTTAGAATAGGTGGTTTATTTCGACTATATATAGGGCCATAATCAAAAGTAAGCATTCTATAATTTAACTGTTCTAGCGAAAAAAATTCATAATCATTTATAAATCGATTAAGAATAAAAATTAGCTCATAGTGACAAACTCCTTCCAGTAGGTCATGCATGACGTCTACACTATAATTTTCAGTTACATGAAAATCATTAATACGATTCCAAACGGAATTTTCTTTCACTCCAGTAGCTTTGAAATCATTTAATTCTAAGTCATTAGAATAATTATTAGGATTTCTCATTTCGGCAACGTTCTCGTTTATACAAACTTTTGTGATATCACGATGTAGTTTGCAAAGCCGACAAAAAAAATTACTGGAAAAACTTTCTGAAAATCCAAGAATAGTATTAAGCCCCAGATTATCTCCAAGGATTAATGAAGGAACTATTTTAACTGTAGTGATATTTTTATTACCAAATGAGATTTCGTTTTTGAGCTGTATACCTGTGTTTTGTAAATAGTTCAGTTCCGCAATAAACTCTAAAAATATGTTAGTGTTACCAAATTTTTTTCTATCTTCTGAAAATAGAAGCATTGCCACAAATATGTGGGAAAGCTTGGATTGTAAATATTCGGGGATGCATGGAATTTTTACATATACTCCGCCAATTTTTTGTAACCCTGCGTGAGAGCCAAGAACATTGCCTGGTTCAAATTCATCGAAATAAATGAATAACGGTAAATGTAGTACACCAGTATCACTGTGTTGCAATAACTTTTGTTTTCTTTTTTCATTCCAGAGTGAACTTTGAACAAAATTGTATGTAACTACTTTATCACGACTTTTTAAACTTTGCATGTAAGATATGGTTTCACGCAAAAAGTTTGTCTTTTCAAACAGAACATTAAAAACATCCCGCAATGGTAGCATTGCTATAGAGAAATCTAAAGTTTTTAAAATAGTTTGTCCACCAAAACTAAGAACTTCCTGAACTTCCTTTTGCAAGGAAATAAACTTTACATTTATGAAATATTCTGTTTTTTTGAGTTCTTTAAAAAACATATATTCGGATTTTACCACACTATTTTTACACATTTCGTCTAAGAAATTTAGCACGTCGGACGTTACATTGCAATCGTTTAATCTTCTTTTTAAAAATAACAAATATTTCCTGAAGCAATTAACGATGCTTTTGATAATCGCATGGCTTTTATTTCGAGAAATAGAGTCGTTACAATACGTTTTTAATATTTCTTTTAAAAGATCTAGTTTAAAATCTGGTGCAGATAACGTGTAACTGTCATATGTTTCGCTAGTAACAGGAGAGTCATAAGTGTTTTCAGTGGATATTAATTCACTTTCACTATGAATGGGAACTTGACCGCCTGCTGCATTGATTCTTTCACGTTGAACACATATGTAGTGTGAATTCAAATGACACTTTGTAACAGCAAGTTCATAATTGTTTTCAGTGGATATTAATTCACCTTCATTATAAATAGGAACTAGAGGGCCGGCTGTATTGATGCTTCTACTTTCAAAACTTATGTAGTGTGAATTCAAATGATACCTATATGACTCAATTTCACTCTAAAATATCGGGAGCAATTACGGAAAGTACATGGCATTAAGGTACTTTTCGGGTGAACAATCTTTATATGAGTTATAAACTCATTGACATTTTTTAATAGTTCAAAACAATTAAAGCAAGTAATCGACATATCGGTAAAACTAATATATTAAAAAAATAAAAAATAAAAATAAAATAAAGTATATAGATACATACGATTCTATCGTAATTAAATATATGAATACAATAGTGTTTCACTTATCTGAATTAAGATCGTTAGCTAATGTATTTATTGCTGGAATTACAGCATCCCACGGAGTATTAATGTGAAAAACCAGTTGTTGCAAAAACTGCCACACTTGTGAACATTGCCTAGGATACTGTATGTTCATGCTCATAAAACAATAAAAACAAACTTCTATTGCCTTTAATGGATTTTCGTACTTCCACCGTTGGTCGCAAATATCAACATAGGCGAAACAAACTGTTTTGATTAAATCGCCAATTATAAAAATTTTTGGTTGGTATTCGGTTTTTGGGCGTTTCAGCTCCTCCCTGGCCTCGTCATCTGCTACGATAATATTCTATAAAATAAAAATTGCGATTAGCTTTACATAGGCAAACAATTATTTTTTATTTTACCTGGCAATATTGTATAAAAGTTTCCTGTATTTCAACTTTACTTAGTTTTCGACGGTTTGGTAACAAATATGGAATTAGCATGAATGCTAGGGCAAGCTTGGAGTCTGAAATAAAAGCAAAAAAAAAATATTGGTTCGAAATCTGATAAAAAATCATGTAGTTAATACCTTCTTCTTCGGCAGCCTTAATGTTGCCCAATATTTCAATAACAGATCGGTCTTTTAACTTTCTGGCTTTATTTAAAATTTGTTGGTAATATTTTCGCCATTCATAAATAGAGTGTGATTGGGGGTAAATTGAAAGAAAATCGATTTCAAACTGAAAAAATTAAATGTAACATTTTGGTTTAGCTCTGTAATTAAAACGAAAAGCTCTGTTATGAAAAATAATTTTTAACTTACTAGCTCGTGCCTTTTTTCGTTTAAAATAACGGAATATTTTTGAAAATATTCGATTGTAGTAAAATTTTTATTTTCTAGTTCAATTTTTCTAATGCTATGGGTCTTTTTCCATGAATCCTTGATTGATGTCCACTCGGCGGTACCTGTCGTTATATTTGCAATGTCAGAAGCAATGCTATTTTCTTCAACATTGGTATCCGATTGTGGTATATCCTGTTGAGTTTCTCCTAAGCAGTTTTTGAACAAAACTATTGATAAAATAGCATATCAAAATAATTTTTAAAATATTTACTTGGATCTTTTTCAGGTTTTGATTTCATGCGCCTACTTATAACCCCGGCAGCGCTAAGTCGTGCTCTGTAATTATTATATGCATCAAACAATTTGCCCCTAGCCAGATGCCCCTTTGCAAATGGGACGTAATAGGTCTCCTTTACCTCACCTTCAAAAATTTCGGCAATAGAATTCGCAAGTTGCAGAAAATCGTCTTTAGTTATTCTGTAATAAGGTTAAAAATAATATTTTAAAAATAATATTTTAACTGTATCCTAACAAAACAAGCAGACTTTCTAAAGAGAGAATTTCCGCGGGTCTCAAAGTGCGTTCGTTTGTGGTGAATTAACTGAATTATCTGAATTAAGTGAAGTAATTTGTCCGTTCGTTTGGTATGCTTCACTTCAGTTAAAAATATTGAGCTACTGATTTATCTGAATAATAATTTTGCTTGTGTAGATAATTCAGATAATTGTTTTTGTTGTTTTTTGACATTATTTTGTCGAAGAAGCCAGGATATTTTAGAGAATTTTAATTATTTTTCTATTATAATGGATGACGATTTGATCGAATATGTGAGTTTCGCAAATCACGAAGAATTTGAAAATGTAATGTTACACACAAAAATAATTGATCCAAGAAAATAGTCGATTAACTTTAAATTTTAATTATTTTATAACACAAGAAAATTAATTTTTGAACAATTTGACATTTATCTGAATTGTAGCAAACGAACGACCAATTCACTTCAATAGCTTAATTATCTGAATAATAACTCAACTATCGGAATAGTTACTCAATAGCAATTCAGTTAATTCACCACAAACGAACGAGCTTTTGTTAATAATACAAAATATATTTATTTGTAGATGTAAATCAAAATAGCACGTTCCCAGAAATTTATGAAGGCTAAATTTTCATTATAGCAAAATGTTGAATTAACACGACTAGCATTTGTTTAGCTTAAAAAAACATTTACTTACATTCTTGTTTTGTCTTCTTTAAGGACGAACAATATAATGGCCTTTGCAATTTTTACACGATCGCGATTTTCAAGGGCTCCCGTCTGTTCTAGTTCTTTTAATCCTAATTTTATTTCATCAATATTTTTAATATCCTATTGTTGAAAAATGTAGATATTATAATAAAATCATATTTAATTTAAATAATTAAAAGAAACCATTCTTACTTCATTTGTAGGAAGCGTTTGAGAATAATTTGATTGTACAAATATTGTGGTTCCAGTAAAATTGATGAACTGTGATTCATCTAGACAGTCATTAATTGATTTAACATTTGGAATAACAGGCGATGGAGACCTAACTGAGTCACTAGTTGAACATGGAGGTGTAAGTACCGGTACTTGATCTGAAAAATGTGTATATATAATATAATATTCAGTATATATATACACTGGGTGCGAAAAGTATTTGCTCAAACCGTTTTTTTCAAAATAGCTAAAATAAAACATATTTACAAAATAATTCAATTCTGTTTAAAATTTATTGCAGTCCCATTAACAATTTAATAACAATTAAAAATACAATAAAAAATTATAAAATCAAAAATTCAATAAATTACGGATTCATCAATATGACCGCCATGCCTTTTAATTATTGCCGAACAGAGTTTTGGCATTCGATTTATTAGTTTATCTAATGTTTCGGTTCCAATGTTTTTCCAGTTTTTTTGAAGCTTCTCAAACAAGTTTTTGGATGAAGTTGGACAAGTCTTCCTTACTTTACAGTCAAGGTGATCCCATAACAACTCGATCGGGTTTAGGTCCGGAGATTGTGGTGGCCATTTCATTAAGTTAAGCTTTCTTCGCCTGTGTTGTTCATCTAAATAGCTCGTACATAGTTTGGAAGTGTGTTTGGGATCATTATCATGTTGGAAAATGAACCCACGACCGATGAGTCGTATGCCAGATGGAATTGCATGATTTTTCAAAATTTCTTTATATTGAAATTTGTCCATTTTTCCATTAATTTGAATTAAATCGTCTACATTATCGCCATCAAAACATCCCCAAACCATTACCGAACCTCCCCCATGTTTCATCGATGCTGTCAAACAATCATCCATCAACTTTTCTCCGGGCCGTCTTCGTGCGTATGGTTTTCGGTTAGACCCAAATACAACAAATTTTGATTCGTCAGACCAAAGTATCTTTTTCCAGTCCTGAATTGACCATTTTATATATTGCCTGGCCCATTGTAAACGTTTTTGCTTATTCACTTTTCTAAGCAATGGTTTTCTGACCGCCACGCACCCTCGAAGACCAGCTTGCTTCAATCGATCTCTTACGGTGGTTTTACTAATTGGTTTGGGTAAAGTTTTGTTTACACTAGCAAGTATTTCAGTGGCTGTAATACGTCTATTTCGTTTGCTTAGTGTTTGAATGTAACTATCATCCCGCTTTGTTGTGGATCTAGGCCGCCCTATCCGTTGCTTAGACTCTACACTTCCAGTAGTACGAAACCGGTGTATATTATATGACACTGTTGTTTGTGGAATTTTAAGATTTTTTGAGATTTCTCTGGTTACATGCCCTTCTTTATGTAATGTAACAATTGCTGCACGTTCTGCAATTGTTATCTCACGTGTTTTCGGCATTTTTATAAGAAAACAGGCTATTTTTGCAATCCAATAAAATGGAGAACTTTAAGTGACACAAATTTTATTAATTTACCAAATTTAGTAATTATACTACTTACCTATAGTCAGAATATATTTAAAAATAAATTATTCGATACCAAAATCAACAATAATTTCCGATTATTTTAATAATTTTTTTAAAAACGCAGTATTTATTAAACACAATTTTCTATATTACTTAGTCTATTGGTGATTCCCCGAATTTGACAAAAACATAGGAAATTTTTTTTTCGAGAACAATCGAATTACGTTTAGGGTTACTACATACAAAATAAGTTTTTAATTTGCGAAAGCAGTTTAGCAAAAAAAATTGATAAATCGTTTGAGCAAAAACTTTCCGCACCCAGTGTATATATATATATATATATATATATATATATATATATATATATATATATACGTCATATTTTATAGGGAAACATCCCGTAATGACCGAAACCCAAACCATAGTAATTAGTGATGGGCTTAATCAATACTTTTCGGTATCAGTATCAATTGATACTTTTGAGTCAAGAACCTGATACTTTTAACCTGATATTCGAACCTGATACATTTTTTCGATTTTTCTACTTAACCTAATTTTTACGGGTCAAATTATTTCGTTTAATGTGACAAATTAAATCAAAATTATAATACAATAAATCATTCTTAAAATCTTAATAATAAGGCAGGAAACATTATGGATAGATCAACATATGTAATTATTTTATTTTACATAATATGCAAAATATTATTGTACATTAATTTTCAATTTTAAATAATAAAAATTTAACGTGTGTTTATTATATCCCTGCATACTTCTCATTCTCACTAACCAATATCAGCAATGCACCAAAAAGGACAAACATATAAGGTTACGACTTGCTTTCAAATTGATATTCGCATGTATGGTTTTACTTTTACTCTTTCAACCAAATTCTGAATTGATACTTCCAACCGAGTTGATACTGGTACCGAATTGATACTTGGGCTCGAATCGATACTTTTATATATGTAAATTGATTCTTTTGAGTTATTTGCTTGATACTTTCAGATAATTTGTATGATGGAATTTTTTATAAATTTAACCAAGATTCTCTAGTCCTATTTGTTTAAATCATGTAATGAAATTAAATTAATTTTCATATAAAAACATTTATCAATGGATATTTGTCAGATACATTTTGTTTCAGTAAATAAATCTTTATTTCAAAAATAAGGATTTAATTCCAATAAATAATTTAAACAAAAACGAATCGAGAAGATTTGGTTAAAATTTATCAAAAATTATATAAAAATTATCTAAGGTATCATGAAAATATAGCTTAAAAGGTAAAGGGTCAGTTGATCCAAAGTAACAATTCCATACAATGTATCAATTCGGTACAAAGTATCTATTCGGTATTCGATCAAAAGTATCAATTCGGTATAAGTATCAGCTCATTGTGAAAGGAAAACATAATCTCATATATGTTTGATCTCTTTTGGTGCATTGATAAAATTATTTGTGAGAATGAGAAGCATTTAGGTATGCATACGTAAATTAAAATTGAGAGATGAATATATTAATAGGTATACAAATTATGTTGATGCATACATAGCTATTTAGCAATTGTGTAATTTGCATCATAATTATTGTATCATAATAACGATACAAATGACAAAATTGCTACAATGATATGCAAAGGTTGCAACTAAATTCAATAATCATAAACATGATTTGTGTGATTGGTACAATTCATTAATGTGATTGGTACAATCATCAACATAGTTCTGGTAATTGTAGGATATTGTTAACACAGTCATAGTATTATTAATACACTAACAAACTAATTATTGGAATTCTTTCTAAAGCTATCGATTGTGTGCGTATTATAATATCAACATTTGAACCAAAACACTTACACTCACTTTACGAATGTTAATTAATTAATTATAATATAATATAATATAAAGGATAAAAATTATTTACTTGTCAATTTTATGTCTAAAATGAATTCTGGTGACGCAATAAATTGCGCAACGTAAGCCCCAAAAATGTCTGAGTTTATCTCAAAATCCTGTGAAAAAACTCCGATGATGTCTTCTTTGTTGATACAGTATGATTTCCTTACTGAAAATTTTAACAATTAGTTTTATGATATAGGTATATTACATTACATAATGTCTTTAATCAAAAATTACCTGTTTCCAAAAATGAATTGTAATCATCTGTTGAATCGAATACACAACCCACTATTGCTTTCTTACCTTCAAAGGTAGTTTTTATTAATTTAAACCCATCCATTTATATCCACTAAATAAACAAATTTTAATTCTCTACTCACAAGTCACAATAACTCGATACACTAAGTATTTTAATTCTCTACTCACAATCACTTATTTAACTTAACTTGATATGTGTATTGACGCTCCTATGTTTGAAAACACAATGAAAAAAAATCATACAAGTAACAAGGTTAAATATAAAATTATTATAACAAGGATAAATATATTATAATTAATGCAATTATAACTTAATTGCTGCAATCATAAACAAGATTTGCACAACCATTAATATGATTGATACAATCATTCGCATCATTTTATAATTGCAGTGATTATGACACAATTGCCACAATCATAATATGATTGATGCTAAATTCCAAAATCATAAACATGATTCGTACAACAATATTAATATGATTGGTACAATCATTAACATAGTTCTCGAAATTTTATCATATAGTTAAGACAATCATAACAGAATTAGTACAATAATAAAATGATTATTGAAATTCATTCTAGAACTATCATTTTTTGTGTGTTGTAATAAAGTAAAATAAGAGAAGAAACACATATTGGCCGCTTTTCTCGAGACCGAGTAATCTGGATAATCAAAGTTTACAGTGAAAACCGCATAAAAAATTTAGTTAATTTTGTTTGTAGATCGTAATTTTGATCTGAGCAATACCGGCTTTCCATTTCGTTGGCGTTTTATGAAAGATGAAATAAATACTAAAGCTTATTGTTTTACAGCAAAGCATGCGTTTTTGGTAACATAAATTTGAACTTGAATTTAAAATCATCGCGTATTTTATTGACAAATTTACAACAATAATTGCATTGGATATAAAGCGCCGCATGATTTAAATAAAGCCAAAAAAATGATTCTTTTTTTAAATCGTTATAGAATACAGGAAAGAATAGGACAAAAAATAAATCAAAATTAAATTTGTTTAAATTTTTCTCAACAAAATACCGCTATCGTTAATAACCTTATTTTCACCGCAACCATAACGAAAAAGTAAACAATTGCTTCAACCAGTAAAACCAATTGAAAATATTTTTAACACAATCATAATAATTTTGGCACCGCTAATAGTTGCAGGAATCACAGTAAGAAGTGATTTTCAATAATAATATAGTTCCTGCAGTTTAAATTATTTTCGTTACAATCATTTAGAGAATATGATAGTATTACGATTATTATACAATTTCACAGCAATTATACTATTATTAAGAGGAAAATAGTTTAGTTGCAATGATCATGTAGTAATCATATTTTTTCTCTGCGTGTATGTGCAAATACTTGGAATAAATGTGTACAATACACATGTCATGTTAAGAACTGGATCTATTTTCACGCTTGTTGCGTTTCATGGTCAACCAGATAAAAGTATAAATTCGGGATAGCCGCTAGGCCGCAATACCTTTGGAATTTAGTTTCAGGTCGCTTTTGCAGATGATAGGGATAATATTTTTACTGGAAATTCAAGGCAAGCTATTTAAAGAAAAGTAATACTTTTCGGTGAGTTCAAACAGTTCTTGAAGGTAGCACCAATGGCAGGCACAGGTTAAATTTTCGAATCCATTCAATGATAACTGTTATCAAATTAACAAAGGAATTTGTAATTTTAATTCCAAGATGTTTCATCGAGTATTGGATTATCGACCAAATTATCAGAAATATTAAACATACTACTGGTTTTCTTAATTTCATAACACCTTCCGAACTAATGATAACAAAATTAATTGACTAATTATTGCTAAATTATCTGTCGACTTAGTATAATCTGCCATTGTGTGGCTGAATATATTTAATAATATATCTGTCACATCACACGTGTGCCCCCGCATCCTTATTTAACAGTTGCAATATAAAATCCACAATTACCTTAGCTAATCACTATGTCAAAACAAATGTTAACGTACATGTACAAATTAGATCTCATCCTTCTATAAATCCAGCATCCCTTTCATGTCGTACCATTTATAAATAAACGAGTTAAAATAAAATAAAAATATTTTGCTGTTTTTTTTTTTTTTCAAAATTAAAAACGAAAATTAATTATCATTATTTTTAAGGTACCGAGAAAGTTAGCAAAAGTAATTGAAATTATCATAACAATTTTCTAAAAAAAGAAAAATTTGTCACACCGAGTGGGAGTGGGAAAGATGGTTGGTGGAATATAGAAAATTCAACGTAAAAAGTAAGATTTATAGTTGGGAAATTTGTAGAAATTATTATATTTATGAAAACGAATAAAGTGAAAACAATTTTTAAATCTTACAGGCAATTATTATTAAAGAAATTAAATATAAATGTGTGTGTGTGTGTGTAATTAAAAAAACGTTAATGAATTCGTGGATTAATTAATCCTTAATAATAATCATAATAATGAAAATCATTCTTTTTATGATAATTGTGTTTTGTGTACGACGAATAAGGTGTGTTTCCATCGTGTTGTATGGTACACACTTTAAAAAGCGATTGAGGCAAAACGATTTAAAATTTAATTACACAATTTTAGGACGTGTCGGTATATACGCAGAGAGTATCCCTATAACCATTTTGATTTTGAACGTATGTATCAACGATTTTATATTTTTTTTTTGCGGCATATCATGTTTTTTAATTGCAATATCACGTAGCCGTTACCTGTGAATTCCGACACAAAATAATAACAATAAAAAAAAAAAATAGACGATGCTAGCGTAACAAAAAAAAAACTTGTACCTCATCAACAATGACAACATGTTTTTTCTTCATGAATTTTTACCATTTGCAAATACATTTTAATATTTAAATTCCATTCTCTCTCTCGACTATGCTTGTATGTTATATGTGCTGTGTATGTTATGTATTATAAGGTGTAATCTAATTTTTTGATAGCAACACAAAAAAAAAAAAATTCTAACACGTCTTTCAAATTTTCATTTTTTTTTTTTTTTGGATTTTGTATATTTGTTGCTGCTTTCATTTTTATTACGTTTAATGCAAAACAATAATCATCCTTAAGTGTTTACCTTAAGCTTATATACAGTATTTGTATGCATACATCAGAGCAGCTATTATTAGTACAAAATTGAAAATTAACAATAATACGTTAAACGTTTTGTGTGCAGGAAATTCGTTCAACGTGATTTCGATTTGGTGGCTGCAGTAAGAATTCAGGCTTAACAATATTGCTAGGTTTTGTAGTGAGATACCATTTCAGATTTTACTAAAAAACACCGCTAACGTTTGAATAATTAGAATCAATAGCTTTCGTGTGCTGTCTCTTATCTCAATTGAAACAACCACAACAGCACTAAAAACAAAATCCAGGCTTTAAAACTTATTGATTGAAATACAATCATTTTAGGACTGCTGAATTGGGTTATTAGTAAATTGAAACGAAATCTATATTCTATATCTCATTTTGTTAAATTTTCTGGTTATCGAAAGGCCAACTCCTTGTGCTAAAAAAAATGTTGCAATACTGGCTCCAATTGGCCACCAAATGGTGAGATGAAAGAAACCCTTAACAAAATATCGATTTGGTGAAGACGGAACGATTTAGCGAGCATGCAGTCTGTTTACGAGCACATATGGATGATTAATCAGCTGGGGCCAAACATGTTATTGAAACATATTCAACTGTGTAAATAAAAAAGATAAATATTCTGGTCGTTGGATCGGAGTGACTCGATCTATTCGCTACGCAAGTCGTGTTAGCCGAGATTAGAGGCACGTAACAAGTATTATTATAAATGTTACACAAAAGGTCCAATGCTAAGCGGCTTTGAGGAGTTCTCTATTTTAGTATGTGAATAATTATTAAAAAACATAAATTGGTCAATTATGCGGCAATCCCCCCCATCCTCTAAGGTATAAAACGAACTAAAATAATATTTAAAAAAACTTGATTTTTTAGAATTTTTCCTTTGAATAACATACCAACTAGGGTTGCCACCATTGAGAATTTGGTAAACGGGATACCAATCAATTTTATTCTCAATTTTCCAGTTAGATGTAATCACACTTCGTTCATTTTACTCTCCTTTAGTCCTTCATTACTTGGTTTGAAACACTTAGAAATTGCATCTACTACAATCGACCGATGGGTTATTATACTGTAAAAAACGTTTTGAAGCTTTAAATTTGCATTAACTACACTAAATTTTTACTCAATCAGCAGCTCGCAAATAATTCTTTGGTTCTTCTTACTAAAAAAGACCCAGCAACTTATATGGAACCAACTTCTTGGCTCTCCCATTAAAAGTGTCTTTGTACAAATGGATCCATCATTTAGGAAACGTAGCCAATACGTAAAATTGAATCAGCCCTCGTTCGACAGCTCAAAATTTTTTTCAAACCTTATGATTTTTTTATAATATTTTGTGAATGTATTTGACAATTTTATAAGTTCCATTAAAAAAAATTCTTCTCTATACCATAGCCTTCAAATTTTGTTCAAATAACAACGATTTGGATTTCAAAAGGCGCTCGTTCCATACATTTTGTGAATCAACTCTCCAAATCAGAAAATATTACAATAGGAAATTAAAATTAGCAATAACGTTTGGTTTTATTCTTTTGCAAATTTGTTGTCCAAAATTGTTAAAATGGAGCAAACGGCGTCCCGCTCACAATAACGCCGTCATAAAACTGGTCTGTCCCGTCAAAAACGGTCAATGGGTTTTTTCTGTGCGCACACAGGGGTCACCTGGTTTAATACGCTGTTAAGAATATTATTTCTTTCTTTTCAAATTATACCTTCGTAAACAAATTATGGACATCTTATCATACTGTTCAAATTAGCCGAAAGTTGCCAGGCTAAAATAAAAAGTCGATAATGCAGTTTGTGGTATCCCACCTAAAAGTAAATTAAATCAGTAATGCAGATTGTGCTACCCCAGCAGAAAATAAAAAATTAAGTCGGTCTCAATCAGTAGTTTTTAGCCTAAAAATGACTAAGGGTGCACGGATAGCATTGAAGACCCTTGTCAATATTGTTATATGACATAAGCTGGTCCCAGTTCCTCGTGAAAAATTGTGGAAAATTCACGAAGCCCAAAATAATATTTTAAATTGGAATAAAATCAGCTTCTAGAGTGTTATGTCTGGAGATGTATTTTATTAATGTGACTTGTCAATTGCTATCGCAGAGAAATCTCGGAAAATTCGACTTCGCAAAACTCATTTGACGATTTGTTTTAAATCAGCCTCTAGAGTTTTATGTTTGAATATGGATTGCTTTATAGTGTCACTTGTCAATAACTATCGCAGGAAAAAAATTCAATTCAAGTGTCTCGTGGAAAATCTCGTAAAATTCGTTTTTCCAAAACTCATTTGAAAATTTGTATAAGATCAGCCTATAGAGTGTTTTGTCAAAATTTGCCACTTGAACTGAATTTTTTCCTACGATAGGTTTTTACAAGTCAACTAATTGCAATACATCTCCAGATATAACAATCTAGAGGATGATTTAATTCCAATTTTTTGGGTTCTTCTGATTTTCCGATATTTTCCACGATTAAGTCAAGCAAAGTTTTTCACGTAAGACGTATTTACAGAAATTTGTATTGCAATCCATGTATCCTATTTACTTTCAGCTTATAACCACAAAGTTTTTTATTTTGGGCTGGAATGTTAATAACGTAATCTGCATTATCGACTTTTTTATTTGCGGCTGGAAACTTTCGGTTAACTTTAACAGGGTCATCTTATCTGAAAAGGCATGTAGTCTCGAAGCGATCTCATAATTGCAATTATAAATCAAAATTAGTTCAATATATTAAGCCTAGAGAGATATAATCATTCAGAACCACTGAAAATATAGAACAAGTCGGTTATTTATAATTATTGCAAGAAAAATCAATCCGTATTTAAATGGCAATTTCCTTGAAATGTCAATATTTGGTAAGAATAAATGGGTTCAAAGCAATAATTTATGTCACAATTGTATATATATATATATAGGTACTCATCACATCAGCAAGTGCGCGGGCTATTCCAAATTTAGGTTGGGATTATGCAAATAAATTTGGTACAAAACATTCAAGTGTACAAATTCATCATACAATTAAATTAAGAATGATTAGAGCTTCACGGATTTGGTAACACATCGAAGAAGTGTTACGGATGCTGTATATATATTTACGTACTATTAGCAATCCAATAACCAACGATACATATGCCATCTTCTTGCCAAGGTTGGAGTTATGTGTTTCCCTATTATTACCACAAATATACGAAATGGTTGTAGCCGCATTAAAAATTAGATTCCCACGCGAACTATTCTGTGGACAGATTCAGAAAACAATCTGCATAGAATTATCCAAATCCAGGGAATCACATCTCCAGAAATATGGGCTCATGTCCCTTCCGAAAAAATCCCACTGACTTGGCATCCCATAAATTTAAAGCCTTTACAAATAACAGACTAAATTTATGGTGGAAAGGACGTGAATTTTTAACTAACCATGGTGAGTGGGCTGAAATAAAAAGTATGGTTCAAGTGATATAGATCCAGAAGATAACAAAACACCAATTATATTAAATATTGTCATGCCAAACAGCTTTCCATATTATGTAATTCTTTAATGTCTTCTAAAAAATATTTATTTTGATTATGTATACAGATTTTAAAAAGAGCTGCATAGATTTCTCTGCCGCTCAAAGATGTGAAATGTTGAGTATTTAGACAATTGTTTTCGAACCAATCAGTTTCTCTTACTAACATGATTGCAGCATGAACTGTAGTTTCGAGAGCACTATAAATAGTAAACATCCGCTGCCGAAGAGGCTATAATGTCTTAGGTTTATGCAGCCACTCAGGTTCATTCTGATTTTAGATCGTGCAGGCAAAGTCTATTAGAAGGCACAGGCACCCAATGAGCTCATCTAATCGAGGATAATATTTGTAATGTATACGAGTTGCCACGAAATCAGGCCAATTGCGGAGATGAGCAGTACGCCAATCCAACGTGATGGTTGAATCCGTCCACAAGAAGATTTAATCGATACTTAAATTAGTCTCGTTCTTCACTACATTCAACAAACTATACAATAATGGGTTCGACAGTTTTACCTGCTTCGAATAGTATTCCTCGTTTTGTAATTGATTTGGTATCTGGTAGTCTTACTCGAAATTTAAATACATCTTCTCCAGGATCATATTGTAATCCAAGGATCTTTAAATTTTTTATGCTAATTTTATATCCACTTTCGCAATTTGAATCCATATGGAGATAAAATCGATGTTATCGATGATTTTAAGGATTTTGCTTCGATTATCGTATTTCCACAAGTCATCTATATATATATTTTGCTTCATATTTCTTGCTGCCACCAGATTAAGTTTTAGTGTGTTTTGAGCGATTTGTTGCAATGCCCGTTTCCTAGCATCCGATGGATTTTCGTGACATGCCAGTCTGTATATAGATAATAATACGCTATTTTATACAAAGAGGATTGGGCAGTCGCACTAACAGCTAACCAGTCCTTAAAGAATACCCGTGTTGGTTTAGCAGAACCGTTGAAAACAACCATAAGTTAGATGGTTGTGCCTCTTTATTTAATGACTCCGTGATGGGACGGAGAGAAACCATAATCTTTAGTCAGTGCCAATAGAATTTCTTTCGTGTGACTTCGCAACTGATATCGTTTATACAATTCTTGTATACAGCTCGTAAAAGTTTGTATCTCGGATAAAACATCATTCCATCCAAGTGAACTTGGTGTAACGTGCTTTATTTAACATCAAAATGGCTTTCTTCGTTGATTTGTAGCGCTCTGTTCACACAAGTATTCCTCAGACGATACAAATTTTGCATCATTAGGGATTGAATCTATTTCTCAAAATCGTCTTAGTATTTCGCTCATATCTTGCTTTTGAGCCTAATTGTATACAGGCCTCGTCGTATGATTCGCAATCATTGAAATTGTGTAATTACCAAATCAAAAATTATGTTTAGGATATCACAAGCGCATTTTGGGCTGTTCGAAATTAGCTATTAGAATATTAAAAAAATTTTCAACGTCTTTAAGAATGTATGTCTCATTTGGTTTATAGTTATAGGTTTAGAGCAGCTAAATGTACCTGTTAAGGCAAGCTCAACAGGTCAATGAGCCGTGTTGTCAACAAGTATATCAATTATCCAACTTGTACAACAATTATATTGATACCTCAGCCTAATAAAAATAAATTAATAAATACCGGTTAACAGCCTTTATTTTGCATACCAGGCAAAAAATTATTAATGAATATAATTGTTGTTAGTGTAAAATTTTGTATATATAAGCGTGCTCATAAGTAAATAAATCAGAACAAAATTAAAATCCAACTTTATAGTTTTACTGTTTCTCACTATAACTAGCTTGGCCTCACCCGTAGTAACCAAGCTAATTATTAAAAATAAGCAATTCCAGTCGGTGATTGGAATTATACATGGTCCTTCGAGCTAGCAACAACTAAACTAGCGAAATAACCACAATATTACCAAAATATATTGTATAAAAAGTGCAAGAACAACAAAAGTACAACAAAATGGAGAAGTTGCTGCAACAACAAGAGGAGATTGGCGAGAAAATACTCACACAACAAAGAAATTACAACAAAGACGGAGATAGCCGAAAGGCAGAAACCCTATTTGGAAAAAAGAATAGCAGAGCTCAACAAGCTATACTCCGACTATCTTGCTGGAGTTGATAAAATAATAACGATGATCCCTCCAATAGGAGAAGATCATCCATATAGAACAGCAAGAAGAACAGTTGCCGACACAAACAGCAAACTACTTGCCGAGATGCGCCGTCGCTTAAACTGTGAAACACCGCCAACAACACCTTCGTACAGCATGGACAACTTCGAGAACGTCAAAGAGCCGTCAAACAATGGGATAAAACCAACACCATTGTCCAGTATGGCCAATCTGGAGCACGTCGACGGTCCCATTACTGCTCTGTCAAATAATGGACCACCAACAACATCGACACACTCATCAAGCAGAGACAACATGTTCCAGCTAGACAATCACAACAAAGAGATGTCACACACCAACCAGAAGCTGCTCAAGAAGCAATATGTCCTGATGAGGAGTATGTACCAAGAAATAAACTCCATTGAAGAAGCATTGGGTAACAACAACAGTCCAATGGAATACATCAAGCTGAAACTAGAGCAATTATCATATGAAATAAAGGTAATTCAGACGTTACATGTAGAGATCCTAGTAGAAATAGAAGAAGAAGAGCAAACAGCTCCCTACTTCCAAAATTACTACTATGAGACTCTCAAGGATAGAGTGGACACAGTGATAATGCAGTTGCAGCGCAGACAGAAGGAAGAGACAACGAAACCTTCTGGAGAAGTCAGGGTAAACCTACCCAAAATACAGATACCAACTTTTAATGGCGACTATGACCAGTGGAGCTCGTTCAACGACATATTCACAGAGCTCGTCCACAACAACAACCAGCTATCCGATACAATTAAAATGACATACTTAAAGTCAAGTATACAAAAAGGAGCAGCCCAGTTAATCAGTCATCTATCAACAACTGGTGACAATTATCAAAAAGCCTGGGAAATACTGCAAGCCAGATACAACAACGCCAGGTTACTGGCAAACAAATACTTCAACTCATTGCTGTCTCTACCAACAATACATACAGCATCAGCGAGTACAATTCGATCATTGCATGATACTGCAACCGAAATGCTACACAACATCAACAAGCTAGAGATGAACTCTCCGTTTGAAGCGCTAGTGATGTTCATTCTAGGTAAAAAATTAGACGCTGAATCCACCAGGCTATACGAAACAACGCTAAGTAAGCCAAGAGAAATTCCACAAATGAAGGAATTTTTTGATTTTCTTGAAAGGAGATTTCAATCACTTGAGGCCATGGGTATCACCAAAGTGTCAAACACGCCACCACAACAGATGACACCATTAAAACGGATATATACCGCAACGGTAAACAGCCAGTGTCTAGTAAAAGGATGTCTAGGAAGACATCAATTGCAGGACTGCAATCAATTCAAAGGACCGTACATCAAAATTCAATTCATGCTCGTCCACGATACGATGTATTGTATGCAAAGGTCATCACCACACTCTTCTGCATAGCAACAACATGGCTTCAACCAACAAAGGAACAACTCAAACCTTGATAGTAAACCAACAAGGTCCAATGATACTACCAACAGCAGTGGTCAGAGTGGCTACAGGCACTGGCCAACTCATCACAATGAGGGCATTAATTGATTCAGGGTCACAGGCAACACTAATATCCTCGAAAGCTGCCAATATACTGAACGTCATGAAGAGAAAAACGCATGTAAACATTTCAGGCATAGGTGGAAATGAGGCAGGAATCTGTAGACATACAAGCAACATAAAGCTGGTACCAAGATTCGATGGAGACTTCAGCTTAGACATCGAAGCTTTAATATTCAACAGGCTAACTCAACAACTATCTGAAACTGATATTGACACTAGAGCATGGACCCATCTTAACAACATAAAATTAGCGGATCCAAACTTCAATAAATCTCAACCGATTGATCTCATACTTGGGGCAGATTACTATCCATTGATAATAGCTAATAGCATTATCAAGGGTAACCATCGAGAACCAATGGCACAAAACACAGAGTTCGGATGGATCATAATCGGCAGTCTGAGTAAGATGGACAACCAAGTAATAACAACAATGGTGACAACCAAATCAATTGAGGACCAACTGAAGTTATTTGTGGAGATTGACAACATTCCTGAGGAAAGAAGCCGCACGGAAGAAGAAAATCAAGTTGAAAAAACATTCCAAACAACATTAAAACGGCATGCGGATGGACGATACACAGTAAAGATTCCATTTAAGGACAATCACATCAAACTTGGAGAATCCCGGAGAAGAGCCTCAGCCAGACTTCTGCAAATCGAGAAAAGATTTATAAAAGACCCGTCATATAAACAATTATATCAAGAATTCATCCAAGAATACATCGATCTAAACCACATGGAGTTAACACAAGAAAAACCAGAAGATGGAACTGCCGAAAAAATATACTACATACCTCATCATGGTGTTATCAAACCAGGCATCCAAACTTCGCAAACCAAGCTTCGAGAGGTATTTGATGCATCAGCAAAAACAACTACGGGAGTCTCACTAAACGACATTATGATGAATTGCCCCAAACTGCAAGAGGATTTAGCTGACATACTACTACGATGGAGAAAACACAAGATCGTCATTACAGCCGACATTGAAAAAATGTTTCGTCAAGTTGGGCTCAATATAGAAGCTCAAGGCATATAGACTAAAGACTATAACGTACGGAACCACAGCCGCCAACTACCTAGCTGTAAGAACGTTAATTCAGCTAGCCAAAGATGGAGCCAGTACACATCCTGTAGCGGCTAAAGTCATCATGACAGACTTCTATGTGGATGACCTACTCACAGGTGCGGACAACACTGATGAAGCTCTACTGGTACTACAAGAACTACAAGAGCTCACAGCACAGGGTGGGTTTCATCTAAGAAAATGGGCATCCAACTCTCTCAAAATATTACAAAATATTTCTGGCGAGCAACAAGCTGACGGATACATTCAAATAAAGCTAAATGAATGCATAAAGACATTGGGAATACTATACAACCCGACAAAAGATTTGTTTGAATTCGACATAACCGGACTACAACTAATTAACAACCAGCCCACCAAATGCTCGCTCCTATCTGAGTCATCAAAACTCTTTGACCCCATAGGATGGTTATCACCAATAACCATCACGGCTAAGATTATGATGCAGGATGTATGGTAAAACGGGAATAAACTGGGATGAACACCTACCAGAAAAAAAAAACATCAAATGGCAGAAATACAAGGATGAGCTAAATGAAATATCAAATATAAAAATTCCGAGATGGGTCAACATGACATCAAAATGCAAAATGGAACTGCATGGGTTCGCTGATGCATCAGAATATGCGTATGCTGCAGTGGTATATAGTAGGACAGTGAATGATACCGGTGAAATTACAACCCAGCTATTAATGTCTAAAACACGAGTTGCACCAACAAAAACAAAGATATCCATTCCACGTCTCGAATTAAATGCAGCTTTACTATTGGCCAAATTGATGAAGCACATACGGGATACCATGAAACTTGGAGATATTAACACGTACGCTTGGTCAGACTCTACCATAACACTATGTTGGATCAAAGGTGACCCAGGCCACTTCAAAACATTTGTAGCAAATAGAATTTCGCCGATTAATAAATTATTACCAACAACCAGATGGCATCATGTGAAATCGCAGGAAAATCCAGCAGACACTGCCTCGCGTGGCATAACGCCCAGTGAACTCATCTACAACAACTTATGGTGGTATGAACCCTCCTTCCTGAGAATTACGCCACCCCAATGGAATACTGAAGAAGCTACTCCAGTCTTACCATTAAATGTACAAGCGGAGTTAGAAGAAAAAGTAGTGCTGATGACGGTTATAACGGGAGCGCATGTATTCTCATAGCTATTCAACAAGGTCTCTGCGTACAACAAAATTAAGCGCACAGTCGCTTACTGTGTACGATTTATCAACAATAGCAGACAAAAAAGTGTTAGCAAGGGCTGGCTAACCGGAAATGAACTTCAGGTTGCAGAAAAAACAATCATAAAATTAACACAAGAATAGGACTTCGGAAGGGAAATCGCATGTTTAGCCAAAGATCGAAGGCTAGATAAGGACAATAAGCTAATTTCACTAAATCCATTCCAGGATGACCAAGGACTGTTACGTGTAATGGGACGTCTTCAGAACTCAAATCTGGCAACCGCCAGCAAACAACCTATAATCCTAAGCAAAACCAACATAATTACGCAACGGATAATCGAGGACACCCATAAAAACACACTACATGGTGGCATACAATTGACACTGGCAATCCTGAGACAAAAATATTGGATTATTGATGGCAGGCGAGCCATACGACAAGTGATACAAAGATGCATAACATGCTTTCGTCACAAACAAAAGAATATGGAACAACTAATGGGCAGTTTACCATCATCAAGAGTGGGGCCGGGAAGACCGTTCGCTAAAACGGGAATCGACTATGCAGGGCCAATCCAACTAAGAACTACCAAGGGTCGAGGCAACAAATCCTACAAGGGATACATCGCTCTATTTGTATGCATGGCTACACGGGCCATACACATCGAGATAGTGAGCAGCCTGACAACAGAAGCATTCATAGCGGCCCACAAAAGATTCATCTCCAGGCGAGGACTGTGCACGGATGTATTCTCCGACAATGGAACCTATTTTGTTGGAGCAAATACTGTAATGAAAAGGACGTACCGTGCAGCCTTAACAACATTACCTGACGACATAGCAGCCATGCTGGCCACTGATGGAACAAACTGGCACTTTATACCTTCACACACACTCCACATTTTGGTGGAATATTGGAAGCAGGAATAAAGTCCGTAAAATTCCACCTCAAGAGAGTGATAGGAGAATCAACTCTTACATTCGAAGAGTTATATACTCTTACGACTCAAATCGAAGCAGTTCTCAATTCTCGTCCCCTAATTCCACTGAGCAACGATGCCTCGGATTCAACAGCGCTAACACCAAGACACTTTCTGATTGGCGACTCCCTCAAGGCGATGCCAGAGGCAACTACCAGCAACATGGGATTGAAAACAAGATGGCACTTGGTCGAAAAGATGGCACAAGGATTCTGGAGACGCTGGTCGGCAGAATATCTTCACCAACTTCAGCAAATCTAGCGGTAAATGATCTGGTATTATTAAAAGATGACCAACTACCGGTATCACGTTGGAAATCAGGACGGGTTCTTGACACTCATGACGGAAATGATAGCTTGGTGCGAATTGCGACAGTTAAATGCAAAGACGCGACATACAAACGACCAATAACAAAATTATGCAAGCTACCACCATTGATGGTGATTCAAAGGAGACATTACCTATGGAACCAATCTCACCGATGCAGGACGTAACAACCAAGGATGCCAGTACAGCTCCTACTGAGAACAACAAGCCATCGACTAGACGACAACCACACCGCCGAGCCAAGACTATAGGAAGGATGAACCACCTATTCGTTAATGCCAACGTCGAAATCAAACCTTTCAACCAGTCTACTGGCATATACTTCGAGAAGCTAGGCAAATTAGAAATTGTCGCTATGAAATGGACTCTGGCAATTCAATATAACATGAGCAGCTATTGGGAAGAAATCAACAACTACAAGGTAGCTTACAATGAACTACAAGCAGTCTGTAACGAGCTGTCTGGATTAAACTGTAACATTCTAGAACAACTGCAATGGAAATTCAGCAACCTGATCGCTGATAATGAGTTGCTATTAAGCAGCAACAAGGAAAAACAACGCGTGAAACGGGGTTTTGGAGATTCAACGGGCATCATTCTGGGAGACATGTTCGGAATTCTCACTCAACGTGAAGCCAGTGAATATGAAGCTCAGTTTGAGAAGCTCAATAACAACGAGCACGAACTATTGCCAATAATAAGGAATCAAACAACCTTGATTGACAACACAGTCAAGATGGTGAAACATAATACAAACATCACTGCCACATCAATAAACAACTTAATAAAGAAGCAAAACCAACTACGACAAGAAATGACCCAGATCCAGGAATATCGAACATATGAGGATAGGGTTCGTTCGTTATTAATCGAATTCCTCGAATTAAGCCTAGTATTAGATAACCTAAAGGATACACAACAGGGCTTACTTGACGTGGTCTACGATGCGCATCATGGGATATTACACCCCTCAATACTTGCGCCAAATCAGTTAGAAGAGCAGTTATCATTGATTCGTCAACACGTGCCAGCCTCCATCACCATTCCAGGCCACGATATTCATGATCTCGTGCACATTTACCAAAGCATGAAAATTCGCAGTAGGGTAACACAACAGAGTATAATCACTGAAATTACTCTACCACTCTCATTCACGTGGGACTATACGTTGTTGTCAGTAGTTCCCGTACCAGATATACAACACGGTACTACCCAATCACAAATTATCACCTCAACCGAATATCTCGCCATAGATGACCGCAAGGAACATTTCGCAACGATGACAATAGATGATGTAAATCGTTGTCAAATTTTCAAACCAACCCAATTCTTATGCGAAATTTCACTAATTGTGAGTGCACTATACAACCAAGAGCTATGCGAGTTATCCATACTACAACGTAACAAAAATCTCCACACGATGTGCCGGAGTAAGACGATTAACGCAACCAACCTTTGGATTAAGCTCCACGCACCTAATCAATGGATATATGTAGTACCACACGAAAGTACGGTTGATGTCATCTGCAATCATGGGATCCAGCCATACACCTTCAAGAACTCTGGACTAATAAGGATTGACTCCGGATGCATATTATGAGATGCTGAGTCAGTAATTATAGCTACAGGGGAAACCGGCAGCAATATAACAACCACATTTCATGCCTCACATGGAGTGTTACTTGGAGGTAGTCACCTAAAGGACTTCAGCTCATACATAAGGAACAAAACGAGTGTGAACAATTCGATAGAGCTAATCACTACACCAGCAACAGATGATCTCGAAAACCAAATTAGAACTTCCACCATATTCATCACTACATCATGATTCACATAATATTCTGGGGCATATTGATAGCTGGAATAATTTGGATTATACGGCGCCTACGCAGAAGACCGGTTTCCAACCACCAACAACCCTCACCACTACCAAGGCTAAGAGTGAGTCCTGTGTAACATACAATCACCGTAACAACAACAATACCTATTTGAGACTAAAAGCTGCCCGGGAATATGTTAAGGCAAGCTCAACAGGTCAACGAGCCGTGTTGTCAACAAGTATATCAATTATCCAACTTGTACAACAATTATATTGATACCTCAGCATAATAAAAATAAATTAATAAATACCGGTTAACAGCCTTTATTTTGCATACGAGGCAAAAAATTATTAATGAATATAATTGTTGTTAGTGTAAAATTTTGTATATATAAGCGTGCTCATAAGTAAATAAATCAGAACAAAATTTCTCACTATAACTAGCTTGGCCTCACCCGTAGTAACCAAGCTAATTATTCAAAATAAGCAATTCCAGTCGGTGATTGGAATTATACAGTACCCCTTTAAACTCGTCTATAGATTCAATATGTTTTTACTGAATTAACTTTGATGTGGTTCGCAGGAATAAATGTGTTCACTATTAACGGTTGTGATTACCTTAGTAATTTTTGCGTCAACGTACCCTAAACCTTATACCGTTGTACACTAGTATCGATTAATCAATCAATTCTGCATTTAATATTTTTTCTGTTATATCACTAAAATACATGTTTTGGTCCATGGAAGTTGTTACTTACGGTTGGCTTATTTTCCATAAAATTCACTGTACCTTCTAGAATCTAGTTTATCTTCCTTTTAAATAAAATTTTGTCAATCTAAAAAATTTCGTCTAGATCGAAACAGGAAGCGCTTCGGCTATTTCTTTATCATTTTTTTCATGATTTTGGAGTGGGTAAATAAATAGGCATCTTTCGAATAATATTTTAATCAAATATAACAATTTAACAGTAGAGCCGTTTGTTTTGGCTATTTACATAAGAATGAAAACCATTGAGTACTCTAAAGTTTCTTGGTAAATGTCTATCGATTTAAATAAAAAAAAACTCATTTGAATACAAACATGCCATGTGGGTACTATAAAACCATCTATACATCAAAATTTATTGCCACCATTTTTGGAACATAACCTTTTATCAATAAATTTTCAATTATTCATAATTCATTTTACGCACCACCCACCCCAAACCAAATAAAAACCCGTAACAAAAGCACTTTGAATAAATTTTTGTAAATAAATCGAATTTTTTTTTTTATATTTTAGTCGACCTTTCGAACATCTTTGGTTTCCTTTTTTCTAGCCATGAACTGCACGATTTATTACTCGTGCCGACGAAAAGCTTACGTCATAATCATAAAATAGACAATATTGAAACAGAATCATAACATCATACTTAGTTAATCGCCCGTCGCCTCTTTTTACTCGAAGCAAAATAAGATAAAGTTGTTTATATGGCTGTGTGTGTACACAACAATGATTTATCTTCATTAAATTAAAATTTTATCGCGGTTTTAGTTTTCAAGTAAAAAAAAATAAAAAATTGAGATAAAAACTTTTTGGTAACTTAATCGGAAGTGCCGAAAAAATAAACGCAAAATACTATGGTAAATAAATTGGAAACAAAATAAAAATCTCTACAAACCGAATGAGATGAACAAAATATTGATGGTAAAAATTTGTGATGACGCGGCACAATATTATCTCGTTGTATATAGTTAGTGTTTTTGTAGATGTATCAAGACATTCGATTTATCATTAATTTTGGGTTACGACAGTTCACTGAACTTTAACGGGATAATTATTGATGTTATTGATTTGGTGATTAGTTTGGGCGAGTACAACATTTACATAAAATTTATTTTTAATTAATATTTATTTAGGACTAGGAATAGTTATTGAACTTTATTCTGCTTTTGAAGAGAAGGGATTTGTTGCTGAAAAAAACTAATGATGAGGATTTAACCAACATTACTTTTATGGGCTTACCAACTTAAAAATACCTAATAAATTTAGAAACCCAGTCAGCTGCAAAAAAAAAGTTTGTGATCGTACCACCGTAAGGCATGGTTTTTAACAGATAGGCTTTTAGACAGAATATTTCCGTTTTACATTAATATGTGGAATTTCCTTTCATGTTTACATACATAAACATCAATAACAATAATTGCCTTCAAGACATTTTTCGACTGATTAAAAAACAATAGAAATATCAATTTTACCCATACTTCACCCCAAGGGTTATACAAAGCGTATTATACCCTTAAAAAAATGAGAACCCTCCTTGAGTTCCAAATGTTGGTGTTTGGTTTCGTACTTAAAAGTTCGGTCTACTCTTCAGGTAGCTAGGGCCAAACTACAAAAATATAACTCTCGCTTCATGCATAAAGTATGAGGTAAGGACGTACTAATTTAGGGAATTATATTCACTAAATCAAAAACTCAAGGAAAACTCTTTTGAATGACTTTATTGTTAATATATTGTGTCTATGATCTTATTGATTTTAATATACAGACAAACTTCTCTTTCTATTATTTGTGTGGGCATAAAACATACAGAAATGAGGGGTTTCAATGAGTTTTTGGTTTAGTAAATATAATTCGCTAAATCAGTACGTACAATCCTCCTACTTTATGTATGGAGCGAGAATTGTATTTTGTCGTTTAGTCGTAGCTACCTGAAGAATAGACCAAACGGGGGAAAAGTATCAACGTTTTTATTATAATCTGCGAGATATTGGTACCGATTTAAAATAAACTTTCTATTGAGTCTTTCTTCTAGGAAACAGAATACAACAAAAGGTAATTAAAAGATTTACGTTCAATCGGACCAATTATCATGAATATTAAAGTGGTTCAAAACCTCTGTGAATTAGTTCCGCCGACAAAAATGAAAAGAATTTTGCAACAGTTTCACCGCGAAATTAAATTGTTATAAATTGTTATAAAATTCGCTAATACTACAAGTACATGGTTGATTTCTATATATAGGAATCAATCAGGGTAATATGTTTAGCAATTCAGTCACTATAGCCTGATGAGATGACTGAAAATTATTCATTTTCCACAATGCTTGCAGATCGAAACTCAATTGCAAAACTCTTAACAATTTCTCCATTTCGTATTATTTGTTTAATTCATTTTTACCAGTTTTTCAGTACTTCTTGATGAAGATGTAAAGTATGTGTAACCTTTTGAATTTCATTTCAGGATGTTAAATTCATTCATAGGATTTTTTTTTGGTACTGCGGAATAAATTCATTTTTATCAATGAAGCTAATTATAAATTACAAAATCGATTAATTTCGATAAATTTAAATTTATCCACCGACAATTAAGTTTTTTCCAATATTAATTAATTTCACGATAATTAAATTTAAAATCACTTTTAAAGACTGAATTGATTCCGCGCGAAATTATTTCATTTTAAAAAAGTTATAGGCCGCGGATTTAATTCATATTGGTATTATGTTAATTTCGCCATTCAAAAATTTTACGTAGCAAACAAATTAGTTGAGCCCTACTGCCATTGCTTTTAATTTAACACAGTGTAAATATTTAGGAGCCATGGATTTAAATTTTATAACATCAACAATTTTGGGGTAAATAAAACAACTAGGTATATTGCTTGTGCATTCCGTTTTTAGGAATTAGTTCCCTCAAGAACTAGGTGTACTCATGATTTATTTAATTCATGATTCATGATTTATAATAATTCGCGGTTAGCAGAAAATCTTCTCTCTAGAGCGTGGAATCTTTTTAGTGCGTGTGAATAACTGTCTCCTATCAAAGGTGGTTTTCGTTTGAATGGTAATGGTAGGACAATCCTTTCGTTGATGAAGGAAACTTTAGTCGGGTAAATGATGTTAGCTCGGCCACTCCTCTGTTTCCCAAAACTTCGTCTGCTCTATATTAGATATTTCCATGTTTTGAATAACATGAAACATGCTCAAAGGTTCTACATTTGAATTAATGGGTACCTGATTAAAGCTTCCGCCAATAATCCAACCAAATCTGATATTTTGAGCAATAAGAACATCGGGAATTAAATTAATTTTTCCATCAATCAATGTGTCAAAAAAATGATCGCAGTCAAGAAGAATGTCGATCGGAGCTGGTTTGTAACATTATTGAGCAGCGAGAATTAAAGATAAATTGAATTTTTGACTGTAACTAGTTTCAGTACTTGTTGACGCTAACTTGGTAGAAATGGTAGGCATAATTTGCGCACTAATATGTAACTGATACTCATGATCCCAAATGGATCGAACTTTAAAGTTAGTTACTCCTCGCGAAGTACCGACTTTACAATTATTTAGGGTTCCCACAGAAACGTACGTCTTTAGTCGAGGAATTTTGAGACGTTTAGCAGAAACTTCAGTAATGAACGGATGTGTGGAACCGGAATCCAATAATGCTCGAACTATTATCCAATTCCCTTTGTTATCCTTAACCTGTATATTCGCGGTTGGTAAGATATGAATATTTCCGTTGGTTTTCTGGGTTTAACAATGAGTTTGGTGTCTGGGTATATTATTAACAAACTAATTTTCCGTTTTAGATTTGGGAGTGGTGATTGAAACAGTATCAACACCGGGTTGTGGAGACTTATTGGGATCGATATCGAGCTGTAAAAGGGTATTGTGAAACAACGTAAAATTCGCCCAACCAATTGTAGCACCATCTGCTTTTGGCCATGAACACTCTACGATCATTTACTGATTTATTTATAAATTTCTAACACTGATACAAATTATGCTGCTCTCCAATACAGAGCGGATAGTTATATAAGGTGGCGGCAAGAAATGTCTTACTGGTACTAGGTAGAGTAAATGGTTCAGATTTTGGTTTGACATGATCACTATCACTCAATACATCACTTTGCTTTAATAAAAACTTCAAAAATACATACTAGGAAAGTCATCTTCAGACGATTTATATTTCAAAATTTTTTGGTTTCTTTGTCTAATTTGTCGAATGCCAGGTATATGATCTACGGATCTCGGTGTTCTGCCTTTGGTCCAATTGAATTCAATCCTCCTACAGTTTCGTCTGCAACATCATGAATTCGTAAGATTGATGGTGCATTGTTTGAGTTGTTAATGTATTCAATTCATCAAAAAATTAGATTCCAGTGCAATTCGCTCAATCATGAATAAGTTAAAAATTGTTAAATATAAAATGTGGCTTACCTCAATTGGTCTAAAAGTTACAGTTCATGACCCCACACATTACAAACTATTCTCTGATTAATTGAAAAATGACGTCGCCGAATTTCACCTACGCACTTAAAGAAAACAAAACATCAAAATATGTCTCTTCATACAGCAAGGTGAGCACCATAATGTTAGCAAGCTTTATTTCTCAAGTAAATTGTTGCTACTAATTCTGGCAAGTGTCATGGATGAACTCAGGAGTTGCCAAACTCTAGAAGAATAAGCTACAACAACTTATTTTAGCTACAGCCATTAAGTATGTCTACACATACTAATATGATATTTTGCACCTGGAACGCGCATAGCCTAAGTAACAAAATACTGAAAGAATACACTTTCTTGACCAATTCAGTGTTGACGTAATGCTCATCACTTAAACCCATCCTAAACTTGGTATGGGTTTTCACATACTCACTACAACAACGGAATTATCGAATTGACCAAGCTTGCGGAGGTGTTGCTATAGGCATTAAAAATTCAATTAGCCAATGCAAAGCATCGAAAGTATATCGATATACTTAGTCCTGCTCCACGGGTCTCTAAAGGCCACTTGTTGTTACATCCCTAATTCCAATCACGGTAATTTTAGGCAAGATCTTAACCGACTGACCAACAGTTATTCGTCTCACATTATTGGTGGGGACTGTAATTGCCGACATTCGTTTTGGAACTGCAGTAGATTAAATAAAGGAGGACGTATTCTATATGACTTACTGAATAGTAGATCGAATTGTGCTCTGCATTTTCCAGATTCACCCATCTATCATCAAAATAACAAAATAAACAGCACGATCGATTTTTATTTAGCCAGTGCCGCTGTTTTTGTAAGCAAAGTCACATCAAAAAATGAAATAAATTCTGATGACTTTCCTGTATTGTGCTCAGTTAACATGCGTGCTCCCCATACCAATCCATTAATTAAATCTTATGATTTTAAAAATGCTGACTGGGATGTGTTCCGAAGTACTATCGATGAAAAATTCAAAGCTCTTAATTTTTCTCAAACTCCCAATAATAATAATATTTATCTTGGTATTGATAAAGTTACAACTTTCATTTTAATATTCCAAAAAGGTATAGAATTGCAAGATTATTTCAACACTTCCACATACAGTACCGGATATAGAAATCTGGACACCTAAAAAAATCACAGTTTTCACTGTTTTATTTTTGTGCGTCCGGAGTCCAACGTAGAGAAAAATAATTGGAAATAAAAATTCTACTGTCTGGATTTCAATGTCCGCTACTGTATATAAGAATAAACCTCAATTTATTCAAAATAATTTAATACAAGAGCTCAATTAATAACAATAACTCTCTATTAAGATCACCAAACCAACCATTTATATTTTACAAACATGCTCCGTTATTTTGGGCAGGCAAGGTCCTTAAAATATGTTACGGATTTTCTTAAATTTTGGAGAACACTTCCCCCATAACACAATTGGTCACGACAACATAAATATTCTACTCTCATATCGCTAAATCACAGACTCACAAATAATGTTAGATAATTTAGAATTGACACGTGTTGAGCAGCAATCAAAGTGCATTCGTTGAAAGTCCTTAAGAATATAATTTAGTCCATTCAGATAGCATCCACAATGTTCAAAAATTTATTTTCTGCAAAATTTGTGCCGTTTACTCAGATCAAAATATTATGTGAGCAACGTGAGAATTGGCCGATATATTTCTTTACTCAGCGCTTCAGCCTGGACAAACCATCGCTGTGAACCATTCGAAAATACAAAATAATAAAACACAAACAATAAAAAATCAGAATTAACGTTAATTATCATTTGTTACCGAATCCCACCTCCTTGTCATATACACGGAAAAAAATTAACTGGTTCTCAGCTAAGAAAACTGACTTTTAATTCAAGAAAATGTACTTTTTCTTGATTTAAAAGCTAATTTTCTTATTTCTTTCGATTTTGTCTTCATTTCAAGAAACACAATTCTTACATGAAGAAAAACTCGATAGAAATAAGAAAATTAGATTTTAAATCAAGGAAAAGTACAATGTCTTGAATTAAAAGTCCGTTTTCTTAGCTGAGAACCAGTTTATTTTTTCCGTGTAGCATTTACTTTTATATATGTTCCAGCTCTGCCAAACCTGCTCTATTCTATACTCGAATAGACCTAAAACCTAACCCAAATTGCTTATTACTAAAATCTATCTATATGTACAAAATTTCGACCAAAACTATCAATATTTGGAAGGATGGAAGGACGAACACGACATTTTTCTAAGCGGTGTTTCGGGATCCTGGTAACCTAATTCGTCGACAAACGTAAAAATCTGGAACAAAATTTTTTTCGCAATTACAATACTTACCCAATATAACTTCGTTATAGTGGCAAAAATAAAATAATAACGAAATAGCAGTTCATTGGTGTAGCGGGTCAGACGTCTCAAGGCTCACTCTTTATTTGAATAATCTCCCAGAGAATTGTATACAAGCGATTTTGTTAAACCGACCACAAATGTTACTCTCATTTTCCATTTGCGCCTCGTTTCAAAGCTTTTGTCTTCAGCTTGTTAAAGTTAGCCGACATTAAGCATAAAGTTATAAAATTTCGGAAATGCAGATACTATCTTGGCTATCTCAGCCGAAAGTTATACCAGCCGACATTATTTCAAATTATTTTTAATTCAACCTTTAAAGTGTCATGTCTGGAAATTATTTCATATAGTGTGCACAGCCAACAGTTATCCCTGCAGTAAATTCCCCCCTTTTCTAAAATAATTTTAATGAATTTCTCTCAATTTTTTTCCAGAATATGTCTATGCAATTTTCCAGCAAACTTTACCACAATCATCAGAAAATAAACTTTTAAAATAACAAAAAAATGATAAATTCTGAAAAGGGCGAAGGGGGTCCAATTTTATATTTAACTGCTATGAACCCGCTTTTTTCTAGTTACATAATAACAAAAAGTAGAAAATATTGTGGGAAAAGGAGACACCTTCTATGAAACGGACGGAGGGGCTTTCTTTAAAAATATGTTGGCAATATAAAATTTACTGGTCCTTACAGTAATATATTCTGGGATAGAGAGAAATTCTATAAAATTATTTAGGAATAGGGGGAATTTATTCTAGGGATACCGGTTGGCTAGACACACTAGTTGAACTACTTTCCATACATGCCACTTTAAAGGTTGAATTTATACAAATTTTTACATTTTAAATTTGGCTTCCCTGATGAAACTTATAGTAAAATTCCTAAGGTCTGCAGTGACAAACCAAATTCGGCCTATATGTTCAGCCTTAAAATCACTTAATGAAAATACCAGTTTATACGTTGTTTTGTTAATTTCCCATTTTATTTAAAATATGTTTCGGCTGAAATATGTCGGCTAGGCAAGACACTATCTGCTTTATTGATATTTTTAATTTAGGCTGAGAGCTTTCGGCTAACTTTAATATCTATCTTCTGAGGATAATAAAGAAACATTTTCGTCAATTCTAGTCCAGACCAGCTAACTGGGTTTAATATTTTTAATAACGATTCCGTTATTGAGCAAGGTCCAAAGCTACAATGAAAATTATTATAAAATATTGCTTTAAAAGCAACAATACCAAAATAAAATTATGAAACAGACTGGGAAAACATAAATATGCGAATACCAAAAAAAGGTTTAACCAGTTCTTTTTAATTTTCCCAATCTAAAGAGAAAAAGAAAATCACAACAAGGGCAAAAGTATCTAAACATAATATTTAAAGAATCCAGAGAACGGGTAGGACAGTAAAAAAATTCTGTTTTAGATGTTGTCTGCGTGTGTGTGTGTGTGTATGTGTTTGTGTGTGTGGGTGCTTCCCTTTCCAAAAAATATTTAAACTTAAATGTTAATAAAAACAGAATTAAGATAATTTTCTTGATGATTGTTGGGAAGCGGTAAGGCCAACACAGTATAACAACAATAAAAGAAAACCTTTGCACAAAAAATAAAAAAAGGGATACACAGAAAAGGATCTTCTGTAAATACTATGTACATATGTACATACATAGGTATATAAAGAAATTAACATTATGTATGTAAAAATGGATCAACATTAATTTTAATTTAAGGTTATTGATTTTTATCCTGGATTTAATCGAATCCGTTTATATACAATTCAAAGGAATATTTATTTATGTACTGTTTATGCTGAACGGATTCGATATATGCGGTTAACCAATGATAATTATTTAACCATATATACATACATTCGTTTATGCTGATTGGGTATTTATTAATAAACATGTTCACTGGTTGTTTATGCTTAATTCGGTTTGTGCGGTTTAAAGTGGTAGGTTTGAAAAAACTTAATTTAACAAAGAATTGTTATGTGGTATTTACAATTGAGCTATTTTAATCGTATAAAATTATGATTAAATGCCAAAATAAAAATTGTAATCAGATATAATTGGATAACCATATTTATAAAAGAAATGTTTAAATTAACCTTATAGGCCAAAGGGTATTGTGTTTATGCTACTCTGGGTTTGCAAATGATAATTTTGATATAACTGCTATTCGAATTCAATGTATCCCTTCAACTTGACCGTTGACTCTTGGTGCTCCTGTCGTGATTAAAACATAAAGTATTCCTTCTTCTGCTTTGCAAAAATCTTCCAAAGTATTTGCTGTTAATCCAGGTCCTTATAGTATGCTACATATCATTCTTTGTTGGTTTGTCTACACTGATAATATGATTGTAAACGAAATTCTCAAAACAAATAATTAAAATTGCTTGTTTATTTGTGTATACATAGATTTACACTGATGAGACATTTTTTTTGTAAAATTCATGTTTGCCCCCATATCGAGCCGTATATATTATTTGTGCAAACTTCATCCATAGATTTTAATTAATTATACTGATTGTTTAATAAAAGGATAACAGACAACAGAATAAAATATCTGAATATTAACATCGATATTTGCAAATGTAAATATTTACACGAAAAATATTTTTTATTTCGAATATACGATAACGACTCAGTTGATTGATATAACAAATACCAGGAATTTTAATTTTCGTTTTCAATAACGCTAATAAAAAATATGTTTACAATCATTTAAATATTATTTGTTTATTTGAATCTGCATAACGACAAACGTACAAAAAGCACATTCTGATATATTGCTAATATTGTTATAATAAAAGTAATTACCGTAGATAAATTCGCAAATTTTATTTTAAATTAAAATTTTTGTATTGTAATTAAATTGAAAATAATTTGTGTAACTGAGAAATTTAGATATTGTTTATAATCATTTATTCAAATGGTTAATAGTTGAATCAACAACAAGTGAATTTATATTTGAACAAATAATAATTCAATCAGTTTAATAATTTCCAAATTTTTTCATCAGAATTTTATGAGATACGAAAAATACAAAATAATAGAAATGTTTTACTAATTCATAATTAATTAATTAGAAGACAATATTTTATAGCATTCGCTTAACAACATTTTATTATTAATTTCGTACACAGACAATCCGTAGACTAACAAAAGTTGTTCAACGTTCAGAAGTTATTAGAACATTCAAATCTAACAATATGGTACAAAAAATAAATTCCAAATTCCAAAATTGGTCTTATATCAAATTTTAAGAGAGTTGGCTTAAAATATTTCATTGTTCGTTTTCACAACAACAAGGATAGAAAGTGAAGTTTGTCTGTACTAAAATCAATAAGATTCTTTCGGCTTTTTATAGACAAAATATATTAACAAACAAAAAATGAACAGGCTAATCATTTATATCTACCAATAAACTAGAAATACCAAAATTCCCCCTCCCCCCCCCCCCCCCCCTTCGACCAAACTACTAATACAATTGTAACTTCATACATTAAGTATGAGGCAAGAAGATACTGACCTAGCGAATTATATTCACTAAATCAAAAACTTACGGAAAACCCTCATTTCTGTGTGTTTTATGTTTTATAATCAATAAGATGTTTTCGGCTTTTTATAGACAAAATATATTAACAATAATGGCATTCTCTTAAACTTAAAAGCTCATAAAGCTACAAAAAAATTTCTTTAAATAAATCACATAATTATTTTTAATATTAATTTGGTACAGACATCAAGGGCATAACCTAAAATCACCGGTATTTCAAATTTTACCATTTTTGACAACAACAACATTTCATTAAAATTTTTAACCTCAGCAAAATACAAAACAGGTATTTGATTAAAAAATAAATGTAGAATAACTGTTTAAAGAAAATGTTAGAATTTGGATCTGAATTACAGAAAATGGTGTTTGTTTTTTGCTTGTCCTAACCATAGAAGCTTATAAAGCTCAGTACAATTGTCTAAAACTAAAATCTATACCAAAATATTCTGGATAAGGGAGATTTAATCTTCACTTTCCAGAATTAAAATTTTCGCTTCTAGTTAATGCTGATTTAATATTAGAATTAGAATGGAAATCTCCCTTATCCAGAATATTTTGTTGAAATATTCTGGAAAAAGGAGATTTCCATTCTAACTTTAATATTATATCTCCATTAACCAAAAACTTTGCTTATGTTTTTTTTTTTGTGACTAAAATTTCAATAATTTAATCTAATCACAAAACTGACTTATTTGATTTTTCAATTGAGAAATGAAATTTTATGAATAAGCAATATTATGTTAGATACTAAAGACAGATACGGATACTAAAACTGCAAAATTTTCGAATGCAAGATTTTGTACTTGCAAGATTTTGAATTGCAAGACAGCAAAGTTCCATCTTAATTGGCCATATTCCAGAATTTGAATTGTCCATACGATCCATTGTCCATACGATCAATTGTTCATGTTCAATTATAATACGATAAATTGTTTACGATCAACTGACCGAAACTCTAATTTTTGTTATATTTTGTCTCTAAAAAGCCGAGGAATCATATTGATTTTAATACAAAGACAAAATGCTCGTTCTATTTTTTGTGTAGGCATAAAACTAACAGAAATCAGGAATTTCCTTGAGTTTTTTTATTTAGTGAATATGATTCGCTAAATTAGTAAGTTCTTGCATCATGCTTAATGTATGAAGTGAGAATTGTATTTTTGTAGTTTGGTCGTAGTCACCTGAAGAGGAGATCGAACTTTTATCCGTGCGAACTTTTCCGTAGGAAACCGAACTACCACATAGAGAACTCAAGGAGGGTTCTCATTTTTTGATCAGGGTCGATACACTTTATGTGACTCATGGGTTAAAGAACGGGGTATTTTGATATTTCTATTTTTTTTGTAGATATATATAAATGATTGATCAAAATAAAACGTTGTTTCTTCTTCCAAATGAGATGTACATCCTCCTCAATAAATTAAAATTCCACTTTAACAATGGTTTTGGGTTTCGCTCCCATTTGATGTTCTTTTTCTTTAAACTTGTAGGTTTGGTCGAATTTTTTAATGAAAATGTTAATTACCTCGAACTCTACATTTTCTAAAACTTGGTAAATTTTGGTCAGCTAAAACTTTAAAATTGACACTGGCTGAGAAAATATTTGATAATGTTTAACTGCAAGTTTGGTCATTTGGTCATCTAGCTCGACGTCGAAAATCTTCCTTTTAGCAGTTGGAGAAAGAATAACTACGTTTTCTCACACAGCGTCTTCCGGAAAAATACTATTAAGAGGCATGTTATCTAAACCTTAATCGTCTGATGAAAAATCAAATTCCGAATCTACCGAATTTAGTATTTCTTTAAACTCTGTGATAGTTAACTTATTTTTTACTTATTCAAAAGGTGTCCAATAAGATCTACTACACCACTACAGATTTACTTATACAAAAGGAAAATCAAATATAGCTGCACTATTGTTGGGGCTACAGCAAACGTTAATATCGCAGAACCAAGTTTTGTCGTTCCAGTTGAAATCACAAGAGGAGTCCACGAATTAAAATTAACCGCGCTCGAGAACGATATCAACAAGAAATTGGAAGATCTTCAAGATACGGTTATGAAGCAGAGCAACGTGAAAGAAAAACTTTAAAAACTTCAAAATGAAGTAATAGCTTAAAAATGAATGGATGCCTCTCTTGTGCAGCCTACAGAAGATAACGTGCAGCCGAATTCATCCGATCACCACTGATCACATGACACCACCAGTATTCGATGGCGAGTTTCTTGGCCGAATTTCAAAGTGAAATTTACGGCAGCAGCCAACACTAATAAATCGGACGCGGATCAATTATCAAGTCGGTTAATTTTGGCATTAAGGTGTAAATCAGAAGATAACATCCAAAATGTGCCGGAATCGCGAAGGAACTAGGGGTTACGATACGGAGACTCCTATATGCAGGAGCTTCACAAGATACAACTACAAAACTGCAGGCAAGCCAAAGGTGAAAGTCTACAATAACTGGATGCAGAAATCGGACGGCTTGCTATAGGCCAGCATATGGCACAGCTCCCGCGAATATTGTAAACAGTTTGGCTGTGGATGCATTGATCAGTGCGGTACGAGATAATACGCCGCAGTTACATCTCCGGACAACGGCTAAGCAAGCTACGCTAAGTGAAGCTCTTTTAGCCGTATTGGAATATAAGGTCTCAAAGCAGACGTTCTATCAAGAGACTGCTAGATTAAAGAAATTGGAAGCTATAGACGTGGATCAAATACAATCTATGATCAAGGAGTCCTTAAAAATATTTAAGGAAGAAAGTTCGGAGACAACAGCAGCAGTATTTGGACCAAGGTGCTACAGGTGCAATAAACGAGGACACTTTCATCGATGATCAAAATCGTCGTCCATCATATCAGTCGAACAAAAAAGCGCCAATAAAGGTTACCAACTCTGAAGGAGACCCTTCAAGTAGTAACGACACGGAGCCGTTAAAATAAATTTCGCCAGCTTTGCGGGGCAAAATTTGGCCGCAGAAACCCAAATCCCCAGGACTACACCATCATAGTTGCACACCTAATGCGAAACAGCCACGGTCTCGTCGTTGAAGGAACAATGGATAGCAGGTCGAGTACGAGTACTCTTGACAGCGGCGCATCAAAATCTGTGATAAGACCAGACATAGTAGCGAGAGAAGCCATTAATCCAGAGATGCGATATCGACTGAAAGCTACTAACGGAGAGAGGAACCTCAATTTTCATAAGTTTATTGTGGCGGACATTATATACGAATGCATCCTGGGATTAGATTTCATGACAAAACACGGAATATCACTTGACATGAAGGAATGCTTACTACGATGGTAGGATATTGAAATCCCTCTGGGCCTTACTGATGCTAGAAACGAAGTCAGAGTTATTCTAAGGGATCCTGTGGATATTGGAACAATGTGCGAAGCCTTAGCCTACCCATGCTTGGATGGGGATCCTTGGAGCATGAAAGTGGGAATATTACAGCCAACACCAGGGATATACCGGACAAGATTACTGTATGGAAAAACACTAACATCAATATAGGAGCCAGCATTCCTGTCCGAATAATAAATGTAACCGAACAATCTAAATATTTAAAGTCCGGTGTCGTCCTCTGAAAGATCCAGCCTGCTGTCAGTATCGCCCAAAGCAGTATCGAGACCAGTGCTGATAATTATAAATACATATAATAGCGAGGCGAAGAAATCAATTCAGAGATTATGCCAGCATTTGAAAGACCGGCATGTTTTCAGGATAAGTCGAGGTATTTTAAAGCAGCAAAGATGAATACGGCCAAGGGGGGGTGGTACAACACAGAATAAAAAGAGGGAATACACTACCAATTCGACAGGCACCCAGAAGACTGCCATTTATTAAACAAGAGGAGGCGGGCCGAATGATACAACAGTTGCGTCGGGATAAAATCATTGAGCCATAAGGTCAATGAGGTTTTGCGTAGACTACCGAAAACTAAATGATTCCACGAAGAAGGACCGCTACCCATATAACCAGGATATATGATACACTAGACCCCCTGTCAGAATCAACGTTATTCAGCACCCTGAACTTCGAGAGTGGATTCAAGAACAAGATCGAGAGAAAACAGCATTTTGTACGCGCACCGGTCTATGGCAATTCACCGTTATGCTATTTGGCCTGTGCAATGAACCAGCTCTGTTCAAGAGGCTGATGGAGCAAATTTTGAGAGGACTGCACTGGAAGACATGTCTTGTTTACCTAGAAGGCATCATTGTAACTATTCGTGAAAAGTTTCAACGAACACCTCAAAAATCTGTGCGAAGTGTTACTGTGTATCAAGGCTGCGGGAATGAAAGTGAGCTCGAACAAGTGTGTGCTCTTCAAGAACGAAGTGAAGCACTTGGAGCATATCGTATCGGATAAAGGAATTTGCACTGATCCAAAGAAAATACATAGAAGCAGTACGAAATTGGCCAGAGCCAAGGAAAGTGCATGAGGTTAGAAGCTTCCTGGGACTCATGCTCATATATAGCTGCCAGAATGCACCAATTCACCGAGATAAACCAGCCTTTTCAGTGGACTGAAGCATGCCAAACGTAATTCGATCGGCTGAAAACAGCATTATGCCAAACACAGATTTTGGCATATCTTCCGCCAGGACAAAAATTCATCTTGGACACGGATACCAGCCACGTGGGATTGGAGGTGTTTTGTCTCAACCAAATGCGGAGTAGGAAAACGAGTAATTTGCTACTTCAGCAGAATCCTATCCAGGTCAGAATGAAATTATTGTGTAACCCGACGAGTATTACTGGCCGTTGTGGAATGTGTTAAACATTTCCAAAGAACCCGTATGGCCAACAATTTCTAATTCGAACGGACCACACTGCTTTAAAATGGCTAATGCAGTTTAAAGAACCAGAAGGACAGGTGGCGCGATGCATAGACCGACTGCAGAACTAGGTACATTTTTAGATCAGTTTTTGGTTTACTTTAAATCGTTAAACAAGGAAATATAGGGTTTTCCAATAAGAGTGATATGATTTCTTTAAAAAAAAAACCCACTAAATGTTAATGAAATTGAAATGTTTTTTATTTAATGTGAAGTACAATCGATACAATTAAGTTCTGAATAAAACGGCATTGTAAAGCTCAGTACAATTTTCTAAAACTATAAGGATAGTGGTATTGGTAACAAAAATATGGCACAAAAGTGAAGCTAAACATCTAAAATCACATACTGTTAAAGTTAGCCGAAAGTTTGTTACGCAACACTCGTTTTATTGAGTGCCCGTAAGCAGATGTCTCATGATCTCCACCTGCAGCGATTGCCAACTAGAACTCAGCCGAGGGAGGATTCTTTTAGGGTGGAGTCCCATTGAGACTTACGATGCTGCACTATGAAAAAAAACCCGGATCCACACACTTACCGTTCACACTCATCTCCTGAATTCGAAAAAAAATCACACCAACATCCTGAATTTACCGTACATAATTAACAATCTGTTTGTATTTATTGTTGTGACAGAAAATAATATTAATAACCATGAAACTTTACTTTAAACATTATGTAATAAAGGCAAATATAAAGATTCTTTCTTGAGATTAATTTGGACCAAAATGTCACTGGAAACACGCCGTCACGCCAACACCCGAGCTCGTGTATCAGCCTGAAAATAAATATAAAAAAAAACCAAACAGAGGCCCAACAAAAAAATGGGAATTAATTCAAGAAACAATATTTATGTATAATAATAATGATAATATTGAAGAAATATAGAGAAAAAAAACAATAAACAAACAGACTGATTTGGTAGCAACAAGATGTCACTCAAAATAATTGATTCCACGCCAACAGGATGACTCGAAATTTGCCCCAACGCCCTGATGATGTCCCCTTTCACGCACAAGCACCTTCAATATTGTACTCGCTGATCACGCACGGATATGGTGCTAGAACGCACGTTATTTCTCGGTGGTATTTCAGCTGACTGATATGCGTTTGCTTTACAGCTCGTTCTAATATAATTTACTGAACGTCCAATTTGTTTTTAGGTGTGTTATTGTGTCTGTGAGTTTTTTTTTCTTTGCTTATTAATTTTGAATTCTTTTGGTCGCTTCACTCAAATCAACAGACAATTTATCCGGTTTCTTTCACTTTTCTTTTTTTTTCTAATTAACTTTTATTTTTTATAAATTATTTCTTTTTATACATTATTATGTAAATTATTTTTTTTTTTTTGTTATAATTCTTTGGTTTTGTTATTTATTTATTTTTTTTTTCGTTCACATCAAACGATCCTTATAACATTTACACACCGAATGGCGATTTTTTTTCTATTTTCCCCCAACCAAAAAAAAATTTGACGTTTCTCTTTTCCATACTAATCATAAGTTCTATGAACTTATGCGATAGTAGCACCCAATAGACGCACGCAAACCGAATAAAATAAAGGCAACGCAGACAGCAAAAAAAACCATGCGCGCGTTGATGATGTACGTAGACAAGTGAAACGTAACAGCGTGGGGACGACCCACACCACTGAGATGTCTCATCAGCCGGGCCAAAACTATATTAAAGAGTAATGTATTCCCGAAAAAAAACATCTTTTATAGTCGGATATCCTGCGCATGATAAATGCCTAATGGTTTACCTGACAAATCCTCTAAACGATAAGCTACCTGTCCAATGCGTTCAACAATTTTTGCGGGAACAAATTTAGGTGCTAGTTTTGCAGAAAATTTTCGTGCCGCGTTGCTTTGGACATAAGTGCGTACTAGAACATTCTGTCCCAGATCAAATTCTCGTGGATTACTCTTCTGATTGTAGTGTCTTTCTCCTTTCAATTGCGCTTCCCTGAGGTGGTTTAAAACTGACTCACGCACCGCGTCCTGATGAAAAGCACGAGTGATAGTGCTAGCTTCACTATTATCGTCGCATCCTAGTAATCTCCGGAGTTCATATTCAGAGCCATGATTAATGTAGTGTTGCCCGAAAACCAAAAAGTGCGGAGAAAATGAGGTTGCGGAATGGATAACGTTCCTCATCGTTGCTCCAACTTTAGATAAATGGCAGTCCCAGTCGGTGTGATTACTACCAATATATGCGCGAACGGCAGATAGAACAGTCCGATTGACCCGTTCGGCAGCATTGCTTTGAGGCGAATGATAAGGCGTGCGACGGTGGGAAACACCATACTTAGATAATAATTGCCGAAAAGACAACGAGAGGAACTGCTGTCCGTTGTCTGTGAGCACTGTTTCTGGTACGGAGAACATTTCAAAAATGTCCTTCTCTAAAAAGTTGCACATAAGGGCAGTAGAGGCTTCTTTGAATGCTTTAAGGAATACAAATTTCGAGTAATGGTCTAATACGACGAGAACATGAGTATTGAAGTTTTTGGAGCGGGGAAACGGTCCAAGAAAATCCAAATATAAGTGTTGGAATGGCCTTCTAGTTTTGACAACGTCACCCATGGGTGGTCTCAAGGAAATATTTGATGGTTTCACCATCTTGCACACGACGCAATTTCGTACAAATGTACGAACATCTTTGTTCATTCCAGGCCAATAAAAGTGTCGCTGTAACCTATTCAAAGTTTTAGCGATGCCCATGTGACTAGATGAAGGTGGCGAATGAGCCAACTGGACCAATGAAGCTGTCAGACTTGAAGGAATGTACAGTTTCCAAGGTGATAAATCCGTGTTGTCATATTGGTATCCAAATGATGGCTGGATCAGTAGTTTACCGTTCTCGACTTTGATCCCAGATGAACATTCAGGATGATTAGTTACCTCACGAATACGTGCTAGATATTCAGGTTCGCAAAAAGCGGGAGATGTCAAATCTACCCACAACGTCTCATCAGGATTAGAAATCGAAGATCCAGGTTCGAGAGCGTCGCAATACGCTCGTGATAATGCGTCAGGCACAACGTTCAGACTTCCCTTTCTGTGGATAATATGGAACTTAAAACCCTGGAGTTTTAAGCTCCATCTCGCTAATCGCCCCGATAGATCGCACTGATTCATGAGCCATTGAAGACTCGCGTGGTCTGTAATTATAGAAAATTCGAATCCCTCCACATAAGCCCTGAACCGTTTTACACACAGCACCGCCGCGTAACACTCCAACTCAGTGATGCTGTACTTGCGTTGCGCCGAGTTCAACTTATGGGAGTAAAAGGCTATTGGGTGTTCTTCTCCGTTATGAAGTTGGTACAGTACTCCTCCGACTCCAGATGTGGAAGCATCGACCTGTATAAAAAAAGGTAAAGAATAATCGGCATGAACTAGAACCGGAGCGGTAGTAAGAGCCTCTTTTAATTTATTAAAAGCAGATTCTGCTTCTGCATTCCACACGAGTCTTGATTTGGATTTTAATAGATCCGTTAAGGGAGCGGCGATAGAGGAATATCCAGATATAAATCGTCTGTACCAGCCGCTGAGGCCGAGAAAGCTGCGAAGCTGACGAATAGTGGTGGGAGTTGGAAACTCGGAAACAGCACTGACCTTCTCAGGATCAACCCTGATACAGCCCTCTCCGACTAAATGCCCTAAATATTTAATCTGTTTGAGAACAAAATGGCTTTTCTCAACATTAATGGTCAAGTTGGCCCACCGCAACCGCTCAGCTACGAGTCGAAGAAGTGCAAGGTGTTCCTCAAAACCACTAGATGTCACTAATAAGTCGTCAAGATAGACAAATACCTTATCGTGATATTGGTGAGGAATCACCTTGTCCATCAATCGACACATGCTTTGCGGTGCGTTACATAACCCGAAAGGCATAACGGTAAATTGATAAAGGGGCCTACCCGGTACCGTGAATGCAGTTTTGCTTTTTGCATCACTGTCAAGAGGAATTTGCCAAAAGGCATCTTTCAAGTCCAAGCTAGAAATGAAAGTGGTGTTTTCCAATCGACTCAGAAGACCATCGATTAACGGTAACGGGTATGCGTCCTTTAAGGTTGCTTCGTTAACCTTTCGGGCATCCAGGCACAACCTAACTCGCCCATTTGACTTTTTCACCAGTGTAACCGGTGAACACCAAGGACTCTCACTCTCCTCTATGACCCCAAGCCCAAGCATACGATCCAGTTCTGCATATAACTGCCTTTGAATTGCTGGCGATACAGCGTAATGTCGCTGTTTTAGAGGAGGAGCAGTCCCTGTGTCAATTTTATGGGATATTATGTTGGTGCGGCCCAAACCCAAATTAGAAAAAGATGGGAATAGACTAATTACGTCTCTCAAAGCTTTATTTTGTTCATCTGTCAAATCATGAGTAAGGGGTTGATTAACCGGAATCTCAACATCGGAAACATTAACGGAGATTTCTGAAACTTTTAGTTCTATGCCAAATGTACGGAAGAAATCCATACCTAGATATAATTCTTGCGACAAGTTAGGAGCCAAATACAACCGAATTTGGTGACTCTGGTTATTAAACTGAATGTCTGCAAGAATATATCCCAGTATGCATTCTACGGACCCGTTTGCTGTGGATAATTTGGAAGGAAAACTATAAAACTTGTCACCAAATCGTGTTAAAAATGAATCACATCCCTTTCCTAAAACGGTAATATTCGCTCCCGAGTCCAACAAGCCCCATTTATCGAAACCATTTATAACCACTTTGACGAATGGCCGTCCATCCGTGTGGTTTAACAAATGTGATTCATTGATTTCGCGTCTTAAGCGTTTACGTTTAGCAAAATATAGGTAAGCTCGATGAAAGCGAGATCCGGGAGAAGTGACTGGATTGGAATTATTTATCTTTTTAGAATAGATAGAGACTTCTGTTGAAGCCGGTATAGCTCGGGATCCGTATTGGAAGCCGAATCGATTTTGTTGGATGGTGTCGGGAATGAGGTATTTTGAAGGTAAGGTTCCCGAATTTGTCCTTCCTTCCGTCGATCGTTTCCCTGGTAGGCTCGCCTACAGTTAACGCAATCTGGCAAATATGTGTTAGATAAACCACATCCAAAGCAAAAAATTTTACGAGGTTGTCGGCAGAATTTATAGCCATGATCGGGGGCCTGACAATTCCAACATTTACTTGATAAACTACCAGCATCCTGGAGATTAAATCTAACATGATTATTCGCAGCAGTCGACCGATTTAACGCACAAACCTCTGCGGACTCATTATTGTTGACAGCCTGTGTTAAAGTACGATCAGGTAATATAACAGACGGATGTACTGGATTTGGAAACTGAACAAGTTGTGTAGACATTTCATGTACCAGTGGTCTAGAATTAATAATGTTGGCCTCCGGATTACATCTAACCCGTTTCCACAAATTTTCGAGTGACCGACATTCCTGAGCTAATTGGCTTATAGTAGTTATAGTTTTATTAGCTAATGCTAATTGTAAACCCGGTCTCATATTATTAAATAAAATTTCAAGGATTTCCTGATCCGAAATGAGATTTTGTGCTTGTAATGAGATTTTAAAAATAGCGTCTTGAAATTCGCCATAATTCTCCTTAGGATAATTCTGTTTTCGAGCATCCAGCGCTCTACGAATATCTCGATCAGAACGACTTGAACAAAAGCGATCAATCATATCACGTTTGAGGATGTCCCATGTAACCAAAGGATTCCTTTCTAACTGAATCCAAAACCATTCTAGTGCATCTCCAGTTAAAAGGCAAGTTAATTCTTGTACACAACCATTTAAATTGATGCCAGCTCTGTTAGCCATCTGATCAATCCGAGAAACAAATCTTTCCACCGGAGTATCTGTACTTGATCCGCCAAACTTAAGGTTCCACGAGGAGTAAATTTTGGAGCGATTGAATGTATTACCGAAGGGATTGGTCTGCCCAATATTGTCTATAACCTGTTCAGGTCGCGAAACATGCTGAGTAAATCCGGTTGTTCGCATGGTATCTATTAGTGAATCTACAGAATTGACTAGAGCATTTATTTGTAAAGAATTAATGTGTTTCTCCGGTTGTGAATTAGGATTATCTGTGGTACGATATTCACTGTAATTTTTAATAGGTTGTACAGAATGTGAGTTAACATTGGGGTGAACACCACTCAATGAATAGTTTGGTGGAGCAAATTGTGGTTTTGGTTCTCTGACCATGGGAGGACGCGCACTAGGCTGATTTTGAGGTGTTGGCTGATCATTACCCTGATCTAAAAAAAATGTCTGCTCAAGGGCGTTCAGGATACTAACATCCTCACTGAGCGTAGGACGAAATGTTACAGGAGATGTCTTTGGTTGTATAGGTTCAGCCAACTCATTGGACGAAGTTGGAGGAGAACTAAAAATTCCGTTAACCTCCAAGTCTCGAACTCTGAGTTGTAGCCGCTCACAATCTTGAATTAATTCGCTGATTCCGTCTTTTTCGATTGGATGATTTTGCATTCGCCTCAGTCTTCCTTGTATGTGTATTAGTTGAGAATTAATTCTCGGTAGCTCTGCACTTTGAATGGTAGAAGGACAGTCTAGATACGAAGCAATACGATTAATTTTGCAGGAGCATAACTTAATTTCCAGTGACGGATTTCGGAGAGCTTGCGCATGTGGTTGTATCGGCACTAAAATTGGGAATTGACGTTCCGACCATATTTTTGCTTGTAAAGTTTCTATTTGGGACAGTGCGAACGGTAACTGACGTATCTCACACTCAATTTTGAGATCATCCGCCTCCAAATGTGACAAATCCATCTTGATAAATAACGTCGCCGTGAAAACAAATATTAATCAAGATAAAACAAAATTCAATTATGAAAAATTCACTATTAGCATACGGTGATAAGAGAACGGTTCACAACGAAATGTATAATATGGGCTAATATAGCAAATGTGTAAAAAAAAAAAAAATATAGGGATAATAAATATTAAAGTATTAATATACGATTAAATGTAATAACACTAAACTAATTGCCTAAATAGTACAATTCCCAAACACAAATTAGGATAACAACAAACTTAAAAGTTAAAACTACTAGAATAAATAATATGGTATTATAGAAACAACAAGTGATTTTTCAAAAAAAAAAAAAATCAAGTAAAGTAAATAGATAAATAAACCGAAAATTATGAATTGTTACGTAACACTCAAAAATTATAGAAAAATCAATAAATAGGAAAATAAACCGTGAATTTACTTACCAAAAAAAATTATATGCAATAATTATAGAAAAAAAACAAATTGAATGCAAATGATAGGACGTGTCCCGAGACAAAAACAAACCCCAACCGAAGGGATTAACTGAAATACAAATAAGCGAATACGACACAACAAAAAAAATTCGATGGTAATTGTTTAAATAACTCACCACTATTGAAATAAATAACCAAGAATATCGCCAATGTTTATAAAACGTATAACCCAATGTATGTAATTGTATATATATAATCAGGAGATGAGCATGTGCAAGTGTGTGGACTAAAATAAAATATAAAGGAAATTGTTAGTGAATAGAAAAAAATTCTTGCTAATATTTTAGTTCGAGGTAGCTGTATAAATAATTCAAAAAGATTAATCTCGATATAAAATACACCCTCACCTAAATAAATGTTATAGTATTGCAAAATATATCTGACATTGCCTCAAACACTTAAATAGTGGACAACAATGCGTTACTTTGCAAAGAAACAACAAAAATATTATCTTTTTCTAGAAAAAAAACGTTGAAAGTTGAAATGATCATCCATGCTTCTGTTTTTACTACCACTAAATTCAAAGACTCAATCAGCCGATATAGCAGCGAAACATGAAGAATGGTAAACCATACAACTGAAAAAAAATACAAAAAAAAAATAAATTAAACTTGAAATGTGCTCACTTTTGACTGTTAAATTCATAAATGCAAATGACCTTGATATAAAAGTCAACAAGCACATGGAAAAAAAAACATTAATTAGAAAAACGCTGTAAATAAATTTTAAAATTACGTTAATCAATTTTACCGTTTACGTTTGGGCGCCACTGTTACGCAACACTCGTTTTATTGAGTGCCCGTAAGCAGATGTCTCATGATCTCCACCTGCAGCGATTGCCAACTAGAACTCAGCCGAGGGAGGATTCTTTTAGGGTGGAGTCCCATTGAGACTTACGATGCTGCACTATGAAAAAAAACCCGGATCCACACACTTACCGTTCACACTCATCTCCTGAATTCGAAAAAAAATCACACCAACATCCTGAATTTACCGTACATAATTAACAATCTGTTTGTATTTATTGTTGTGACAGAAAATAATATTAATAACCATGAAACTTTACTTTAAACATTATGTAATAAAGGCAAATATAAAGATTCTTTCTTGAGATTAATTTGGACCAAAATGTCACTGGAAACACGCCGTCACGCCAACACCCGAGCTCGTGTATCAGCCTGAAAATAAATATAAAAAAAAACCAAACAGAGGCCCAACAAAAAAATGGGAATTAATTCAAGAAACAATATTTATGTATAATAATAATGATAATATTGAAGAAATATAGAGAAAAAAAACAATAAACAAACAGACTGATTTGGTAGCAACAAGATGTCACTCAAAATAATTGATTCCACGCCAACAGGATGACTCGAAATTTGCCCCAACGCCCTGATGATGTCCCCTTTCACGCACAAGCACCTTCAATATTGTACTCGCTGATCACGCACGGATATGGTGCTAGAACGCACGTTATTTCTCGGTGGTATTTCAGCTGACTGATATGCGTTTGCTTTACAGCTCGTTCTAATATAATTTACTGAACGTCCAATTTGTTTTTAGGTGTGTTATTGTGTCTGTGAGTTTTTTTTTCTTTGCTTATTAATTTTGAATTCTTTTGGTCGCTTCACTCAAATCAACAGACAATTTATCCGGTTTCTTTCACTTTTCTTTTTTTTTCTAATTAACTTTTATTTTTTATAAATTATTTCTTTTTATACATTATTATGTAAATTATTTTTTTTTTTTTGTTATAATTCTTTGGTTTTGTTATTTATTTATTTTTTTTTTCGTTCACATCAAACGATCCTTATAACATTTACACACCGAATGGCGATTTTTTTTCTATTTTCCCCCAACCAAAAAAAAATTTGACGTTTCTCTTTTCCATACTAATCATAAGTTCTATGAACTTATGCGATAGTAGCACCCAATAGACGCACGCAAACCGAATAAAATAAAGGCAACGCAGACAGCAAAAAAAACCATGCGCGCGTTGATGATGTACGTAGACAAGTGAAACGTAACAAGTTGCCAGCCGAAAGTGAAAAGTCGGTAATGCAGATTGTGTTATTCCAGCCGAAAGTTTCCAGCCGAAAGTAAAAACCGGCAACGCAGATTGTGTTATCCCAGCCGAAAATAAAAAATGAAGTCGATATCAATCGATAGTGCTTAACCTATAAACTACTAAGGAATGAAAGGATGCATGATTATCATTGAATACCTTTCTTAATATTCCAATATGGCAAAACCTGGCTGCAGTTCCTCGTGAAAAATTGTGGAAAACTCAAGAAACTCAAAAAAAATTTTAATTGGAATAAAAACAGCCTCTAGAGTGTTATGTCTAGAGATGTATTTTATTGGTGTGACTTGTCAATAGCTATCACAGGAAAAAAATTTAGTTCAAGTTTCCCGTCAGAAATCGTGGAAAATTCTAATGATTTTTGGGAAATCGAATTTTCCGCGATTTCTGACGGGAAACTTGAGCTGAATTTTTTTCCAGCGATAGCTATTGACTAGTCACATCAATAAAATACATCTCCAGACATAACACTCTAGAGGCTGATTTTATATAAATTTTGTGAATTCTTCTGATTTTCAAATGTTTTCCGCGATTAGATTAAACGAAGTTTTCCACGTAAGACTACTTACAAAATTGTTTATTACAAGCGTATCCTATTTACTTTCAGCTGATAACCACAAACATTTTAATTTTCGGCTGGAATATAAATAATGTAATCTGCATTATCGACTTTTTACTTTCGGCTGGAAACTTTCGGCTAATTTTAACAGGGTTAAAATCACAGGTATTACAAATTTTATTATTTTTGGAAACAACAACATTCATTGAGAATTTTGACAACAACAAAATCCGTAACTAGTGATTACAATTTATCCACCGATTACTATGACCAAACAGTGGTTAAATCCTCGGTTGTGGATTAATCATCGTTCAAACTTACGGACCTAAGTGTTGCTTGTTTTTAGCTTGTCCTTAGCTTAAAGCTCATAACGCTCTCCACATTTTTCTTTAACTAAAACAATATTGCTATTGTTAAAACAAATTAAATAAAAGTAAAGTTCAATTTTTAAAATCTCAGGTCTAAAATTTTAACGTATTTGACAACAACAACTTTTTATTGAGGATTTTGACAACAATAAGACACAAAACAGTTGCTTAATAAAACAATTATTGTAAAATGGATAGTTAAAGGAAATGTTAAAATCTGAAATCGATTACTCAAAGTATTGTTTATTTTTAGCTTGCTCTAAATTTAAATCTCATCATGCTATGTACAGTTTTCTATAACTAGTTATTATTAATACAAAATGTGGTAACAAAAGTGACGCTGAAACTTTAAAATAACAGATATTTCATATTATGACCAACTTGGTAAAGCTCGGTAATTTTTTTTTTAAATATACTCTAGTATACCATAAAAAGTAGTAAACTATAACAACCAACAAAATGTAAAACTGAAAATTTAATGATGCTAGGTTATACCCTTACCTAAATTATTCAAAACTTAATTTTCAAACGCTAAGGGTTTATAACGTACTTGTGATAATGTCTGCTCGTATGATTTTATCGATTCAGTAATATGTTTGTCCTTGAAACTGATCGCAAGTATATGTAAACCACAGATACCTATAATACCAAAAAAATAGGTCAAATTGCGTCTAGTAGTTTTTTTTTGCAATTCTAAATTATCCAAAATTATTAAACGTTCATGAATTTAGGCAATTCGGTAATTTCCAATAAATGTTTGGTTGGGTAGCAATCCGCTTAAAAATTTGCAAACAAGATTTTAACTACAGTTTAAATGTTTAACGATTACATCTTCTCAGTACAAAATACTAACAAACATTCACTAAGCCATAATATTAAAAATGTAAATAAAAATTAATTAATTTTTATACCCCAAGCAATAAAATCGATTTACAAACATTAAAAAAAAAATGGGATACTAAGCATATCTTACATTAAATTTGCCAAGAAATTCATTTTTGTTATTTCATCAACATCATCATCTTAATGCAAAACACTAAATATAAATCCTGTTATGCACGCTCTCTTTAATTTTTGATTGTAAACATTCGATTTTTCTTTTTTTATTATCATATGTACATATTTGCGGATATTAAAGAGTCAGGCCATTTGCCTATCTAAACCGTAATATAAAAAACGGACGAATTTTTTTTTTATGACTATATTATTTCATATACATAATATGTATGTATGTATGTTGACCATCAGCATCTTAAATTTTTGGATATTGATTGAAAACGATTTTATTGCCCAAGATATATGCGGATTTGTAATAAATTTTTTAGGTTAAGTTCAAATTTACGCATCGTTCAACGTAATCTCTCATTCGACATTTTTGGTAATATAAATGTGCGTATAATGGGTGCCACAGTTAAATAATAGCCATTTGTGGTAATAAATTATGCTGGCGATGTATAATCGAAAGTCGATGTCCTTTTTTTTTTTGTAGTCGTTGTTGTTGTTGTTGTTGCTAGCTGCTCTATACACGCCGACAACAAAAACACACAAAATTGTTATGAGATGAAATAAATCAACAAAAGCGGGGTAATAGAAAAATATAAACAGATTTAAGGCAGAGAGCATCTGTTGATGGTTTATATAATATGTTTATTCCAAGTATGTTTATTGAAATATCGTTTTGGTTTGTGTATATAGATATAATATTTATAAAGTGATGTAATTTATATGCCAATATGGTGACCTAAATTGAGATATCATTCATAATATACAAAAAAAAAAATATTAATTAACTTTTGGTTCAGCAGGTGGTACATAGTTTGGTTGATAGATAAGTTTGTGGTTATTTGTCAAACGAACTAATTATACCTAACTCAAAAGTCTATCGTAATTCCTTAATAACAAAAAAAATTAGCACACAAAGGAAACTGTCCTAATTAACAATTGATATCTATTTCGCATATTGACTAAAAGCTTTAATGCTGTATTAGTGTACGTCAACTGATGCTGATAAATATTTTGTAACAAAAAAGTTGTTTGGTTCTAATATTGAAAACAAAATCGGTAACAAAATTAACGAACCGCGTAACGATAATGCGATGACGACGACTCCACTTGAAATATATATTACATGGAAATTTTGCATAATTTGTATGTTATCAAACGAAAATTTTATTAAGACGAACATAAAAGAAAATGTAAATACACATAAAACGTGTGTGAACATGTTTGTATAAATTCAGTCATCTTGAACGTTATGAATATTAGAGATATTCGTGTCATGAACGTAATTAAAAAAGAATCAAAAAAGGCATGTTCTGAGATGTGTATTCTTTTCCATGTAAATGTATATAAATAACTTCAGCTAAATCAAATATAGACCTTGTTTTGTAATATAATGTAAACTGTTATACATGAGTTGCTAGCTGGGTAACTAATATTACAGTAGGTAGAAAGGATGACGATGGTTGTAAGGGCGGTGGACGGAAACAGTAGATATAATAACATGACAGTGTAAAAGTCGCATAACCAAATAAATAATAGTTATTTGTGGTACTAATGAGCAAAACGAGATATTATGAGGGATAAGTTTGTCCAGGAAAATCGTTACTCGGGGTTTTTCGGGGCTGACGAATTCAATTTTGGCATTAGAATTACCGAGGGCGCACGGGAGTGGCTTTGCGGGGGTGCCCGGGGTGATTGGGGGGGGGGGGATTGCAGAGCCCATGGAAATCGCTCGAAAATCATTACTCGGCGGTTTTCGGGGATGCCGAATTCAATTCTGGCAAGTGAAAAATCACAAATTATGAAAATAATACTTTATTCAAATAGTAAATAGTACTTTTTATTAATATCGAATTATTCATCATAAAGTTCAATTTTTACTTGAATACTAAACATCTTTTTCAAACCCTTCTTCTTCTTCCCCTTCTTCATCTTCTTCCTTGTCACTGTCCTCGGCGTGGTTGGAAGTACCTTTTTGATTTGAGCAATTGCCATCGCAATGCTTGCATGCAAGTGAACACTCCAACCCACTTCGTCGGCACCCGCACCTTGTGCCACAGGAACAAGAGATGCTGCTTAAAATTTCCTCAGAACCGGCTTCCTGGGTCATGCTGACAGGACTGAGTTCTCCATCCTCCAATTTCCACCCCCATTCCAACGGATTTAAGGTCTCGTCTTGACCTTGTGAACCATATCAAGCCTGTACTTGAAAATAGACACGCCTGAGATGCTCGGCCAACGCATTGGCAGTCGGGTTTATGCGAGCAAGATCGACTTTTTTAGAATTGCTGGCTTCAGCATATATTTTTGCTCGATAGCTTTAGACGAGCTCAATCGCAGGTTTATCGCTCGTGCAGAACTCTTTGGGTGCCCCGTAAAGAGCCAAAGCTAACCGAAGCCCATGATCTATTAAATTATCGATGGATACATATTTTTGCTTAAATATTTCTGCTAATCCATGTAAATCATCGGATTTCTCAAAAATATCGCAGAATTTTACTTTCCCCCGATAGAAAAATGCTGAGGTTGTGTCGTATCCCGTGAAAGCATGTAGAAGTAATATATGAAACCTGATGCATGCACTTCTGAATGCTAAGCTTTCGGAAGAATACACAACATCAGGTACTCTGGGGGAAGGGGGCTTCAGCAAGAACACTTCCAGATTCGGTGGAGTGCGAGCAGCAAGTATTGTTAGGACGTCAGTATCTTCTGAAACAATGATCACTTTATTGCTGGGGCTACACTCTGCTGAGACATTATATTACCCCCTTTCAATTCCTCCTGGAGAAATTTAATGAGCTGGGACTTATTTTTGCTATTCCCTAAAAACTTATCCTGAGTTATACTTGCGCTCAACGGCGTGACCTTCCAGGAATCTGGAGCCATGCGTACGGTGGCGGAATTGTTATGCATACATCGCCGATTTCTTTCCGTCAATTTACTGGTAATTTGGTGGTATCCATCGAAAACAATAAAAGCTCTGTTCCCAAATGCTTTCTTTATGTATTTAACATATCCGTTGTATATTTCTAACATGTTCGGGCACTTTTTCCATCTAACTTTATGTAGAAGCATGCCCCCATCAATAATATATTGTTTGTCGTCACTTCTGACACTTACAGATTTTTCTTTAAAAAGTTGATACAATTTTGATTTTTCATTTTTCCTCATTCCGTTCTTGTCAAACATAGCCGGGGGGGGGGGGGGGGGGGGTTACTTTGGCATTATCCCCACTTATTCCATTGGCAATATTAGTTACATTGTCCACATCTGAAAAAGGGTAGAACTGTGTAAAAAATTCCTCCAGTTTCTGTAAATCTTTCTTATCTCGGATGAGCATAGAATTGTGGGAGCATAAAGATAGTTCTTATCCATCGTGATTTTCGTAAATTTTTCTAAGGCCATCAAGCAATCACTTGTGGTGGCGCTGCCCACGAGCCACTGATAAGCGAGACTGGGCGTCACTCCTCTCTCGAACAACCCCCCCTTCAATTTACTTCTTTTCATTAGTGTCTGTTCGATAGTCTGGTCTGTAAAAATTCCGGAAAATGTTTTTTTTCACTCGTTGGCATGTCCGGTTCCCCTGTTTGGTGAATACTTTATACTCATCCGGAGCCATGTATTTTGGCAAATCCTTACAATCTTGGATATAAATTTGGCCTGATTTGGCATAATTGAAGTGGCCCGTTGAGTGGAAAAAGGGAATCATTTTTACTAAAGTAAAATGTTTTCCATTGCGTTTACTGAGTTTTTAAATTCGTCAGATTTCACTAAATCTTCCATACTTCCTGGCATTTCATAAAATTCAATTCTCAGGTCTACAAGTGCCGATTTGAAATCGTCATTTACCTTGGCAACATCAAATATTTTTTTAACAATTGCAGCTAACGTTAGAGTATGATACCGCATTGCCCGAGAGTATTGTTTACCAACTAATATTTTCTTGACAATAGTATCTCCATAGATTAAACAGAGAGCTTCATGGAGTCCGGTATTTCTCATAACTACACCTATGCAACCCAAGAACGATAAAAGAGTATGAAACCCGCCAAGTCTGATAAAGATGTGAATATCGTTTGAAATAAGCTTTGCCGCCACAATATCGCGGGCTTTCCAGTATAACTGTTGATCGAAGGTTATAATACAAGTTTTCATTTCATGTTTATCAGCTTGAGCAACACTTTCTATAATTGTCGTAAATAAGGTTTCATACTCATTAGGTTTGGCATTGATAAACGGCAAAAATTGGATTAATGAAACTTCATAATCTTCTTCGGCAGTTAATGCTTCTATAAAACCGTTTCATCCTAGGGGCATGTTTGGGTCCAAATATTTTTGTAAAATCCAGATTTTAAGGTTGTATCTTAATGTTTGCCAATCCATCAGTTGGTTTTAATGTATAAGGAAGTATTTTTATATTATCAAGCATTTCCATTTCTTTGGCGGAAATATTTTGAGCTCTTGGTATCGGATTTCGAGGTAGTACACTTGATGAAGGTGTAATTATAGCAATTTCACCTGCAACATGAAAATCGCATCCAAGTATAGTTTTAATGTTGCTGTCACAATTGTCCCACATGAATTGAATGAACGTTCCTGACTTTAAAGAAATGTCCATATGCTTGGCCGCGGACATCTCATACTTTCTAGTTTCCTTATATGATGCAGTCAAACGACATGAATGGAGTATCTCGATGACGTTTTTAGTCCCGAATTCTCGGTGAAGGACTACGGCTAGAGATATCATAAGTGGAGACAAATAATATCTCGGGCATATTGCAGACATTAAAACATGAGCCGTGGATGCAATAATTTGCTAATAATTATCGCTTTTTTTCTTTCTTTCCGCGTGTATTTAAAATTGGGGACTCCAAAAAAAAATTTGAGTTTTGGCGACACTTTTCATATAAATTGTCTAGCATTGTGTCGCTTTGTGGATACTGAGTAAAATCACAATCTTGTTCTTCTTGACAATAGCTTCAGCAGCTTTTTTAAAATGCTCTATATCGGGATCTTCATTCGGGTTCTTCTCTGCCAGCTTTCATTTAGCGCATCACATAATCCTTTATAGGAAATACAAATAAGAGTGGAAGATCTTTGCTTCCTTATTATGTATTACGAGGTTCTGATCCCCGTAATAGGTCTTCAACCGACCCAAAATTAATAATTCTCTCAAAGTAAATTGAGTGTGTCCATGATTCTCAATATACTCTACAATTAAATCAAACGCTCGGTCTATGTTAGCCGTGAGGTCAGTAGAATGATTAGGACTTTTAAGAGGGTTACAAATTTCATTATAACATTTTTTGTGATAGGTACATATCACCTATGGTATCGAAATTAGATATTTTCTATTCGCTCTAGAGTCGTTTGTTTTCTAAGCTCATCCAACTCTTTACATAGCGGCAGAATAATAAAAAAAAAAATTTATTTTAATTTTTACTGATTTGAACTGTTGTGCACTTTATTTGACGCAGATAATTCGGAGGTCCCTTAGCTAAAATGCTAAAATTAAATACAAAATGAAATCGATGAATAATTATGTTTATTATTATTAATTCCGTATGATTAATGATTTATTAAATAAAGTTTTTTTGGTTGAAACTGTACTTGCTTTGTCTTTATTTACTCATGTTTACAAATATGATGACTGTGCAGTTTAATATGGAAGACAGTGTATAATAAATAAGGAACGTGGTTCTAAACGACTGATGTAATACTGATGCCATACAGACGCCGACTGCACGCGGTAACTATTCTCATATTTTTTTCCTTCAGTCGATACAGAAAATTTCTGTTCGCGCCGGTCCCCACGGTAACGATACTCTACTCTCTTGATAGCTTTGGTGCCTTTTCAAATCTAGTTTCAAAGCAGAAAAGATTTCCAAAGCAATTGTTTTTATAATATGTGTAATATAATATTAAATTAAAATTTTTATAATTTATACCCCCAGGTAATTCTAATGCCAAAATTGAATTCGGCATCCCCGAAAACCCCCGAGTAACAATTTTCGAGCGATTTCCATGGACTCTGCAATTTTCCCCCTCCCCAATCACCCCCCGGGCCGCCCGCAGAGCCACCCCCGAGTGCCCCCGGGTAATTCTAATGCCACAATTGAATTCGGCATCCCTGAAAACCCCCGAGTAACGATTTTCGAGCGATTTCCATGGACTCTGCAATTCCCCCCCATCACCCCCCCCCCCCCCCCCCCCCCCGATTATTTTCAACGATTAAATTTGGATTTACGCGCGTATTTTCCAAAATATTTCTCAAATTACTATGTTTGTCGTTAGCCTTTCTACTTCCTCTAGTAACTACACCTCTCCGATAGCCATTTTCAGTTAGAACATTACTTAAAATTTTGAAATTTTCGGCATGAAAGCCCACATCCACAAAAAAGTGAACTAATGCATATATAAATATATGGAGTTAACACTATTGTATAATGCAGCACAACAGATGATACAATGTACATATATTTGCCTAATTGAATAGTCAAATCACTTTTATTTAGGACAGTTGCAAAAGGGTTTCCAAATATTTTCTAATTATCAATTAATAAATGAATAAAAATGACCCATTTTAATCATAAATTGATTTCGTTTTTCCTTTTTTTTTGTTCATTAAAATGAAACACAATTATCACATTAACAATAAATGATTGCCTTCCAGTTACGTAATGGAATTCCCATAGCAAAATATTTATGGATTTGTTCATTTGTGACCCGATATAATATAAATTTAAATTCCTATACACATAAACAAAAAAACAACAAAACGACAACCTATTATATTTGTGTGCCGACCTATGCTCCTAAACGGTCATAAAATTGTGTTACCTAATAGCCACCACAGTTTGTCCATATAAAAACAAAAGTAAACAAAAATACTCAACCAGGAATTATTATTTCAATTAATTATTATCGTTATTTGTTATTTTTATTGTTAATTTTTATTAATTCGCTTTTGTTGTTGTTAGGTTCCAAATCATTAATTTAATTAAACTGTTTTTTATTATTTTTTATTTTTTTATTTATTTACATAAATTAATCAAATTTATTTTATTGTTGGTGCCACGCATTTTTTGAGACTGGCTGTTTGTGTATTGATTGTATATAAAGTAAAAAATGAAATAAAAATTTGTGTTAGTTACACCCATAGGAAAAATTTAATTTAGCATTAATAAATAATAATACAATAATAATAAAAAATTAAAAAACAAAACAAATACAACAATCACCAAAATGTTATTATTATAATTAAACATTATTTTATGGGTCATATTATCACAATATGAATTTTAATTATTTTTTTATTATTAATTGAAATATTTTAATTCGTTTTTTTTTTTTGTAAGTCGTTATTCTTGTCTTAAAATTTTATAAAGACACATTGAACAAATACTCAGCATATTGTAGTTAGATATACAGTTTAATGTAAGATTAAATATTATGGAGAAGGAAATATTAGGGTTACGCTTTGGTAATGGACTGGAAATGATGCCGACCTTCGTTTATTAACAATTTTATAACAATATTACAGGCGAAACTTTCCTAATCGAAAAATAAACGATTCTTTCTCAAATTACTCATGCCAAGTTTTTAATTACTGTTATTCTACCTACACAAATAAAACAAAAATTTCATGAACGATTTAAAAAGACATTTTTAACTGAGAACGTGTGATTTTAATACAAATTAAAATCGGATTAAATTAAGCTGTTCATTTGCTCTCTTCTGTAAATTGAGTACCACCGACCCTACTAGAAGGGATAGTGGGTGAGAATTTTACTTTTCCCGAGACCACCATTTTATAACTATTTACATGTTTCAATTGCCAAGCTTAGTCGAAATTCCAAAAACAGTTGACTGATATCTGGGAAAATACTCTATTATCTAGCATCCAAGCAATTTTCATATGGAGAAACAAAATATTGGCAAACCATTTAAAATTAGGGGAAAAATTAAATTGAATTTAAAATTTGCTTTGTAATTTACTCATGTAGTCTTATTTATCGTCTTGCGACTTGCTAAATTATAAAATATTTGAACTGTTTACCAGTATCTGGAGAAATTTTTTTTTTTTGCAAAAAATCGTTGTATTGATGCATGATCTTGAGCTGGTGGTGAAATTTTACCTAAATAACAGGGCAGAATCGGGCCTAATAAATCTTTAATCTTTATCATTGTGTTGTTTGGGCATGGCCAACTGAACCAGACACAGCTTTTACCGCAATAAAACGTCACTAAAGCTAACCTTTGTTGCTCTTTTTATTGATCAGGAAATCCATCGTTTGTCATAAACTTTTGATTTACTAATGGGAGAAGATCAATTCTTGCAGTGTTTGAATAAGTAAGAAACTAAGTGTCTGGCCAGCCGGACTCAATAGCAAACCGCAGGTCTCTAAGTGTTATATATCGCAAAATATTTAAATTTAATCGATATGAATATAGATGAGACACTTCAGCGTTTTTGAGAGATTGAAGAGATGGCAAATATCAATAATACTTCTCCAAAAAATGCTGAATGCCAAGACATTTACAACCACACGTCCCAAAGGTAGAAAATGAGCATCGCTAGAACTATGAAATTCAATAATTTTTGTCAGTGTTGTAAGTGACCTAATAATCCAACAATAAACCAACCGTATATCAATCAAATCAGTTTAAGTTTTGAAGAATCTTTGACGGTTCAAGCAAGACTTCCACAGGTGTTTCTTTAAATGGGACATTGATGGTTGGACCAACCATTCAGCCAATATTATGGACTACATTTATGAGGTTTAAACGACATCTAATAGCGAAAATTTATGGGCAAGTCCTGGTCTATCATGACGGCACAAACTATTTATTACGAATTTATTCGAGTTAAGTTTGGCCTCGCTTCTTCCCCATTTGTAACATAACGCACGTTTGAAATGAAAGAATATGAAAGAAGATTTGGAATTTAAAATTTGGAACTTGAGATTTGGAGTTTGGGGTTTGAGATTTGGAGCTTGGAATTTGAAGTTTAAAATTTAAAATTTAGTTTGTGAAGTTTGGAATTTAAAAATGGGAATTTGAAGTTTGAAGTTTGGAATTTGGAATTTTAGTTTTTAAATCTGGAGTTTGGGATTTGAAGTTTGGAATTTAAAATTTGGCATTTAAAATTTGAGATCTAAAATTTGAAATTTACAATACAGAAATTGAAATTTGAATTTTGAAATTTGGAATTTGGAATTTCGAGTTTAAAATTAAAAATTTGGAATTTGGGATATGAAATCTTTCATATTGGAATTTGGGATTTGGAAATTGAAGTTCGGAATTTGAAGTTTGAAATTTGGAAATAGGGATTTCAAGTTTGAAGTTCTAAATTTGGAATTTGGAATTTGAAATTTGAAATTTGAAGTTTTTAATTGGGGATTTGGAATTTTAAATTTTAAATTGGAGGTTTGAAATTTGAAATCTAAATTTCAAATTTCAAATTTAATATTTGGAACTTAAGACTTAAAATTTAAAATTTGGAATTTGGTATTCAGAATTTGGAATTTTAAATTTGAAGTTTGAAGTTTAGAAATTGAAATGTAATATTTATTTATTTATTATTTATTTATTTTTATTTATTTCATTACAAAAATTATAACTATATCACATATACATATAATTACGAAAAAAAAAAAAAAATTAAATAAATAAGGAAGTGCCTTTTGACCCACAAGGTCAGTAGCAGGCATCCCTTTAGCGAATAATAATAAAATAATAAAATATGTACAATAATTGGAATAAAAATAGTTAAAAAAATACTACACAATACAACCAATACGATGTAAATAGTCATATAACAAAAAATAATTTAAGCAATTTGGAAATTGAAATTTGGAACTTGAGATTTGGAGTTTGGGGTTTGAGATTTGGAGTGTGGAATTTGAAGTTTAAAATTAAAATTTGGAATGTGAAGTTTGGAATTTAAAATTTGGAATTTGAAGTTTGAAATTTGGGATTTGGAATTTGGCATTAGAAATTAGAAATTTGAAGTTATTCATTTTTAATTTGGAGTATGAAATTTTTGACTTTAGAATTTGGGATTTGAAATTTGAAGTTTGGAAGTTGAAGTTTAAAATTTGGAATTTGAGATTTGAAATTTGGAATTAGGAACTTGGAATTTGAAGTTTGAAATTTTTGATATGGGATTTGGAATTAGAAATTTGAAATTTGGAATTTGGAATTTGGGATTTGGAATTTTGAATTTGCAATTTTGAATTTGAAACTTGGAATTTGAAGTTTGAAATTCGAAATTTAAATTTAAAATTTCGAATTTAAGATTTGGAATTTAAGATTTAAGATTTAAAATTTGGAATTCAGAATTTGTAATTTTAAATTTGCAGTTTGAAGTTCTAGTTTGATTATTCCAAATATTAGAATTTGAAATTTGGAATTTAAGATTTGGAATTTGGTGTTTGAGATTATGAATTTGGAATTTGAAGTTTAAAATTTAAAATTGAGAATGTGGTTTGGAATTTAAAATTTCGAATTTGTAGTTTGAAGTTTGGAATTTAGAATTTGAGTTTTAAAATTTGCAGTTGGGGATTTGAAGTTTGGAATTTGGAATTTGAAATTTGGCATTTAAAATTGAGATCTGAAATTTAAAATTTAGAATTTGAAATTGGAAATTTCCAAACTGAAATTAAATTTAAAATTTGAAATTTGGAGTTAATAATTTGAAATTTGGAATTTGGAACATGAGATTTTTGATTTAAGAATTTGAGTTTTGGAATTTGAGATTTGAAGTTTGGAAATTGATGTTCAAAATTTGGAATTTGGGATTTGGAGTTTGAAGTTTGGAATTTGGAATTTGAAATTTGAATTTTGAAGTTTGGAATTGGAAATTTGAAATTTGAAATTTAGGATTTTGGATTTGGAATCAGAAATTTAAATTTGGAATTTGGGACTTGGAATTTGGAATTTGAAATTTGGAACTTGGAACTTGAGATTTGGAGTTTGGCGTTTGAGATTTGGAGTTTGGAATTTGAAGTTTAAAATTTAAAATTTAGAATGTGAAATTTGGAATTTAAGTTTGAAGTTTGGAATTTGGAATTTGAGTTTTGAAATTTGAAGTTTGGGATTTGTAGTATGGAATTTGATATATGGCATTTAAAATTTGAGATATGAAATTTAAAATTTAGAATTTGAAATTTGAAATTTACGATCTGACATTTATGTTTGAAATTTTGAATTTAAAGTTTGAAATTTGAATTTAAAATTTCGAATTTAGGAATTGAAATTTAAGATTTACAATTTGGAATTTGGAATTAAAAATTTGCAGTTTGAAGTTTGGAATTTGAAATTTAATATTTGGAAATTAAAATATGAGACTTGAGATTTGGAGTTTGGGGTTTGAGATTTGGAGTTTGGAATTTGAAGATGAAAATTTAAAATTTAGAATGTGGAGTTTGGAATTTAGAAGTTGAAATTTGAAGTTTGAAATTTGGGATTTGGAATTATTTGAAATTTGAAGTTATTAATTTTAAATTTGGAATTTGGAATATGAAATTTTTGATTTTAGAATTTGGGATTTGGAATTTGAAATTTGAAGTTTGGAAGTTGAAATTTAAATTTGGATTTGATATTTGGAGTTTAAAGTTTAGAATTTGTAATTTGAAATTTGAATTTTGAAATTTGGAATTATAAGTTTGAAATTTTGGATTTGGGATTTATAATTAGAAATTTGAAATTTGGGATTTTGAATTTGAAATTTGGAATTTGAAGTTTGAAATTTAAATTTAAATTTAAAATTTCGAATTTAAGATTTGGAATTTAAGATTTAAGATTTAAAATTTGAAATTTGGAATTCAAAATTTGGAATCTTAAACTTGCAGTTTGAAGTTCTAGTTTGATTATTCCAAATATTAGAATTTGAAATTAGGAACTTAAGATTTGAAATTTGGTGTTTGATATTTTGAATTTTCAATTTGAAGTTTAAAATTTAAAATTGAGGGTGGTTTGGAATTTGGAATTTGAAATTTTGGATTTGGAATTAGAAGTTGAAATTGGGAATTTGGGACTAGGAATTTGAAATTTGGAATTTAAAATTTGGAATTTGGAATTTAGAATTTGGAATTTAAAATTTACAGTTTGAAGTTTGGAATTTGAAATTTAATATTTGGAAATTGAAATTTGGAACTAGAGATTTGGAGTTGGGGGTTTGAGATTTGGAGTGTGGAATTTGAAGTTTAAAATTTAAATTTAGAATGTGAAGTTTAGAATTTAAAATTTGGAATTTGAAGTTTGAAATTTGGAATTTGGAATTTTAATTTTGAAATTTGGAGTTTGAGATTTAAAGTTTAAAATGTAAAATTTATAATGTGAAGTTTGGAATTTAAAATTTGGAATTTGAAGTTTGAAGTTTGGAATTTGAAATTTGAGTTTTGAAATTTAGAGTTTGGGATTTGAAGTTTGGAATTTGGAATTTGAAATTTGGCATTTAAAATCTGAAATTTAAAATTTAGAATTTGAAATCTGAAATTTACAATCTGAAATTTAAATTTCAAATTTGAATTTAATAATTTGGAATTTGGAGTTTAGAATTTGAAATTTGGAATATGAAATTTTTGATTTTAGAACTTGGAATTTGAAATTTGGAAATTGAAGTTTAAAATTTAGAATTGTGGATTTGGAGTTTAAAGTTTGAAATTAGAAATTTGAATTTTGGAATTTGGGATTTGGAATTTGAAATTTTGAATTTAAATTTCGAATTTATGATTGGGAATTTAAGATTTACAATTTGGAATTTGGAATTCAGAATTTGAAATTTAAAATTTGCAGTTTGGAATTTGAAATTTAATGTTTGAAAATAAAAATTTGAGACTTGAGATTTGGAGTTTGGGGTTTGAGATTTGGAGTTTGGAATTTGAAGATGAAAATTTAAAATGTAATATTTTAAGTTTCGAATTTAAAATTTGGAATTTGAAGTTTGAAGTTTGGGATTTGGGAATTGGAATTATAAATTTGAAATTTGAAGTTATTAATTTTAAATTTGGAATATGAAATTTTTGATCTTCGAATTTGGGATTTGGACTTTGAAATTTGAAGTTTGGAAGTTGAAGTTTAAATTTGAAATTTGAGATTTGGGGTTTAAAGTTTAGAATTTGTAATTTTAAATTTGAATTTTGAAATTTGGAACTTGGAATTAGAAATTTGAAATTTGGAGGTAGGGATTTGGAATTTTGAATTTGAAATTTGAAATTTAAATTTAAAATTTCGAATTTAAGATTTCGAATTTAAGATTTAAAATTTGAAATTTGGAATTCAGAATTTGGAATTTTAAATTTGCAGTTTGAATTGCTAGTTTGATTATTCCAAATATTAGAATTTGAAATTAGGAACTTAAGATTTCCAAACTGAAATTTAAATTTAAGATTTGAAATTTGGAATTTGGAGTTAAGATTTGGAAATTTTTAATTTTTAATAAGAAATTTTTGATTTTAGAATTTGGGATTTGGAATTTGAAATTTGAAGTTTAGAAATTGAAATTTAAAATTTGGAATTTGGGATTTGGAGTTTGAAGTTTGGAATTTGGAATTTGAATTTTGAATTTTGAAATTTGGAATTTGGAATTTGAAATTTAGGATTTGGAATTAGAAATTTGAAATTTGGAATTTTGGACTTGGAATTTGGAATTTGAAATTTTTAATTTCAAATTTGGAATTTAGAATTTGAAGTTTGAAATTTGAAATTTAAATTTATAATTACGAATTTAGGATTTGGAATTTAGGATTTGGAATTTAAGATTTAAAATTTGGAATTTGGAATTCAGAATTTGGAATTTAAATTTGCAGTTTGAAGTTTGGAATTTCATATTTGGAACTTGAGATTTGGAGTTTGGGGTTTAAGATTTGGAGTTTAGAATTTGAAATCTGATGTTTAAAATTTAAAATTTAGAATTAGAAATTTGGAATTTAAAATTTGGAATTTGAAGATTGAAGTTTGGAATTTCAGTTTTGAAATCTGGAGTTTGGGATTTTGAGTTTGGGATTTGAAATTTGGCATTTAAAATTTAAGATCTGAAAATTAAAATTTAGAATTTGAAATTTACAATCTGAAATTTAAATTTGAAATTATTTGTAAAAATAATTATTATTTGTAATTTTGAATTTGGAGTTTAAAATTTAAAATTTGGAATTTGGGATATGAAATGTTTCATTTTGGAATTTGGAATTTGGAAAATTAAGTTCGGAATTTGAAGTTTGAAATTTGGAATTAGGGATTTGAAGTTTGAAGTTTGGAATTGAGAATTTGAATTTTTAATTTTGAAATTTGGAATTTGGAATTTGGGATTTGGGATTTGGAATTAGAAATTTGAAATTTGGGACTTGGAATTTAAAATTTGAAATTTTTAATTTGAAATTTGAAATTTGGAATTTGGAATTTGGAATTTGAAGTTTGAAATTTGAAATTTAAATGTATAATTACGAATTTAGGATTTGGAATTTGAGATTTAAAATTTGGAATTTGGAATTCAGCATTTGGAATTTAAAATTTGTAGTTTGAAGTTTGGAATTTGAAATTTGAAACTTGAGATTTGGAGTTTGGTGTTCGAGATTTGGAGTTTAGATTTGGAATTTGATGTTTAAAATTTAAAATTTAGAATGTGAAATTTGGAATTTCAGTTTTGAAATCTGCAGTTTGGGATTTGAAGTTTGAAAGTTGAAATTTGGCATTTAAAATTTCAGATCTGAAATTTAAAATTTAGAATTTGAAATTTGAAATTTTCAATCTGAAATTTAAATTTGAAATTATAAATTTGTAAGTTGGAATTTGGAGTTTAAATTAAAAATTTGGAATTTGGGATATGAAATGCTTCATTTTGGAATTTGGGATTTGGAATTTGGAAATTGAAGTTCGGAATTTGAAGTTTTAAATTTGGTATTAAGGATTTGAAGTTTGAAGTTCTAAATTTAGAATTTGAAATTTGAAATTTGTAGTTTGAAATTTGGGATTTGGGTTTGGAATTTGAAATTTGAGGTTTGAGATTTTAAATTTTAAATTTGGAATTTGAGATTTGGGGTTTGAAGTTTAAAATTTGGAATTTGGTATCTTAAATTTAAAATTTATTTTTTGCAATCCAAGGTGAAAAGTTCTTGAATTCAAATAGTTTGTTCATAACATTATTGGTTGGGGCCAGGTTAATAAAGTTTCAGATTTCTAAATCAAAATGTTTCTTGATTTAAATTTATATATCTTATTCTAGCGGAAATTTTGTTTAGCAGATTGTGCGTTTAAAATTAAAATACAGTTTATTAACCAAATCATATATTTGTGCTCAATGTTTGTCATATATGGTACTAATAAGACTATACTAATATGAATTGGACTCGAATTATTTAATTTAATTTAATATGGGCAACTTAAAGCTGTTATTAATTAAAAAGTGCCAGATTTAATTTAAATTATTTCGCAGTGGGTACATACTTGTCTTTCCTTCGGTTTTATTATGTGCAAAGGATATACGGAGGCCTGGTGTCATCCGGGAGTCTTGCTTAGGCTTGGTCGTACATTCTGATCAATCAATTAATCAATCACAAAATATACCATGATATGCTTAGTATTTGTGTATGATAAATTCTAGTGAAACGCCTTACACACTATAGTTTAAAATTAATGTAGAAATAATAAACTTTTAGATTATTACTTAATTTGATTACCTAATTATTCTGTTTACATTTCAATAAAAAAAAAAATCTGATATTTTCATTCTACAAAAATTTAGGAAAATAAAGTGTTTTTTTTTTAATTTTATTCAAAATTATGTCTGGCTAATTAAATTGTGGTTTGATCATTTTTATGTTGGGTTTTTACAACGCCTCTATAACATCTCGCAAGTTGTTCCCAAAATGATTAAAATGCGTTTGTAACACTTAAATCCTGATGTGACGATTTGCCGGCTGTCGATATCGCTGTAGTAAATACAACAGGAGCTTCAGCGACCGACAACAAAATTAAATAACTTCACAAACAACATAACCATAAATATCGTCTCACAAGCTCAATTAATTTTTTTTTTTCAAGCGATATTATGTTTAGTGAATTAAAAATTAATAAATTAAATTAAATTTGCCGAATGAATTTACGTTGGTTGTTATTAAGGAAGCAAAACTTAGGATATGAAAAATTGACCACCAAAAATTTGCATATACCAACACAACGATCCAAATATTAGTTGGTAAGATTGCAACGCTGGCGACAAAAAAAATTCTAAAAAAAAGTTCGGCGATATTGTCGTCGCCCTCCTCCCCTCCCCCATCCCCAGTGACATTGGTTCTGTTGGCATAGTATGCTTTCTGTGTATTTTAATTTGCAGGTGTCGTTACTTGTCCTCATCACTCTTGTTACATTTATACCTTATAGGCCAGACAACCAGGTTCAAAGACGTAAATTTGTATTCATTTGTGTATTGGTAGATTGAAAGAGGGCCCATGAGAGGCTGCAATAATTATTTTAATAAAATAACCCAAATGGTCTTATTCATTAATAATGATGTGTCATCTGTACAATTTCGCTTACAAATAATTGTTTACCTATACTTTGGCTTCGATGGAGATTGTACATTTGCGGCACTTAAAAGGCAAATAACCTGCAACAGTAATTGTGCTTCGATTATGATAATTAATATCTTTATCAATAAGCTCCGGAATTTTTGAAAATTTTTCTATACAGAAATGACGATTGACCCGAAGGTACTTGCTCAGCCTGTTATCAATATTGCACCATCAATTTTTAGGGCAATCGCTCAAAAACAATGTTTTTTTTAAACCTTTGATAACCTATCTCGTAATCAATTAGATTAATTAAATTTTCTTTAAGTATCATGTAAAGTAATTAAAAATATTTGAGATTATTCACAGACATATAAAGCGGTGTTAAGGACGAAAAGCATCAAAATTAATTATTTATGTTTGCTTATAAGTGAATGTGTGTGTGTGTGTATTATGTATCTCATAATGTGATAATCCTTTTAATGAAAACCTCAAAACAAGAACGAAACACAATACAAAACACCAACAACTCGAAAAATAAAAAGAAAATTCATTAATTATATTTATTACTGGTTCAACAATAATATTAATTAGAAAAACAAAAACAATAAAAATAAATTATTTTTTATTATATTTGGTGGCTAATTTGTGTGCTTTTGGTGGAAATGGAACTTGTGTCTTATATAAAAAGTTGTAGGTTACTTTATACGCAAACAATTATTCACATTTCTGTAGAAACTCGGATTTTTATTATTCATTACACAATGACACTTCAAACTTTTCGATTATACATCTCGAATAATTTTTTTTTTGTACTTCGTTAAATGGTACACCTACCTAAGTGGCAATTATTAAATTATTAGGTGAACTTTCTTTGTGGAATTTATCTTAAAATACATTTTCAGTTGTAATTATTTTATAAATAAATTTAAAACACGTTTACCGGTAGATCCCTCTTCTGGTGGTGTATTACCTATAATACAAATTGTACCAAACCCAAAATTGGTCCCAAATCAATAAAACTCGTTTGTTCTACAAATTTTTCTTAACCAAAATTACATCAAATATTTCAATATAACACATAAACACACATATACATCTTAGAAATTGTATATGTAAATTTGAATACTCTCTTGATGTCATCACCCTACATACAATTTATTTTATACTCATTCAAATATTGTATTCTCTAAAGTATTCTTTACAAAAAGGAAAATTTCTTTTAAGTTTTCTTCTTTTAAACAGCTTTTCCTATTTCTTACTCTTCCATCATCATCATTCAACATCAATCAACTTTTCGATACAGGCAAACCATGTATGTTGGCATTTTATTAGTTTTGAGTAATATGTGGAACGTAATATTAGTTAGTTTGTGTATAAAATGTTTGATTAGGGTAAGTAATATGTTAGTAGAATTTCCGATTTGTTAATTTTCAAAATAGTTTGTGGAACTTAATATAATTTGTGGAATTCTTATTTGTGGAACCTAACTTATGCAATGTAATTTCTCATGTAAAAAGTTAGGTTCCACAAAATAATTATCGTTTGGAAAACAGCCTTAGAATCTTATACAACCATAGTTTGCAGGAACGTATGTTCTGCGTTAAACGGGGCTAACACGTTTTGTATCCTTATACATTTTTCGTTGAATCAGCACATAAAGAAATTCTGCGTAATAGAAGGAAACCAAAAAATTTGTTTTAAAGTGTTTTTTTTGCTTCTAGAAAACAACAAAGCCTTTGCTTGTTCTAAGTGATAATAATCTGAGGGTTATTTTTTGTGCTTCTTGAAGACTTTTCTTTAAACTTTTTAAACACCCGATACAATTTGCTTGCTTTATAATAATTTGAGTAAATTTTTGAACTTAAGTATTATCGATACTCAAGACATCGGCTTTAATAAAATAAGAAAATTTCCGAATTTTTTAATTTCGTCACCCTTACATTTTTATTCAGATTTAAATTATGATTAGAATGCAACAATATTATGCTTTCTCTTATCGCATACACACACATATTTTTCTATTTTTTATGTTTTTTTAATAAAAGAAAATAAAAAAAAAATGTTGGACAATAAAATACACAAAGAAGAGTACAAAAGGGAAAATTCTACTGTACTATGTTAGCCCAAGATGAAAATGGACAATTAATTTTCCTTCCAAATTTTTGTGTCGCTCTCTTGCTTTAGGGACGTCGACGATAAATATTGTTTTTTGTTAAATAAATTTATTGTTGGTATTTTTGGAATATTTATTTGAATTTTTTTTTCGAAATTTAATGAGTTTTAATTTTTATTATTAATTTCGGTGTGCGTATGGGAACAAATATATTTATAATAGGGTTCTAGTGAAAGTTTATTTTGCTAGGAGGGATTTGAAGATGTGGCACGTGACAATTTTTTATATCTGTTGGTTGAAACATTACTTTGTTTTATTAAAGTTTGTCTATATCAAACAGATGTGTATATCTTACCGGTAATATTATGCGAGCATTGTTAACAAAATGTCGTCCAGAAAAGATTTCACAATTCACTCTTCATTGATTTTTTTTAATTTATATAAGCCAGCTGAATTTTAGGCGTATATGAATGGTCTGAAATTGCTAAGGTGGTAACCGGTTAGAAGCCAAGCAGAATTCACACCAACTTCATTTCACTCACTGTTACTAGATCATCAATATTAGCCTAGAGGCTCATAAATATTAGCCAAATTGCTGTAAGACAACTTCGTTATAATTTGTCTATTCAGCCACATTCTATTTATCAGTTTTGGACAACTGGTCATTAATGGAAGAGCACTTTTAAATTCCGTTTCTCAGCTGAACTTCATGACTGAATCATATCTATCGTTTGCCATGATGAATTGAATTTAAAGTCGTCGCATGTTCCGGCAACTCAACAACAGCATTGATATCGCAAACTACCGAATTTGTACCACATTAGATGATGATCTTCCAAAAACAACATTGATACCAACCAATTAGGCACATTTATAATAATAAACCATGGGCAATCCGGTCAAATATAAAACTCGTTGAACCTGAATTTATAACTACTAGTACAAGGTGCCTGAAGAAATTTCTGAAATGAAAAAAAATTATATCGATCCTCGTCGTATCAGCGACCAGATATCCAAAAATCCCGTTGGCATGACAATTACAGGTCTCAACGCCTATTGATAGAGGTATCAATCATCGGGATCGAAGACAATTGCAGATTTTCGATTTTGTAGCTCTGATTTTGTGGGCTATAGTTCAGTCGCTTTTCAATAAAATTGAATTTTCTACAAAATGTGTAGAAATATTCCAGCGATCCAGACACCCGTTGGCATGACAATTACAGGTCGCAACGCCTATTGATAAAGGTATCAATTATCGGAATCGGACCACAATTGCAGATTTTCGATTTTGTAGCTCTGATTTTGTGGGCTATAGTTCAGGTGATTTTCAATAAAATTGAATTTTCTACAAAATGTGTAGAAATATTCCAGCGACCCAAATACCCGTTGGCATGACAATTACAGGTCTCAACGCCTATTGATAAAGGTATCAATCATCGGAATCGGTGCACAATTGCAGATTTTCGATTTTGTAGCTCTGGTTTTGTGGGCTATAGTTCAAGTGATTTTCAATAAAATTGAATTTTCTACTAAATGTGTAGAAATATTCCAGCGATCCAAATACCCGTTGGCATGACAATTACAAGTCTCAACGCCTATTGATAAAGGTATCAATCATCGGGATCGAAGCACAATTGCAGATTTTCGATTTTGTAGCTCTGATTTTGTGGGCTATAGTTCAGGTGATTTTCAATAAAATTGAATTTTCTACAAAATGTGTTGAAATATTCAAGCGATCAAAATACCCATTGGACAATTACAGGTCTCAACGCCTATTGATAGAGGTATCAATCATCGGAATCGGAGCACAATTGCAGATTTTGGATTTTGTAGCTCTGATTTTGTGGGCTATAGTTCATGTGCTTCTCAATAAAATTGAATTTTCTACAAAATGTGTAGAAATATTCCAGCGATCCAAATACCCATTGGCATGACAATTACAGGTCTCAACGCCTATTGAAAGAGGTATCAATCAATGGGATCGGAGCACAATTGCAGATTTTCGATTTTGTAGCTTTGATTTTGTGAGCTATAGTTCAGGTAATTTTCAATAAAATTGAATTTTCTACAAAATGTGTAGAAATATTCCAGCGATCCAAACACCCGTTGGCATGACAATTAAAGGTCTCAACGCCTATTGATAGAGGTATCAATCATCGGAATCGGAGCACAATTGCAGATTTCCGATTTTGTAGCTCTGATTTTAAGGGCTATAGTTCAGGTGATTTTCAATTAAATAGAATTTTCTACAAAATGTGTAGAAATATTCCAGCGATCCAAACACCCGTTGGCATGACAATTACAGGTCTCAACGCCTATTGATAGAGGTATCAATCATCGGAATCGGAGCACAATTGCAGATTTTCGATTTTGTAGCTCTGATTTTAAGGGCTATAGTTCAGGTGATTTTCAATAAAATTGAATTTTCTACAAAATGTGTAGAAATATTCCAGCGATCCAAACACCCGTTGGCATGACAATTACAGGTCTCAACGCCTATTGATAGAGGTATCAATCATCGGAATCGGAGCACAATTGCAGATTTTCGATTTTGTAGCTCTGATTTTGTGGGCTATAGTTCAGGTGATTTTCAATAAAATTGAATTTTCTACAAATGTGTAGAAATATTTCAGCGATCCAAATACTCATTGGCATGACAATTACAGGTCTCAAAGCCTATTGATAGAGGTATCAATCATCGGAATCGGAGCACAATTGCAGATTTTCGATTTTGTAGCTCTGATTTTGTGGGCTATAGTTCAGGTGATTTTCAATAAAATTGAATTTTCTACAAAATGTGTAGAAATATTCAAACGATCCAAATACCCATTGGCATGACAATTACAGGTCTCAACGCCTATTGAAAGAGGTATCAATCATCGGGATCGGAGCACAATTGCAGATTTTCGATTTTGTAGCTCTGATTTTGTGAGCTATAGTTCAGGTAATTTTCAATAAAATTGTATTTTCTACAAAATGTGTAGAAATATTCAAGCGATCCAAATACTCATTGGCATGACAATTACAGGTCTCAAAGCCTATTGATAGAGGTATCAATCATCGGAATCGGAGCACAATTGCAGATTTTCGATTTTGTAGCTCTGATTTTGTGGGCTATAGTTCAGGTAATTTTCAATAAAATTGTATTTTCTACAAAATGTGTAGAAATATTCAAACGATCCAAATACCCATTGGCATGACAATTACAGGTCTCAACGCCTATTGAAAGAGGTATCAATCATCGGGATCGGAGCACAATTGCAGATTTTCGATTTTGTAGCTCTGATTTTGTGAGCTATAGTTCAGGTAATTTTCAATAAAATTGTATTTTCTACAAAATGTGTAGAAATATTCAAGCGATCCAAATACCCATTGGACAATTACAGGTCTCAACGCCTATTGATAGAGGTATCAATCATCGGAATCGGAGCACAATTGCAGATTTTCGATTTTGTAGCTCTGATTTTGGGCTATAGTTCAGGTGATTTTCAATAAAATTGAATTTTCTACAAAATGTGTAGAAATATTCCAGCGATCCAAATACCAATTAGCATGACAATTACAGGTCTCAACGCCTATTGATAGAGGTATCAATCATTGGAATCGATGCACAATTGCAGATTTTCGATTTTGTAGCTCTGATTTTGTGTGCTATAGTTCAGGTGATTTTCAATAAAATTGAATTTTCTACCAAATGTGTAGAAATATTCCAGCGATCCAAATACCCGTTGGCATGACAATTACAGGTCTCAACGCCTATTGATAGAGGTATCAATCATCGGGATCGGAGCACAATTGCAGATTTTCGATTTTGTAGCTTTGATTTTCAGGTGATTTTCAATAAAATTGAATTTTCTACAAAAAGTGTAGAAATATCTCAGCGATCCAAATACCCGTTGGCATGACAATTACAGGTCTCAACGCCTATTGATAGAGGTATCAATCATCGGGATCGGAGCACAATTGCAGATTTTCGATTTTGTAGCTCTGATTTTGTGTGCTACAGTTCAGGTGATTTTCAATAAAAATGAATTTTCTATGATACAAAATGTGTAGAAATATTCCAGGGATCCAAATACCCGTTGGCATGACAATTACAGGTCTCAACGCCTATTCATAGAGGTATCAATCATCGGAATCGGAGCACAATTGCAGATTTTCGATTTTGTAGCTCTGATTTTGTGGGCTATAGTTCAGGTGATTTTCAATAAAATTGAATTTTCCACAAAATGTGTAATTTACGTTTATGTTTAAATTTGTTACTGGTAAAATATAAAAAATGGTTTTTTACAAGAATATGTTAAACTGTGATTTTTTGCACTTAACACTACTAACACTAAAACTATAATATACATAAAAACTTAAACTGAATAATAAAAAAGACGTTTTGTGTTTTTTTCGAAACAAGTTGTTTCGGGTTTTAATTTGAATTTTAGATTCCGGACCGGAATTTCATATTTCGAAAACTTGTGCTGCATCAATCAGAGTGAATATAGTTCTTTTAACCTATGTATGCACAGACAAGTAGATGAGAATCCTTTTTTTGTTGTCTCTCACATAGCAAATCCTGTCGATTATAAAGTTTTCAATAAATATTCCATTATATGTATACCTTCAAAAATAATATTAATCTATCTTTTATACAAAATCGACTTTATCTTTTCTCTAGAAGCTTCCGGCAAAACTAGAAAAAAACAAAATTCTAAAACTAATCAATTTTTAACTTCCATCCTAAGTAAATTTATAGGTTATATTATTCTAGAAAAATGTTTCACGAGTATTTAGTTATTTACATATTGCCAACAACTAGTGCATTAAAGTTGAAAACTGTAGGCAAATATACGAACCAATCCAACTAAGAAAATTCTATAAAATTCATTAAACGAATATGTGAATTTTTTAGAGCTTTTGAATAACTTTTAATAGATTTTTTATTACCAGATCCAATTACGAAGTTTAAGTTATTTTAGTTGCATATCGACATTTCACAATATCTGTGTTCATTCACTCTGTTGTTTGCGTGTAACTAATCTTTCAAGCATCCTGCTCTACAACATAATATTTCTATATAAAATTGGTTGTTATGATCTTCCCAAAATTATGAAAATGTTTTTCCGCCGTATACATACAAAATAAAGCATTCGCATATTTATGTATGATAAATAATTCATAGCACACAACAGCCAAATTTTTTATGTCTGCACTGGTGACCGTCCAGATTTTTATTTAACCTTCATCGTGACTAATATTTTTATAACGTAACAAAGAAAAATTCTGCGTAAATCTATATAAATAGCAACGGACGAAAAACAAATCATTTGCAGGATTCATTTGAAATAAAATAATAAAAGACATAACTAAGAAATTACTTTTTGTGCTACACGGAATATTTATTACACATGTACCAAGCATTAAAAGAAAATTCTATATTTGCAGTGTTTCTTAACGATTTTAGTTAATTTGAAAGTTTCGACTTAAATTTCTTATGCAGGACGTCGGGCAATTATTGATTTAGTTGAGCTTAAATATGAAATTTTGTATGCAACATTCGAAATATACGATATTTCAGATAACTAATTTGAATTCAAAACGTCTAACTCTAATTCTAATACCAAATCCAATTACAATTATCATTCCAATTCTAATTGTAATTCTAATTCTAGTTCGGATTCCAATTCCAGTTCAAACTCCAATTCCAATTCCTATTCAAATTCTAACTCTAACTGTAATTCTAATACTAATTCTAATTCTAATGCTATAATTTGTACTCTAATTCTAATTCTAATTGTAGTTATAATTCTAGTTAATAATTCTAACTCAAACTCTAACTCTACATGTAACTCTAACTCGAACTCGAACTGGAACTGTAACTGTTTGCTTTAAGAATAAATCTATCCCATCTAAATAGTTGAAAATAACTCCGCTAGATACCAGAAATTTAATAAATTGTTTAGTTCAATTTGCTCTGCTGTGAAATGTTGATCTTCGACAATGACTGTTTTTTCATTATTAATTAATAGTGTCTGATTGACATTTACCAAATTAATCGAATTCTTCAGATAATCATGTTGACTTGCTTGGAAGCTCAATGCCAGATAAAAATACTTGTTTTAGGAACAAAATAGTTGTCAATATACCTACCCGACTTGTATTCTATGATCAATTGACGAGTCAAATAATTTTTTCTTTTTTTTTTTTTTCGCTGGCGCTACATCCCATGGAGGGATTTGGCCGCTTCATTTTGAAGTTTCGTAATCATTTTGTTAACGGATAATGAGTGATTAATTCATTGATCCTACCCTTAACCAGCCGTGATTTTTTCATCACCCGCCGGGAATCGAACCCGGGACCTCCGGAGCGTAAAGCATGTATGCTAACCACTGTGCCACCGGGGCGGCGAGTCAAATAATAGTTGAGCCGTTTATTTTGGAAGTGGCGTAAATCCATATTTTGTGAACCATATTTTGTTAAACGAGATAATGAAAGAATAAAAAAACAATAAATGCAAAAATATACGGGACTTTGTATTTTCTTATTTATTGCACATGTATTAGGGATTAATTTTTTTTTTATTTTGGCAATAAATTATTTACCGTTAGAAAGATTATACTGTCATTTATCTGTTGTTATCATTAACTTGATTTTTTAGAAAATGGATTTAGGCCATTTTCAAAATAAACGGCTCAGTTATTATATATAATCCAAGATTTAATCCCCAAAAACGTCGTAACTTAGTTTTAATACCGGTATCTCAACGTCGGCTAGCCGACCAGTAGTCATCTATCCAACCATGGTACAACGTTATCCAAACCCACCCGTGTTACTTGGGCTTGACATAAAAAAAATTTATTGACAAGGGTGCCTTGACATAAAAGGTTAAAAAAATAATTAAAAAATATTAACATTTATTTTGCAATGACCAACACGAATTAAATAAAATAATTAAAATCTAAGAGATGAAGTTTAGGAATTGTGAAAAATAGATTAAGAAATACATAGATAATCAGTTAAGAAATAGCGAAGTGTTAATTTAATTAGCCAGAATTTCGTCTAAAAATCATTTTAATAACTCATCTTCATGAAATATCATTTTAAATTATTAATTTTATTGTTTTAAATTTTAATTTTTAAGTTTTAATTTTTGATTTTTAATTTTTAAGTTTTAATATTTAATGTTTAAAATTTAATTTTAAAGTCTTAATTTTAAATTTTCAATATTTAATTTTTAATTTTCCATTTTTTTTTGTTTTTAATTATTAATTTTTTATATTTTATTTTTAATTTTTAATATTTTATTTTTAATTTTAAAATTTTAATTTTTAATTTTTGATTTATAATTCTTAATAATTATTAATTATAAAGTTTTAATTTTTCATTTTTATGTTTTAATTTTTTATTTTTTATTTTAATGTTTTAATTTTAAATTTTTAATTTTCTTTTATTTTGTTTATAATTTTTAATTTTAAATATTTCATTTTTAATTTTAAAGTTTTAATTATTAATTTTCAATATTTAATATTTAATTTTAAAGTTTTAATTTTTAATTTTTGATTTTTAGTTTTTCATTATTATTTTTTAATTTTTAATTTTTATTTTTTAATCTTTATTTGTAGTTTTTAATTTTCTATTTTTTATTTTGTTTATAATTTTTAATTTTTTATATTTTATTTTTAATTTTTAATACTTCATTTTTATTTTAAAGTTTTATTTTTTAGTTTTCAATATGTAATTTATAATTTTAAAGTTTTAATTTTTAATTTTTGACTTTTAATTTAAAGTTTGAAATTTTAGTTCTGAAGTCTTAATTTTTGATTTTTAATTTTTAAGTTTTAATATTTAATGTTTAATATTTCATTTTTAATTTTAAAGTCTTAATTTTTAATTTTCAATTTTTAATTTTTTTTTTAAGAAATAGCGAACTGTCAATTTAATTAGCCAGAATTTCCAGAATTTCGTCTAAAAATCATTTTAATAACTCAACTTCATGAAATATCATTTTAATAATTAAATTTAAAGTTTTAATTTTTAAGTTTTAATTTTTGATTTTTAATTTTTAAGTTTTAATATTAATGTTCAATATTTCATTTTTAATTGTAAAGTCTTAGTTTTAAATTTTCAATATTTAATTTTTAATTTTCTATTTTTTTTCTGTTTTGAATTATTAATTTTTTATATTTAATTTTTAATTTTTAATATTTCATTTTTAATTTTAAAGTTTTAACTTTTAATTTTTGATTTATAATTCTTAATTATTAATTTTAAAGTTTTAATTTTTCATTTTTATGTTTTAATTTTTTATTTTTTATTTTAATGTTTTAATTTTAAATTTTTAATTTTCTATTTTTTATTTTGTTTATAATTTTCAATTTTTTATTTTTTATTTTTAATTTTTTATTTTTGATTTTAAGTTTTTCATTATTATTTTTTAATTTTTAATTTTTATTTTTTAATCTTTATTTGTAGTTTTTAATTTTTAATTTTCTATTTTTTATTTTGTTTATAATTTTTTATATATAATTTTTAATTTTTAATACATCATTTTTAATTTTAAAGTTTTAATTTTTAGTTTTCAATATTTAATTTTTAATTTTAAAGTTTTAATTCTTAATTTTTAAGTTTGAATTTTTAATTTTGAAGTCTTAATTTTTGGTTTCTAATTTTTAAGTTTTAATATTTAAAGTTTAATATTTCATTTTTAATTTTAAAGTTTTAATTTTTAATTTTTCATTTTTTTAATCATGTTGACTTGCTTGGAAGCTCAATGCCAGATAAAAATACTTGTTTTAGGAACAAAATAGTTGTCAATATACCTACCCGACTTGTATTCTATGATCAATTGACGAGTCAAATAATTTTTTCTTTTTTTTTTTTTTCGCTGGCGCTACATCCCATGGAGGGATTTGGCCGCTTCATTTTGAAGTTTCGTAATCATTTTGTTAACGGATAATGAGTGATTAATTCATTGATCCTACCCTTAACCAGCCGTGATTTTTTCATCACCCGCCGGGAATCGAACCCGGGACCTCCGGAGCGTAAAGCATGTATGCTAACCACTGTGCCACCGGGGCGGCGAGTCAAATAATAGTTGAGCCGTTTATTTTGGAAGTGGCGTAAATCCATATTTTGTGAACCATATTTTGTTAAACGAGATAATGAAAGAATAAAAAAACAATAAATGCAAAAATATACGGGACTTTGTATTTTCTTATTTATTGCACATGTATTAGGGATTAATTTTTTTTTTATTTTGGCAATAAATTATTTACCGTTAGAAAGATTATACTGTCATTTATCTGTTGTTATCATTAACTTGATTTTTTAGAAAATGGATTTAGGCCATTTTCAAAATAAACGGCTCAGTTATTATATATAATCCAAGATTTAATCCCCAAAAACGTCGTAACTTAGTTTTAATACCGGTATCTCAACGTCGGCTAGCCGACCAGTAGTCATCTATCCAACCATGGTACAACGTTATCCAAACCCACCCGTGTTACTTGGGCTTGACATAAAAAAAATTTATTGACAAGGGTGCCTTGACATAAAAGGTTAAAAAAATAATTAAAAAATATTAACATTTATTTTGCAATGACCAACACGAATTAAATAAAATAATTAAAATCTAAGAGATGAAGTTTAGGAATTGTGAAAAATAGATTAAGAAATACATAGATAATCAGTTAAGAAATAGCGAAGTGTTAATTTAATTAGCCAGAATTTCGTCTAAAAATCATTTTAATAACTCATCTTCATGAAATATCATTTTAAATTATTAATTTTATTGTTTTAAATTTTAATTTTTAAGTTTTAATTTTTGATTTTTAATTTTTAAGTTTTAATATTTAATGTTTAAAATTTAATTTTAAAGTCTTAATTTTAAATTTTCAATATTTAATTTTTAATTTTCCATTTTTTTTTGTTTTTAATTATTAATTTTTTATATTTTATTTTTAATTTTTAATATTTTATTTTTAATTTTAAAATTTTAATTTTTAATTTTTGATTTATAATTCTTAATAATTATTAATTATAAAGTTTTAATTTTTCATTTTTATGTTTTAATTTTTTATTTTTTATTTTAATGTTTTAATTTTAAATTTTTAATTTTCTTTTATTTTGTTTATAATTTTTAATTTTGAATATTTCATTTTTATTTTTAAAGTTTTAATTATTAATTTTCAATATTTAATATTTAATTTTAAAGTTTTAATTTTTAATTTTTGATTTTTAGTGTTTCATTATTATTTTTTAATTTTTAATTTTTATTTTTTAATCTTTATTTGTAGTTTTTAATTTTCTATTTTTTATTTTGTTTATAATTTTTAATTTTTTATATTTAATTTTTAATTTTTAATACTTCATTTTTATTTTAAAGTTTTATTTTTTAGTTTTCAATATTTAATTTATAATTTTAAAGTTTTAATTTTTAATTTTTGACTTTTAATTTAAAGTTTGAAATTTTAGTTCTGAAGTCTTAATTTTTGATTTTTAATTTTTAAGTTTTAATATTTAATGTTTAATATTTCATTTTTAATTTTAAAGTCTTAATTTTTAATTTTCAATTTTTAATTTTTTTTTTAAGAAATAGCGAACTGTCAATTTAATTAGCCAGAATTTCCAGAATTTCGTCTAAAAATCATTTTAATAACTCAACTTCATGAAATATCATTTTTAATAATTAAATTTTAAGTTTTAATTTTTAATTTTTAAGTTTTAATTTTTGATTTTTAATTTTTAAGTTTTAATATTAATGTTCAATATTTCATTTTTAATTGTAAAGTCTTAATTTTTAATTTTCAATATTTAATTTTTAATTTTCTATTTTTTTTCTGTTTTGAATTATTAATTTTTTATATTTAATTTTTAATTTTTAATATTTCATTTTTAATTGTAAAGTCTTAATTTTAAATTTTCAATATTTAATTTTTAATTTTCTATTTTTTTTCTGTTTTGAATTATTAATTTTTTATATTTAATTTTTAATTTGTAATATTTCATTTTTAATTTTAAAGTTTTAACTTTTAATTTTTGATTTATAATTCTTAATTATTAATTTTAAAGTTTTAATTTTTCATTTTTATGTTTTAATTTTTTATTTTTTATTTTAATGTTTTAATTTTAAATTTTTAATTTTCTATTTTTTATTTTGTTTATAATTTTCAATTTTTTATTTTTTATTTTTTATTTTTTATTTTTGATTTTAAGTTTTTCATTATTATTTTTTAATTTTTAATTTTTTAATCTTTATTTGTAGTTTTTAATTTTTAATTTTCTATTTTTTATTTTGTTTATAATTTTTTATATATAATTTTTAATTTTTAATACTTCATTTTTAATTTTAAAGTTTTAATTTTTAGTTTTCAATATTTAATTTTTAATTTTAAAGTTTTAATTCTTAATTTTTAAGTTTGAATTTTTAATTTTGAAGTCTTAATTTTTGGTTTCTAATTTTTAAGTTTTAATATTTAAAGTTTAATATTTCACTTTTAATTTTAAAGTTTTAATTTTTAATTTTTTTTTTTCTATTTTTTTTTTTTAATTATTAATTTTTTACATTTTATTTTTAATTTTTCATTTTTATTTTTAAAATTTTAATTTTTAATTTTTGATTTATAATTTTTTATTATTAATTTTAAAGTTTGAATTTTTAGTTTTTTATTATTTAGTTTAAATTATTGATTTTTAATTTTAAAGTCTTAATTTTTATTTTTCAATTTTTAATTTTTAATTTTCTATTTTTTTTTGTTTTGAATTTTTAATTTTTTAAATTTTATTTTTAATTTTTAATATTTCATTTTTAATTTTAAAGTTTTAATTTTAAGTTTTCAATATTTAATTTTGAAGTTTTAATTTTTAATTTTTGATTTTTAGTTTTTCATTCTTATTTTTTAATTTTTATTTTTTAATCTGTATTTGTAATTTTTAATTTTCTATTTTTTTTTTGTTTTAATTTTAAATTTTTTATAATTTTTTTTTTAATTTTTAATATTTCATTTTTAATTTTAAAGGTGTAATTTATAGGTTCCAATATTTAATTTTTAATTTTATAGTTTTATCATAATTTTTGATTTTTAATTTTTAATTATTAATTTTAAAGTTTTATAATTTATAGTTTTTAATTTTTAATTGTAAATTTTAATTTTTAATTATAAAGTATTAATTTTTAAGTTTTAATTCTTTATTATTATTTTTTAATTTTTAATTCTCAATTTTTAATTATGAATTTTTAATTTTTAATTTTCTATTTTTTATTTTGTTTATAATTTTTAATTTTTTATATTTGATTTTTAGTTTTAAATTTTGAATTTTTAGTTTTCAGCATTTAATTTTTAAGATTTTCATAATGTTCCAGAACTTCATTTATAAACCATTTTAAAATTTCATTTCCATCTCACATGTTGGATTTTTTCATAATCATTTAAGAAACTACCAAGTTCCATCCTAATTGGCCTTATTTCAGAAATCATTCTACATATCATTTCAGAACCCCATTTCCATCGTACAAGTCGAGTTTAAAAAAATCATTTTAAAATCTTATTTCCATCGTAAATCTGCAATTTCACCATAATCGGTTAAGAAACAGCCAAGTGTCATCCCTATTGGCCATACATTCCAGAAGTAAATCTATAAATCATTTTAACTTCTCAATCGTACAATTAAATTTAAGCATTATCGATTAAGAAACAGACAAGTTTAACTGGTTCCCCAAATTCCATCTTAAACGAGTATGTATATCCACATATGTATTAAACGCCTAGATTGACGACAGTCGCCAATATACTTATTTTACCTTTGAAAAGGATTTTTTTAAAGTATGCGTTAATTCACTAAAATTGATATTATTTGGTCTAGTGCCAAATGACAACTTTTTTCCAGTAAATGAATACTGGCGAAATTGATGTATGCAAAAAAAAATGGTTTGTGTCAGCTCCGACGCGCGACCGGAGTTTACTCCGGACAATTGTCTTAGTCAATATGGGTAAATAAATGCAACTCTTAAAATTAAAAGCTTTAATATACTCTTAATCATATTTATTTACTAGGGAGTACAGCCCGTCGTAGGACGGATCCAATTTATATATAATGGTGATGTCCAGTGGCCGCTGTCGCAATCAGTATTTGACCATTTGATATGTTTTTAGCCGAGTAAGAGTAGTTAGAAATTAAAGGATTTTAAGGAGTACTGTACTTTAAATAGACCTTAAACCACAGAGTAAAGACTTTTAAGGACGATTTTACATGTGTTGGGCCATCACACAAAAAAGCCTTATAGACCGACAAAAATCGGGAGTTGTGCTTTACTACAAAAAAAAAAAATTATTGAAAAATTGTAGAAGAAAATCTTTTATGATGTTAATTTTAAGACAGATTAGCTGATTCATATTTTTTTTGAATTCATTGCCGCCCAGACATAAAGCAAAATTCATAAAAATATTTTTTATGTGCAATACAGATCAACTCTCTGAATATATCTCAATACCTCTAAATCGGGCGACAAAAACGTAATGGTAAGAGTACCATAAGGCGGTGTGCTTGGTCCAATCTTATATTTAATTTTCACTTCTGATCTACTAATATCTGCGAAAATGATGACGTCTGCTTTCGCTGATGACACAGCAATCGTATGTACTCATAAAAATCCACAAAGAGCGTCCACAACCCTGAAACAGCATATAGATGACATCGAAATCCGGCTAAAAAAATGGAGAATATAGGTCAATTAAATAAGCTTACGTGTTCGCTGGACCCAATGAAAGGAATACAAATCCCTCAGGCAAACGAAGCAAAATACCTAGGCATCCATCTAGATCGACGATTAACCTGGCGAAAACATATTCAAATGTAACGAGGCCATATCAAATTAAAAATGAATAAAATGCACTGGTTGATGGGGAAATATTCAACCATTGATTTAGAATACATGGCTGTAAATTATGGCAATCAACTACTCCTAAACCAAATATTGACACTGTTCAAAGAATACAGTAAAATATTCTCAGAATGATTACAGGGACACCCTAGTTTGTAAAAAACAAAAATATTCATAAGGACCTTAGCATCCTAACTGTCAAAGACGAATTACTAAAAATGCGGATTAACTATGCAGGGAAACTATCATCTCATCCGAAGCGAGAAATAGAAAAGATATACCTTTGTCGTCACGATTAAAGAAGAAAACGGTGGCTGTGACATCACAAAGTACGAATTATTGATAGCACGTAAATTCTGCTCCCGCAGATTTACTTAATTATACTAGCATTTAAGATTTGACAACTTATTGTTATTTTCGTATGAAAGATTCAATAAATAAATAAATAAAAAATTCTGTATCCCAATATAAATACGACTTGTTTGATATTAGTTGTAATGGTCAAATATGATCAGCCAAGCGATACAGAAAACAATGTCAAAAATATTAATGCGGGCTTCTTAAATAAACATTTGAACATTTCAGTGAACATAGAGAAGCATTTCATTTATTATGGAGGCAAGTTAGTGTCCTACTTGGCCCTCTTATTGAGTTTTATCATTTTATTTCCCCAAACACCTAATCCAAGTATTGTTGCTAAATTTGCTTCATCCATTTTTAATACTGATAGGGCAACAATTTCAAATATGAAATAAGCTGTAGTGTATACTTTGTAGTTAATTTCTGTACGATTTTTTTTTGTAGCACATCAAAATTCAAATCAATCTCTCCCCAAAACACGTGCTCAAGAGTTCATTTAATGATATTTTGTACGCACCAATTTTTACTATTTAATGATGTGTGCTTTATTGAACATCATAATACTTCCGTACCACAAGTATGTATTTCAAATAACAATAAGTATTTCATGTACATTTTTTTTTTAATGGGGCGGGGGACCTTATTTTTAACCAAGTTTTTATCATAACCGCATATAAAATATAGATAATCGACCGAAAAAACATAATAAATTCACAATAACAATCATTATTGTAACCACTTTTATCTGCACCCAAAAGAAAAAAAAAATTCTGCGGCTCACAATAAAATGTGGGGGAAAATGAAAATCTTGAATATTTTATTTCCTTTTTACCTCGTTAAAACTTAATAATATTTATCACTAGTGCTTCTTATATATATACCTACACCTAAAAAATATTATGTCAAGGGAAGAAGCCAGAATCATACAAAAATATGTATAATAAGGGTGCAACAACCTTTTTAATTTTCGTATAACTTTTTATAATTTTTTACAATTTTTTTGGTACTTAAGTTTTCCATCCTCTTATTTTGTGCCATTTCATTTCGAGTTGCTGCCGTAATCATTTTGATACTTATATTGTACGCGGTGATTTGTTTTATAAGCGATTCATATTTTCTGAAGATGCTTAGATTACAAGAGAATGGTATGTTGAAAATGAAAATCCTTAATCAATTATTTCATAAAAGAATTTCCATTGAAGAGGAAAAACGATTTTCAATATTAACTGTCCATTTATATATATGTAAGTACATACGTCGTCTATTGTTAACCGAATTTGTATTATTTTGTTTCCAATGTTCATATACTCTTTATAAAACGTAACATAAGCTTTATCTAGTTAGTCGATGTGTTTCCAAATCGAATAAATTGAATGGATGGTATTGTTGCACGTATATACCTACAGATTTGGTATCAGTATATTAAGGAAGGATCGAACTTAATTAAAAGAGAATTGTCAAAAATAAAATCAACTTTTAGAGATTCAAACAACTTAACCCAAAGGAAAATCAATTAAAGCTTCATTTCTTAGTTTCTAATTCCAGCTGGTTAACACTAAATTGATAAAGATCCACCAAACACAAAATAAAAAATTCTTATTTTCTTACGGACAACAGCAATAATAATATTGTAAAAATTCTCTAGGTTAATGTTCCATGGTTTTAATTTCGAGCTTTTTTTTTGTTCTTCAGCAACTAAGTTTTATTGTTTTTCATTTTTATATTACCAAACCAGAACGACAAACGGACTTTATTTAATTTTGCTTACAGTATTTTTCGTATTTTATAGTAGCTAATACTATTAAAAAAATAAAAAGAACAAATAAAAAAGCTCCATTTGTCACCAAAACATATATTTGTAAAAAACAAAGACGACGCGGAAAAAAATAGAGAAAACACAATGATAATAAAATGAAAATATAAAATAATCATTGTAACTGAACGACGACGAGAAGAATGAATTATTAAGTTTATACAGCAAAAGTAAGAAAAACAAAAATTTATTTGCACAAAGTTAATTTTCGTTTACGCTATGAGCTTTAAGCTTTTGTGTTCAAACAGATACTGTATTAATCATTTAATAAAAAAGAAATACTTGAGCGTTCCTTCAGTTATTTTTCGGTGTTTGCGTTTTTTGCTCGAATTTTCTGCTACTATGCTCTCTATATAAACGGGGATGAAATACATAATTGCACTTTAGTTGTAGTGTCACGTATTCATAAAGGAGTATTACAATAATATACTCTGTATAATTAGTCAAATAAATTCGCGTCTCAAAATTATAATTTTAAATTTTAATTAATTTCGAACATATATTTAAAGTGCGTACTCGTATTATGCCAAATGCATTAAATTTTATTTATTTTCGTTGTTATTATAAAAAAAAATGTCATTAAGGTTTGTAATTGACATTATTTTATAGGCGAATGGAAATTAAATTATTAATTAATTGAAATCGACCACGGTGGAAATTTATAAATAGGTGGAATATCAAGTTAATACTCGTTCGATTCAATTAAATTAAAATTTTTGATCTATTGTATTCATTCCCTTTTGATCCAAGGTATCCCTTTATGCTCCAAAAAAGAAAATTTTTCTTACTAACTCAAGGCCAAGTGTAACATTTGTGATGGTCACAATAAAAGCCCAACAGTTTTTGTATTTTTTTTTTATTTTTTATATTTCTGTCACAATTCCAGTCTCAATTTTGTTACATTAAATTAAAACATTCACTAATGGTTGTAATAGCACAATTGTAACACGTGTTTTGAGGTTCTTATACATTTAAGTTTAATGGTTTGCAAAGAAAATAATTTCGCACTTCTAAGTTTACTATAGAAGCGGAACAAGATAATGTGATTCCTTTTTTGGACGCTTTTCTTATCAGAAGCAATAACAAAATAGCTTCCAAATGGCATCATAAAAAAATATAGTCGGGAACGGAATACTGCACAATTTAGCACAACAAACTTTTGAATAAATAGATGTCACTTTCGAAACCAATTAGCATTATTATTTGCTACCCAGCAGAATAACAATTATCCCAGGAATCTTATAGATGAAAATATCGCGAGGTTTTTGAATGAAAATGTTTCTACGTAAAGGACTACAAATTCACTACAAGCATTCCATTTATTCCAAATATATTCAACAAAGCAGTCATTGTTGAGATCAGGGGACATGTTGGATTCGACCGAGAAGCCATAACCAAAGAGTGATTAATTTGGATAACTCCAACAACGACACACAAATGGGTGAACACTCACAAGACAAATTACCAAAAATTCATAAACCATCGTTTTCTGGAGACTAATCAGAGTGGCAATCTTTTTTCGATATTTATATCACCATCGTACATGAGTCACCTAGTTTGAATGCAGTCCAAAAGTTTCAATACTTCAAGGGGCTTCTTCGAGGTAAACTCAAGTTAAAAGAGCGTACTCAAGAAACTAGATGAGATACTCAAGAAACTAGATGACAAATCAAAGTCAGCGTGGGCAGAAGATTCAGCAGACACAGTAAATCCGGAATTTTGGGAATTTCTCAAATTGCTGAGTCGACGTATCGATACTCTGGAATGATTGATTTCAACGTCCAAGCGATCCAGCACAAAAACGGAAATTAAAGGTCACTTCGCTTCTGATAATCCATCAGTATTATGAAGTAAGTGGTTATGCTATACAGCCAAATCAACTAGCTATCAATGTGCTTAGTGTCAAGATAATGGACACCCCATATTTCAATGTAGCGAATTTCAAGTGATGGATGCAAATGTGCGAAAACAGTTTACTAAACGTACCAATCGTAAAATAGATTTCAACGATGCGGTAAAAAACACAACACACTGCTGCATTAAGAGGAAACCACGATTGTTTCGGCACAAGGTCCGCAGGCTACATCATCAAAAGTTTTTAATGGGCTTTCTCAAAATACAGGAATATTTGCGATACTTCCAACTGCATTAGTAGAAGCTGTCGATTATTCAGGAAAAACAACACTACGCCACTAGATTCCGGATCTCAAGCCAGTTTTATAACTGAATCCTGTGTCCAACGCCTTCGTCTAGTAAGAAGAAACTCGCGGATCTCAGTTAGAGAATTAGGGCAAGCAAGCTCTGAAACTTTGAAAGGCTTTGTCACAATAACACTTAAACCTAAACTTTTCCACGAGATTTCCATTGAAGCTCTTTTGATGTCAAACATCACAATCGCCTGCGGGTTCCATCACAGGAAGTGGAAATCCAACAGTTGTCTGGTATTGCACAATATTCCAAACGAACTGCAAGAACCCAATAGCTCGTAGAATCCATTAAAATCCCGGGAATTAATTGGAATCCCAAAACAGACAGGTTCACATTTACCGCTCAGGTTTCTGATTCCACCAAGTTCACGAAAAGGACCGTGCTATCCGAGGCAAGCTGATTGCTTGATCCGCTTGGGTGGTTGTCACCTGTGATCATAGCATTTAAAATTTTCCTGCAAATGCTTTTGGGAGACAAACTAAATTCCGAATAATCAGTCTGGATCCTAAAATCCAAGTAAAATTGGTTTCCACTAAAACAAAGGTTGCACCGATCAAACAGCAAACTCTTCACGATTAGAACTATGTGCAGCGGTGCTACTCGCACACCTGATCGAAGTTATTAAAATGGAATCAAATTAAAGTATTGATCAGTTACACGAATGGACTGATTCCCAGATTGTGTTGGATTGGCTTGGAAGTCACCTAAGGCGCTAGCGCACCTTTATGAGAGGCATGTTCCGTCGCTCGACAATCCAGCGGATTGTACCTCTCGTGGTTTATCTCCAGGTTAACTCAGCTCACACGTACTTTGGTGGAATGGACCAAATTGATTATCTCTACCTTCAGAAACTTGGCCAATTCAGTTAAGCAATTATGGTCATGTCAAAACAACCTTGTTTACTATTACTTGCACCAAGTTAAATGAGTGACATATTATGGTTTCTTGCTAATGCTAGGAAACCTAAAGTTTCCAGAGTCAGTGGCGTTTATCTGCGCCGAGCGGAATTACTTCACGTCGTGTGCATAATTTGTCAATATACAAACAAATACAATTTTACCAGGACGACATATTAGCACTGCAGGCTAAACGAAAAATCAGTCAAACTAGCATTCTCGAGTCGTTAAATCCATTTCTAGATGACTTTGTACTACCTCGGGTTGGAGGAAACTGCAAAATAGTTTAGTTCAACACTCAACAAAACATCCAATTATACTGCATCCAAAGTCAACAATTTCGCTGCTAATTCTCCGTGATGTTCATATAGACAATAAATACGCAGGTCCATCTCTCCTTTTAACCATTATGAGGCAAGAATATTGGGTAGGTACCTAACGGAAAAACAAAGGCGAAGGAAGTGATCCGAAAATGCGTCTTACACGAAATTTGAATCTGAATTCCAACAACAATTAATGGGCAGTCTACCTTCTTCGATAGTCGAATTAATACGGCCTTTCCTTAAAACTGGTGTAGATTACGCAGGGCCCATTTCGATTCACCTGGTAAAAGGACGTGAGCAAAAAACATATAAAGTTTACATATGCTTGTTTATATGTTTAGGCACAAAAACCGTCCACTTGGATCTTGTAAGCGATCTATCTATTGACGAATTCTACAGCCATAAGGGAGATGTCAATTAACTACCACGCAGCTGCGATTTGATTCCGTTGAACTATTTTTGTGGGGAACCGTTAAGGGTAAGTGTTACGCTAACCATCCAGAGACTATCCAAGACTTGAAAGATTAAATCGAAGTTGCCATTGATGAGATAGGAGCCCAAACAATCGAAAATGTTCTGAATAATTGGGTTGACAGAAGGCGTACTGTAAAGCCAGCCGTGGAAGTAATTAGAATGAAATTGTGTTCCATAATTAATGGCAATATACTCTTTTTAATAAAATTAACCGCTTTGATATGCGACTTTGAATTTAGAGACAAATTAAATTGCGAACGTTATGGATGGACCACCCTTGTAAGTTTCTATATCTATGTTCCAACATAAGGCCAACATGGATTTGCCCAACGTTGTTATTAGCAGATGATTTAGTGAGACTTTCACAATTAAGTCTGTAAATTCCGTAAAATTCTAGAATAGTTAATTATAATTATCATAGGTTCGATAAATCCTAAATTTTTAAAATTACTACACACTGCACACGATTGTTATTCAAATTATTTTATTAATCTTCAGAGTCTTAAAATTAACAGAAATTCAAAAACTGCAAAATCTGGAAATTATTAATTTATTTAAATGTTTCTCAGTTTTAAATAGAATTTTTCCATTCCGTAGCCAATATGGTTGATTTTATTGACCAATGCTTTTAAATTACTAAATTCTTAGAAACTCTACAGAAAAATTTTCTTTAAATTTTCAAAATTTATCAAGTCGATGTAAATTTTCGACTGTTAACTCTCGATTTATAAGCCACTACAATTTAGAAACTTCGTAAAAATGTGAAATTTTAATATTTTAGAACCATTGGATGGAAATGTCAAAATCTATAAAATTCTAAATTAATTACTCAAAAATATATTTAACAAAATCTTGGAATTTAAAATTTTAGAATTCATTTAGATACATTTCGCATATAATTTAATTTTTTTTAAAATTAAATAAATTTTTAGAAATCGAAAATCCAAAATTCAAATTAAAAATCTGCAAAATTTCAGAGTTTTTTGGATTTACAAAATTTCAAAATTATATCAAATTCTAGAGACACTTGTCACTAAAATTTAAATTAATCCTTCTAAATTGAATTTCAGATTAGTAAAAAATTAAATTCTGTCCTTGAGATCTTTACTCAAACGAAAAGTCATTTGGCGTAGCTTCATTAATCTACCGGTTATAATTTCGCCGAAAATTTTAGCTAAAACAAATCAATTTTCTGCAACTTAAAACTTCTTAAAGTAGTCAAGCAGTTTGGACAAGCTAGAGGATTTGAATTCATTGGGTTTAACAGAACATCAAACGCCGTATTTATTGAAAAGGATAATGGTATTATGACATTGGCTTAAAAAAGTGCAATAAAAGAAAGCAATGGACAAGGGCAGAAATAGTGGCAGAAAGACTAGGACAGAAATAGTGAGGTAGAAAGAGACAACATTGTTTTATTTACAAAAGTCAAATAATTAGACATTTTTAAAATGGCCTATTGGTAAAATAAAAAAATCAAACTATTGAATTGTTGAAATAAAGCGAGTTTTATAATACCATAAGAGAAGCAAAATAGTTACTATCAAATCTGTTAGTTATTTTGAACATTTTAAAAGTAAACACCAGTTATAATCGTAGCGTATATTTAATTTAATTATTGTTTTGTTTTGTTTTTCTTAAATAATTAATCGTCTCTTGTTTTTAATTCTCGACTTGTTTCCATTTATGTTTTCCTTTTTCATTTTATTAATCTTAATTTCCTATAGCTATTGATGGATTTGAATTTGAAAGTTACCCACAATAACACCTGGAATGGTAATTGAAAAAATTTAAATGTATTGCATTTGAATATGCAGTCACTAAGAAATAAATTAGATGAACTCAGCCGCGAAGTATAAAATCTACAATTGATATTATTGTCATCTCTGTTAGTTGGCTAAAAGAATCTGATTTGCCATATTATAATATCAGTAAATATGTACTGTTTGGTTGTTGTAGAAATGGTTCATTGGTGGTGGTTTAGCTATTTATGTCTACCATAGTTTATCTTTTGACGTAGTACAAAATTTTGAATTTTTTGAATCATACTTGATTGTTATTCAAATCGGACAGGTTGGTTCCCTGTTCTGGACGAGATTTTACAACCATATCATAGTTGTCTGATTGTTAGTGACATTAACATTGATCTATAAAAGAGCAATAGAGGAGTGGACAATTATTTTGAATGTATCTTATCTAATGGTTTTCAAATTTTAAATAAGGTTACTAAGCCCGATTTTACTTTTATGCCCAGTCCGTCGATTTTGGATCATATAATAACCGATTAGGATAATAAAATATTCAATATAGTAAATTGCATGTCTTTTTTCAGACCATAACTTCATTATTATTTCAGTAAGTGACATAATGGATAAGGCCAAATTAAAACTCGAAATGACCGTTAGTAAGTTTGACTGGGATAAAATTATTCACCATATTAATGAACTAAATGAAAATATAATAAATTCTTTTGATGGTTTAACCCGATATAGCTATTCAAAATAATATAGCTGTTAATAAATTAATGACACTGTTCAGTAAGCCAATAATCTAAAGCTGATGGTCTGAAATAAATAAATATTTATGTTATATTCTATTCAAAACTTATATTTAAAAATCATGTATCATAACTTAGCTTTAAATTCGATAGTTCATGTATAGGCAGCTTGTCTGTTTTATAAAAAATTGTAAATTGTCAAAATAAAAAAAAAAAAGAAAGAAATCAGTCGGCATCACAACATCAACGTAGCTAACATCCATCTTGAACAAATAAATTTGCATCTTAATTATACATTTGTTTCAATTGTATTCATGGTCCTTCGAGCCGGATCGCGAGTTTAAGTGCATTGTGTTGTGTGAATCATCATTTTACGGGCAGTATTCTGCATCTCGTGCCAAAAATTCGCGAAAAGTGAAACCAAAGCCGCAGTTTCAAGTGACGCCGCCGTTGGGCGCGTAAACCAAATAATAGTTAGCGTTTCATTGTGTTAAAGCCGCCATTGTCGTTAGTGCACACAAATCACACCTACAAGTTTGACGTACCGAATATTCTTTTGCTGTTTAATTCACCACGCATACCAGTGAGAATAAAGCACGCTACGAATATTGGACACACGTATCTGGAACAATCTTTTGCGGTTTTAACAAGTCACGTACATCAGTACCTACACACAACGAACGCTATAAGGATAATTAATTGAAGACATCAGTACGCAGATTAATATTTTGCTGTTTTATTACGCCATTTTAGTGCACATAAAGCACGCTATCATTATTGAGCATCCAGAATCATTTTATTTGTTGTCGTAACCACGCCACAACTATCAGTGCGCATAAGGCACGTTATTATTGTTTGGAAGTGCATAATCAACTTGGCAGAAGTTCAACAGTGGCAGTCGATAAGTATAACGTTTATCAATATTTATAATTTATATATATTTGTTTGTTTTTCCAATTTTTTGTTTGTTTCTGGGGTGTATATATAAGTACCGAATTTTTCATTTTACCGTTGTTCAAAAGTATATAATATGGCGGCTGTTCAATCCCGCGGTCGAGTATTAGCCTCTTTGACTTTGATAAGAAAATTTGTGTCTACCATTACCGAAGATACCACATGTCTTGAGATTGAAGTTAGGTTAACTAAACTCGAAGATTTATGGAAGGAGTTTCAAGAGTATGAAACCCAAGTAGCGGTAATAATTGCAAATAATCCAACCTCAACTGTTGAGCTCAAGCAGGAAGAATTTGAGACAAAATTTTTTGAAACAAAATCAAAGATGTTAGAATTAATTCGCAAAAAGAAGCAACAACACACTCCACAGCCTTCCAATAATACTAATACTTCGTTTGATCAATTATTAGATCAACAGCGGGTATTTCTTGAAAATCTGGCAGATCGCACACCCTCTTTCTATGACTTATACATGACGTCAGTGCATAATGTCGACAGCATTTCTCAGGTACACAAGTTCCAAATTTTGAAAGGGTTGCTTAGGGGTCCACCGCTGAATATTATTCGAAATTTTCTAGTAACCGAGGCTAATTATACAGAAGCATGGGATAAATTAGTTCAGCGATACAATAAAAAACGACCTATATTAAACTCTCACATTGACCGTTTCTTCGATCAACCAGGCGCAACCAATGGGTCTTCTCATGCACTACGGCAACTTAGCGATACATCCGATGAAATTATTCGAGGTATAAAGGCTCTGGGCAGTGACGCTGAAGCAAGAGATCCTTGGCTCATTCGAATTTTATTGAATAAAGTGGATGAAGAGACGCGTGTAGCATGGGCAAACGAAAGCTTAACTCAAGAATTTCCACAGTTAGCAAATTTTTTGGAATTTCTAAATAACCGGTGTTATGCTAAAGAGAGCATTCTATGTGACAACAAAAAACGAGGAACAAAACCTACGGGTGCAATAGTGAAATTTATGTGTACGTCATCAACTGTTGAAAAGTGTCCATGTTGTAGTCATCAACATGTTTTATGGAAATGCATCAAATTTAAACGAATGTCAGTCGAGAACCGTCGACGTTTGGTCAGTAAATCTGGAGCATGCTTAAATTGTTTAAGGACAGGGCACGCAGTGAGCAAGTGTAATGTAGAGTATTCTTGTCGAATATGTAACGCAAAGCATAGTACGTTACTTCACACAGAATCAGATTCTACTATTTCTAAGCCATCGCCGATTAGTTCTGTTGTTCAAACCGAACCCATCGCAGCTGAGTCACCACAACTCGAATCACAAGCACTCAACACTAGCACCACACGGCTAGCTCTCTTGCCAACAGCATTGGTACACGTCAAGGATTCAGCAGGGAATCATCATATGGCTCGCGTGTTATTAGATTCTGAATCGCAATCAACATTTGTTAGCGAACACCTCGTACAAAAATTGCACCTTCCACGATCATCCGCAAATGTTCCTGTTTTAGGCATATCTGAAGCAAAGGCCGAAACATCTAGGGGTATAGTTAAACTTACTTTCACATCAAGATTTGATTCCAGTGAGTGCATTGACGTCGAAGCGCTCATTCTATCCAAATTAACGTCTACAATTCCACAGATACCAATTGAAGAACAATGGGTGAATGAGATGAGCAAATACAACCTGCACCTGGCCGACCCAGCGTATCATATACCAAACAAAATCGATATCCTGGTCGGTGCAGACATATTTTTTGAATTGCTCAACCCAGACAGACTTGCAATCAGAAATCGAATCGTTGCTCAGTCTACCAAGCTAGGATGGGTCATTTCGGGAACGACACGCGAAAACACAGTCACAGCAACATCGTTCACTACGACCATCGGAGAAGAGGACATATCCAAACTATTAGAAAAATTCTGGTCCGTGGAAGAAATTCCGGCAACATCAGCTATGTCTGAATCTGAAGCAATGAGCGAGAATCATTTTGCGGAAACCCACAAACGAAATTTCAATGGTAGGTACGTCGTTAAACTACCATTTAAACCGGAATCAGCAAGCTTGGGACACTCACGATCAGCAGCAATCAGCCGGTTAATCGCAATGGAACGCAAATTCACGAGGAATCCACAACTACAAGAACAATATGCCAGTTTCATGAGCGAATATTTGAGTTTGGGTCACATGGACGAGATAAAATCCACTGAACCAGCTTGTCCCGAGAGCAAAAGCTTCTATTTGCCACATCATGCTATAGTAAAGGGTGATAGCACTACCACAAAACTACGCGTTGTCTTCGACGGGTCATGCAAATCCGCATCCGGAGTGTCCTTAAACGATAACCTATTAGTGGGCCCCACCATACAGAAGGACTTAGTGTCGATTCTAATGATGTTCAGAAGATATGCTATTGCGTTTTCATCCGACGTAGAGAAGATGTACCGTCAGGTCGAGGTACACCGGCATGATAGAGATTATCAACGAATCCTGTGGCGAAATTCGGCATCGGAGCCAATTACAAAGTTTCGATTGAACACCGTTACTTATGGTACCTCATGTGCTCCATTTTTAGCTGTACGAACGTTACACCAAATCGCTGAGGACCACAAGTCAAACTACTCAACGGGTTATAAAATAGCAAAACACAATTTTTACGTAGACGATTGTCTTTCTGGTGCTGACTCAATCGAAGAAGCAATAACAACCATCCAGGAGTTGTCAGAGATGCTAGCCAAAGGTGGATTCAATCTCCGCAAATGGAAGGCCAACTCACCAGGTGTATTAAGCAACATACCTATTGCAAACCGAGAAAAAACTAATCTATGCATTGATGACGATTCTGGAACTATCAAAACGTTGGGATTGCAGTGGAATCCGACCAGGGACACCTTTTCATACAAAATAAAACTTGGAGAGAAACAAGTGTCATCCAAGCGCGAAATGCTGTCACAGATTGCTCGAATCTTTGATCCCTTAGGATGGGTATCACCTGCGATAGTTGTATTTAAGATAATTTTACAGAAATTATGGCTACAGAAATTAGGCTGGGATGATCCTCTCCCTGCACACATCGAACAACAATGGATAGCAAGCAAATCATCTCTGCAAGAACTAGAGGGAATTCAAGTTCCACGGTTTCTAATGACAACTAGTTCAACAACCAACATCCAACTTCACGGATTTTGTGATGCATCGGAGCATGCATATGCAGCAGTGGTGTATCTCCGTACCACTGACAGTAATGGAATGGTGAACTCCAGACTTGTTATGGCAAAAACCAAAGTGGCACCATTGAAACAAATTTCATTGCCAAGATTGGAGTTATGCGGGGCGGCATTGTTGAGCAGAATAATGAAATATACTGAGCGAGCGTTAGAAATCACCAGTGTGGAGTACTATGCTTGGAGTGATTCACAAATCGTGTTATCGTGGTTAGCTGATGTTCCAAGACGATGGAAGTGTTTTATTGGAAATAGAACGGCGCAAATTTTAGAGAACATTCCAGATGCTAGATGGAACCATGTCACTTCAAAGGAAAATCCAGCGGACATCGCGTCACGAGGTGTGACCCCTAAGCAACTAGTAGCGTGCAGCCAGTGGTGGAACGGACCTCAATGGTTAGTCAGACCGATGGACGAGTGGCCAAAACAATTGACAATTGAGCGAATCCCATTAGAGGAACGGCATATGGCGCTGACGTCTCATATCGAAGCCAAGTCAAACCATCTACTTGAAAACCTATTCTCAAGAATAAGCTCATTCTCCAAAATCATACGAATTTTGGCTGTGGTACTGCGAGTTAAAAAAATGTATCGACACATAAACCCGGTTGACCTACTCAAAAAGGCCGAGAAAGTATGCGTGAAATGGGCACAGTCAGAAGAATTTCATAACGAACTTCAGTGTTTAAAACAAAACAAAAAAATTGGTGCAAAAAATCGAATCATTTCCCTATCCCCCTTCATCGATGATGAAGGCATCCTAAGAGTCGGAGGAAGATTAAGCAAATTAGAAGCATCATTCAATATCAGGCATCCTATAATATTGCCTGGAAAACATATCTTGAGCGAAAGAATAATTAAAGAACAACATATTCGGTACTTACACCCAGGGCCTACGTTACTAACCAGCATTCTCCGTCAAAAATACTGGTTGATCAACTGCCGGAATACAGTAAGAAAATATATTCATACATGTGTTGAATGTCGAAGACAACGAGCAGCCACGTCACAACAATTGATGGGTAACCTTCCGTTAACCCGAATCACGCCAAGTCGCCCGTTTTTACATACCGGTGTTGATTACGCTGGTCCTTTGTACCTAAAATCAAGAATCGGAAGAGGTCGTATTCCAGTTGTCAAGGGTTACATCTGTTTATTTATTTGCTTTGCCACGAAAGCCGTTCACATCGAACTGTGTAACGATATGACGGCTGAAGCATTCATGGCAGCTTTGCGGCGATTTGTATCTCGTAGAGGTGTTCCCATCGAGATTATATCCGACAACGGTACAAACTTTGTGGGAGCAAAGAGGAAACTCGGCGAATTATACGAATTATGGCAGCAAAATCATAAAACTGGGCTCACATCTCATTTTCTTTCACAGAATAACATAAAGTTTATTGTCAATCCAGCCAGCGCCCCGCATTTTGGAGGTCTCTGGGAGTCCGGGGTAAAGTCAGTCAAGTACCACCTAAATCGAGTGACAAAAAATACCATGATGACGTCGGAAGAAATGCACACATTATTAACCCAGATCGAGGGTATTCTCAATTCCCGACCACTGTGTCCAATGAGTGACAATATAGATGATTTAATGGCTCTGACTCCAGCGCATTTTTTGATTGGGGAACCCATTACAGCAGTGCCTGAACCGTCATTGGAGCATATTAGTATCAATCGTTTATCGAGATGGCAGAATGTTCAAGCTCGTATGCAAGGTTTCTGGAAGCAATGGCAACTTAATTATTTGCATACGTTGCAGCAACGGCGAAAGTGGAGCAAGGAACAAGACAACGTCAAAATAGGAGATCTTGTACTTATCAAAGAGGACAATTTGCCCCCATCAAGGTGGCTAATGGGTCGTATCGTGGCATGTCATCCCGGGCACGATGGTTTGGTTCGTGTGGTGACCATTAGAACATCATCTGGAGAAGTAAAACGGCCAATTGTCAAGGTGTGTCAGTTAATCTCAGACGAGGAAACCAAATCCCAAGTTTCATCTTTTTTCGTATTAAAAACTGGAGTTTTTAATAGTCCGGGAGTATGTTCAGTAAGCCAATAATCTAAAGCTGATGGTCTGAAATAAATAAATATTTATGTTATATTCTATTCAAAACTTATATTTAAAAATCATGTAACTTAGCTTTAAATTCGATGGTTCATGTATAGGCAGCTTGTCTGTTTTATAAAAAATTGTAAATTGTCAAAATAAAAAAAAAAAAAAAGAAATCAGTCGGCATCACAACATCAACGTAGCTAACATCCATCTTGAACAAATAAATTTGCATCTTAATTATACATTTGTTTCAATTGTATTCAGACTCAAAATTGTCTCCGTGGACAAATTCTTATTTTTTGCGTCTATAAGAGCTCAGCGTGACTACTGGTATAAATTAAAAACTAAATTTTCTATGGATCAAATTATAAATAAACAATTTTTGTTTTATTAAAAAAATATATTTTTGAATTGATTAAAGCTAAGTCTTTTTATGTCAGTCAGTGATCAGCTGATCAAAAATAAATTTAACATCAATAATACTTGGAAAATAATTAACTCTGTTATTCATAACCGATTTATTTATTTAAATGACAAAATCACGAAAGTAATTGATCATAAGGTTGTCGTAATTAGTGATTCTCGTTTGATAAATAATGGTTTTAATAAATATTTTTGCAATGTTGCTTCGGTTCTGAAAAATAAGCTTTTACATGACAATCCCAAGTTTTTATTTTCTTCTACTTTAAGTAAAAATCTCACTAATTTCTTTTTTTTTTCGGGAAACAAATTGTAGTGAAATATTTTATAGAATAAACCAAATGGAATTTACTATTTCTGCAGGTTTTGATGGAATTAGTTGTAAATTAGTTAAGTCATGCGCCAGTAAATTAGCTCCAATAATATCTAGGCTTATTAACGACATTTTCCAACACGATACTTTTCCATTATTTAAATCAGGACATAATTATGTAATATCTAACTATCGACCTATCTCCATTCTTCCGTTTTTCGCTAAAATTACTGAAAAGATTTTATATTCTAGAGTCACCAAATTTACAAAAATGTTCAATCTTATTGATCGTTACTAATACGGTTCTCAGGATCATTCAAATCTTGAAGCAGCAGTGTTGCAATTAATATTTATAAGTCATTAAACAAAAGGAATTATACTGTGGGCTTATTTATCGATGTAGCTAAATCTTTCGATTGTGTTGATAGGTCAATTTTAATTTATAAGCTAGAAAGGTTAAGATTTAGGGGCCTGCAACTTAAGCTAATTGAACCATATTTGAGCTGCAGACAGCAATGTGTCGGTTCTTCCATTGAATTTAGTGCAGTGAATGATGGTGCACCCCAAGGTTCTAATTTAGGTCCGTTTCTACAGTTATTTACAGACGATTCTGCTATAATTTGTTCGTGTAATAATTTTGATCAAATTTTATGTGATATACAAAATTACTGCAACTTAATCTTTGACTGGTTTTTAAATAATAAATTGACGGTAAACCCGAATAAGACGAAAATTATCTTCTTTCACCACATTAATAAAATTATTCCCAATCATAACTTGTGAAAAATGTAATAAATATCGATATACTTTTGCAATGTTACTTTTTTAGCATTTTTTTTTTAGTAGTATAATTTTAATTTTAATTAATTAACAAATAGGAGAAAAAAGAAAAAGAAAACGGAAAAAAAACATCAACTGTAATATTTGTAATCTCTTTTCCTTTTGTTGTATTTTTTATGATCTATGCTGTAGCACCTGCGTGTGCTTTTATAGACTAAGTATACATAATTATAAATAAATAAATATGTACACACATATGCAGGGCCAATCAGAGGGTGGGCCAGCCGGGCCATACGGCACGGGCCCCCGATTTTTAGGGGCCCCCGAATTTTTTGTTACTATAGATTTCTCATTTGCGCTTGATCTTCGATAGTATTTTGTCTTTATAACAAGAACAATTTAAAATTTGACATTGAAGAGCGTTTTATTTGCTTCGATTCATTCTCTGGAAAAACCGGAGAAGTAATTGCTGCCAGAATTCTTGAAATTTTGTCGGATATGGAATTAAATTTTAATTTATGTATTGCCCGAGCATATGATAATGGTGCAAATATGGCTGGCAAGCTAAACGGTGTGCAAGCCATTCTTACGAAGCGTAATCCTAATTGTATTTTTTCCAGCTCTGGGAACCACACATTAAATCTTGTTGGAGTTGATTCAGCTGAATCGTGTAAAGAAGCTGTACAATTTTTTGGAGTTATACAACAAATGTATAATTTTTTTAGCAGTAGTCCGCGGAGATGGGAGGTTTTAAAGAAACATATCCGTATGTCTCTTCATTCGATTTCCAAAACTAGATGGTCTGCTAGAATAGATGCAGTAAAACCAATAGCCAAAAATCTATTATCTATTCGAGATGCTTTAAATGAAATGCATTCCTTTAATTTACCACCACACGCAATCGTTGAATTACACTCAATTGAGAAATATTTAAATAAATTTGAATGTGTTTTGTTTTATATCATATGGCTCGAAATTTTGACAGATTTGCATCAGACAAATTTGGTAATTGAAACTCGAAATGCTACACTTGATATTGAGCAAAATAATATTGAAAGTCTAATAATGAGATTTCGCAATTTAAGCGGAATGTGGAATGAAATATTTGCGAAAGCAAAAGCTAAAGCACATGAATATGGAGTTACATGTGATTTTGCCATTAATAGAACGATACGGACACAATCGGATGCTGAAAAATACTACAGCATAAATGTGTTTAACGTAATAGTTAATTCCGTAATAGCTGGCTTACAAAGACAATTTCAATCTTTACAAAATATCTGCAATCTTTTCGGTTTTCTTTGGTTATTCCAAATTTGACTGATGAAAAAATTGAAGCTGCAGTAAACCGTTTGCATTCAAAATATACGAGTGAGTTATCAAACGAGATACTAGATGAGGTAAAATTCCTTAAAAAAATGTATGCAGCTAATTTCAATGCAGATGCGACACCAATAAATTTATTAGAAAATTTTCTCAGTAAAACTTAGCTGGTTTATTTCCGAATCTTATCATTGTCTTAAGAATATTTTTAAGTATTCCTGCATCTGTATCTTCAGCCGAGAGGAGTTTCAGTGTTCTTAAAAGAATAAAAAAATTTCATCGCAAAACAATGGCAGAACAACGGTTAAATGGATTGGCAATGTTAAACATTAACCACGACATGGCAAGAAAAATTAATTTTGAGCAAATCATTTAGAGAATTTTCTAATAATAAAGCGAGAAAAGCTTCAATCTAATAATTTCTAATAAATTCTAAGAAATACTAAAATGAATTCATGTGATATAAACTTAAGATTGTTTTATTTCATTTTTATGGGGTCCCATTTTAATAATTTGGCCCAGGCCCCCTGCTAGCTCTGAAAGGCCCTGCACATATGTATATTTTTATTTGACTTGTTATGTTGACAGCCGAATTATCTAAGTTTTTCATATTGCCATATTTAAAAAGTTACATGTATAGTAAGTTGCTGATTGCTTGCTGTTCAAGTTATATATACATACAAACAAATCTTTTATTGAAATCGAAATAATATTTGGAAATTTTATAAAATCAAAACTATGGACATTAAATTCTTAAAATAAAGTTTGATTCTTAAGTTTTGAGGAACTGGCAGATGTTTGAAGTTTATAATCATTTTACGACTCTAAATTCAAAACAAAAATTTTAACAAAGAAAGAATTTTTTTTAAAATTCAGTAAATTTTTAAAAAGGTTATTAAAAATTCCAAGTTCCGAGAATTGAGGGGATTCCAATGCCTTAATTTTACAGCCTGAATTTTACAGAAATCACAAACATTAAATAAAAATGTTATTTTGTAATTTTTCAAAATTTTAGGAATCCTTAAGCAAAATTTTAAGGTTTCATTTATCCTTTTCTGATGCAATTCCTTGAAACTTTAAAGAATTTTTAATAATTTTATAAATATTAATGAATTTTCAGACATTTTAGGTATTGTATACAGTCTAGGGATTATGAAAATAGTGTTTTGTTGCCGCAATGAACAACATCGCCTTGGTTATCTTTTGGCATATTGGCATTCCAATCATGAAACCTGAAACTCTAACACTTTAATTGTTGCAGTTCAGAATATTTCTTACAATTGAATTACAAAATATTAGAAGTTCTTAAACAAAGATTATGCTAATTTTTAAAATAAATTTTCTGAACTCGGAATTGCTGAACATTTGCCTGAAATAGAAACAATAGTAATTGAGTGGTTAAAAAAAAAAAAAAAAGGGAATAGAAATTGATGGACAACTGCAACTTATTTAGGAGAGGATCAGTAAAAATTTGCAAAACTATTGGAACTCCCTTTGCAACGAATAACTTCTCGCGCAGCAATAAATGAATCAGAGGAGTTTGCCTTTGAAATAAGATTACTTAAAGAAAATTACTCATCAGAGCCAACAAGACGATTCTCCGGCATATGTAATTCCCGATAACAAGAAAAAATTTATTACAGCATTGAACTATAAAACAATAAACATTCCAAAACGGTTGATTTTAAATATGGATGAAACTATGTGCTATTTTAGCATGACTTACGGTCGGGAACTTCATTTTAAACCCGAAAACCCGTAAATGTGTTGGATACGGAACATTCAAAAAATTGTTTTTTTTGTGGAATTGTATATTTCCGCCGGCATCATGACCCGAATACAAATTAGTTTAAAAGGATTTAAAAAAATGTCAAAGGTAAAATTACCTAAACATATTCATTTAATTATGAGTGACAATGGCTTGATGGCGACCGATCTATTGATCAAATGGATACAGCAATTTTTCCAAGCGACAATGCGATTCTTACGACTGTCATCTAAAAGCCGAAATTACCGATAGTTTTTAAAAAAAAATTAGGCAAATGAGAACGATGATAGTTCCTTGAAAAGTGACATCATTTTTAGAATCTTTAGATGTTTCAATCAATTATCTATTCAAAAATGCTTTGCATCACAATGAAACACGCGGCTTGCAGAAGGATCCCAGAAGTAGAAGAAGGGGTTTCGAATAAAGAATAAGTGCTACCGAAAAATCCAAGTTATCAAAACTTTGTGGATTTTCCAGCAGCAGCAGTAAAACAAATTTCGCGAGAGATATGAGACGTAGGATAATTCGAATGTTATGAGATTGGAGAACAATGAGAATAATGTTCATTATGCAAATTAAACACCAGGATATGAAAATTTTCTATATGTTCATGGAGTATATACCTATACATGTTTCTAATGTGTGCCGTTAAAAAATTTTATTATATAGTGCATTTTCTCATGATATAAGTATCAAAAATAAGCGAAGCGGATGAAATCGGTTCGAATTTTGGGTGCTTATTCTCGCCTTGAGTCATTTTTCTATTTGTTCTAACATGAGAAATTCGTATTTTTGTTGTAACCGAAGCCATTCACTTGGTTTGGTTAATTGCGGCCCCGGTGTCACAGTAGTTAGCATGCTTGCTTTAGGCTCCGGTGGTCCCGGGTTCGACTAGCGGAGGGTGATGATATAATTACGGCAGATTAATGTGGCAGCACGTTATTGGGTTTGCATATATTTTCATAATGTCATGTATATATTTTATTTAGTTTTAGTTTTCATAGTACCCTTAACTACCATCAGGAGGTTTTAATAATAAAGTACCACAGAGCTCAAGACTTGGGATTGAAAGTTGTTAAACGGGTATAAACAACTGCCACTGAAGGTGGGCCTTGTCATAAACAACTGCCACTGAAGGTGGGCCTTGTCTGACCTCCGACTAGGCATTTTTCATTCTCCAACAACTCAAAGAAATAATCTGATCCAATTAGGATATCAATTTCTGCTGTCTGCTAGAAATTTGAATCAGCTAGTTGCTAAATGTAGTTTGTGGTTGGTTGCTCGTCAGCTTCGGTAATATGAATGCCTCAGTTTGAAGACACGTTGTGAAACGACAGCCATTCAGCATAATCACCATAAAATATATGAATGGTCACGGATTACACGACACCAAGAAATTGTATATTGATGTATGTTTTGACGATTACGAAATTTTAAATGGTCCCCCATTAAATGTTTAATCGTTTGTTTCTATTTCGAAATTTTTAGCGTATTGGTATTATGTAGAATGTCGATTATGGTTATTTGTTTATTTCTCCAATTTTCAACAAAAGTTTCCTCACCGCATAATTCAAAAGCTATCTTCAAATCTTGTTCCCCCCTTAAACCACCGTAATCTTTCTCAAATTTTATACATCAGCCTTTATATTAAAAATACCAAGATTAAATACCTTTACAAAAAGCCTAAAATTTGATCATAATTTCTATCTCAATAATAACAAATTTTTCTAGAGAACTGAACATATCAATTTACATCGTTAATTATTACCAGAGGCTCAATTTACTTCCCAACAAAATGGTACAAATCGTTGCAGTAAAAATATTCCATCTAAATTTCATGAACTGTAAACATGTGTACAGGAACACAAACAAACCATTTCGTTCACATTTTGTTACGCGACGATGCGGTGTGATTTTGATGGATGTATATAAATATAGAACGGTCTATCAATATTTGAAAACGTTTTTATTGTTTGTATTCTGTCGCAATGCGGTTATAACAAAATTATTTTACGCGGTCTTGTGTATAGTTTGCTGGTTGCACTTCGATTTTTTTTTTTTTTTTTTTGTTATTAAATTTTTGGTCCTACATAAAAAAGTACAAAAATTGTGTTTACACTGAATAATCGTACCCCATGGGCATATTCGTTTACCTTTTATAGTCTGCCAATTTTTATTTTAAACGTCGACCAGGTATCGTATTCTGACGTGAATAATTGAATCACTGAAAATCCGATGTGAAAAGATTTTCAATTTTTATTTAAATTTAGGTTTTGAAAAGTGTTCTAACCTGGTCGTTACCACTCGTACTGTGTATATAATAGTTATAACTCAGTTTATGATTGCTTCTACGATACGATATCGAAATTCGTATGGATTTAACGTTACACTCTTCAACCGAACCAAAAGGCCACTTTTGTACAACCGCAAACCTAATAAATTTTAAATCAAATTTTTCGTTTATAGATTATACTTGCGTTATTAAATAATGCATACAAATTAACATAAAACATGAAACCTTCCAAGAAAAATGGTAAGCATAAATTAATATTTGTTTTGGGGATTTTTTCCAAAAAAAAAAACTTAAAATATAATTTTGATCAGTTTATGTAGGTACCCAAAAAACTGTTGCTTCATCGAAAGTAAACTGCAAACGATAAACTTTTTTTTGTTGGTATCAGAATCAACCGAAAAAGCTTTTTTATTATTTTGGTTTCAAGCTCCACACAACAATAAAAACCATAAAGCTTTTTTCAATCACTATACACATTTTGTTTTTTTGCAATTTTAAATTGAGAATTCCAATTATGTAATATCGCCATGTTTTTTTTAGATTAGAAACATCAATATTTTATTGGATTGAATTGATTTAACCGCAAACATGAGGTTTCATGGAACAATAAGAAATTTTACTGATGAATAAACGATTACTGCATTTAAGGTTTCGCCTTGCTTTGAATATAGTTTTTTAATCAAATCCAAGATCTGTGAAAGCCTCAAGCTGGATTTTGTTATAACAGAGGCAATATACAGTGAAGGCCTTTTAATTCGGAATAGTTTAATACAGCATAAGCGATTCCAGAATCCTGAGGATCCCCCAATAAAGTTCTGCTGTCTCAGGCTTTATAAAGAAGAAGTAATAACTTTAAATTCAGAATCTAAAGTTAGAGATACAGTTAGAGCTAGATTTAGAGTTAGAGTTATGTAGAGTTGGAATAAGAAAATTTTAATTTTAATTTTAATTTTAATTTTAATTTTAATTTTAATTTTAATTTTAATTTTAATTTTAATTTTAATTTTAATTTTAATTTTAATTTTAATTTTAATTTTAATTTTAATTTTAATTTTAATTTTAATTTTAATTTTAATTTTAATTTTAATTTTAATTTTAATTTTAATTTTAATTTTAATTTTAATTTTAATTTTAATTTTAATTTTAATTTTAATTTTAATTTTAATTTTAATTTTAATTTTAATTTTAATTTTAATTTTAATTTTAATTTTAATTTTAATTTTAATTTTAATTTTAATTTTAATTTTAATTTTAATTTTAATTTTAATTTTAATTTTAATTTTAATTTTAATTTTAATTTTAATTTTAATTTTAATTTTAATTTTAATTTTAATTTTAATTTTAATTTTAATTTTAATTTTAATTTTAATTTTAATTTTAATTTTAATTTTAATTTTAATTTTAATTTTAATTTTAATTTTAATTTTAATTTTAATTTTAATTTTAATTTTAATTTTAATTTTAATTTTAATTTTAATTTTAATTTTAATTTTAATTTTAATTTTAATTTTAATTTTAATTTTAATTTTAATTTTAATTTTAATTTTAATTTTAATTTTAATTTTAATTTTAATTTTAATTTTAATTTTAATTTTAATTTTAATTTTAATTTTAATTTTAATTTTAATTTTAATTTTAATTTTAATTTTAATTTTAATTTTAATTTTAATTTTAATTTTAATTTTAATTTTAATTTTAATTTTAATTTTAATTTTAATTTTAATTTTAATTTTAATTTTAATTTTAATTTTAATTTTAATTTTAATTTTAATTTTAATTTTAATTTTAATTTTAATTTTAATTTTAATTTTAATTTTAATTTTAATTTTAATTTTAATTTTAATTTTAATTTTAATTTTAATTTTAATTTTAATTTTAATTTTAATTTTAATTTTAATTTTAATTTTAATTTTAATTTTAATTTTAATTTTAATTTTAATTTTAATTTTAATTTTAATTTTAATTTTAATTTTAATTTTAATTTTAATTTTAATTTTAATTTTAATTTTAATTTTAATTTTAATTTTAATTTTAATTTTAATTTTAATTTTAATTTTAATTTTAATTTTAATTTTAATTTTAATTTTAATTTTAATTTTAATTTTAATTTTAATTTTAATTTTAATTTTAATTTTAATTTTAATTTTAATTTTAATTTTAATTTTAATTTTAATTTTAATTCTAATTTTAATTTTAATTTTAATTTTAATTTTAATTTTAATTTTAATTTTAATTTTAATTTTAATTTTAATTTTAATTTTAATTTTAATTTTAATTTTAATTTTAATTTTAATTTTAATTTTAATTTTAATTTTAATTTTAATTTTAATTTTAATTTTAATTTTAATTTTAATTTTAATTTTAATTTTAATTTTAATTTTAATTTTAATTTTAATTTTAATTTTAATTTTAATTTTAATTTTAATTTTAATTTTAATTTTAATTTTAATTTTAATTTTAATTTTAATTTTAATTTTAATTTTAATTTTGGTAGTTAAGATGGTTGCCAATAGGAGGGAATTAAGTCAAGCAACTTGTTGCTTAGCTCCTTAACCTATTGGACGCCACTGGTCATGTGGTAGACAGCATGGCGAGTGTCAGTGGTCTCCGAAAAGTAAATTCGGTGGTCCACAAGTGTACGTGCTACCTCCTCGTCTTGATCACTGGAAACTGGAGTATACTCCAGGCCAAAGTACAGCACTAAAGGAGTACATCTTGAAAAAAAAAAAAAACTACGGTAGAAAAACTTACACCTATGGATGAATGGTTGGTGGGTTATCCAATCGCTAGTAGGCGGACTCTGGATACCTGGCGACCTCCAGTTTTATGTAGCTTTTTCCTCGTAACGCGGAGCTCTGTCAGGGGTGACCTTCTTTCTTGCGCTAATCATCGGAATTTTGGAAGGAGATAGTCGTGCAGCAGGGCTTTCAAGCGATACTGAAAGAAATCAATCAGAGGAGATACGAGAAGTTGTCTTCAGCATTGGCTATCGTTGCCAATATTAACGCCTCCGCATTCAGTGCAGCAGGGCTTTCAAGCGATACTGAAAGAAATCAATCAGGTGAGATACGAGCAGTTGTCTTCAGCATTGTCTAGCGTTGCCAATATTAACGCCTCCGCATTCAGCGGGCTAGGCCTAAATATGGCTAATGCTACCAGTAGTCCCGAGTGTACGATGCGTACAAACACTGAGAAGGCAGTGGATAGTGGGCCAGCTAAGAAAAGGCAGCTGAATATAAGGTGCAAAGGCATTGTAAAAAAATGAAGGAAGGTATTTCAAGTTTGTTGAGTATGGGTATTTGGCCAAAAATTGCTAAATTAAATTTAAATTAGATTTAGAGTTAGAGTTAGAATTAGAATTAGAATTAGAATTAGAATTAGAATTAGAATTAGAATTAGAATTAGAATTAGAATTAGAATTAGAGTTAAAAGTTAAAAGTTAAAAGTTAAAAGTTAAAAGTTAAAAGTTAAAAGTTAAAAGTTAAAAGTTAAAAGTTAAAAGTTAAAAGTTAAAAGTTAAAAGTTAAAAGTTAAAAGTTAAAAGTTAAAAGTTAAAAGTTAAAAGTTAAAAGTTAAAAGTTAAAAGTTAAAAGTTAAAAGTTAAAAGTTAAAAGTTAAAAGTTAAAAGTTAAAAGTTAAAAGTTAAAAGTTAAAAGTTAAAAGTTAAAAGTTAAAAGTTAAAAGTTAAAAGTTAAAAGTTAAAAGTTAAAAGTTAAAAGTTAAAAGTTAAAAGTTAAAAGTTAAAAGTTAAAAGTTAAAAGTTAAAAGTTAAAAGTTAAAAGTTAAAAGTTAAAAGTTAAAAGTTAAAAGTTAAAAGTTAAAAGTTAAAAGTTAAAAGTTAAAAGTTAAAAGTTAAAAGTTAAAAGTTAAAAGTTAAAAGTTAAAAGTTAAAAGTTAAAAGTTAAAAGTTAAAAGTTAAAAGTTAAAAGTTAAAAGTTAAAAGTTAAAAGTTAAAAGTTAAAAGTTAAAAGTTAAAAGTTAAAAGTTAAAAGTTAAAAGTTAAAAGTTAAAAGTTAAAAGTTAAAAGTTAAAAGTTAAAAGTTAAAAGTTAAAAGTTAAAAGTTAAAAGTTAAAAGTTAAAAGTTAAAAGTTAAAAGTTAAAAGTTAAAAGTTAAAAGTTAAAAGTTAAAAGTTAAAAGTTAAAAGTTAAAAGTTAAAAGTTAAAAGTTAAAAGTTAAAAGTTAAAAGTTAAAAGTTAAAAGTTAAAAGTTAAAAGTTAAAAGTTAAAAGTTAAAAGTTAAAAGTTAAAAGTTAAAAGTTAAAAGTTAAAAGTTAAAAGTTAAAAGTTAAAAGTTAAAAGTTAAAAGTTAAAAGTTAAAAGTTAAAAGTTAAAAGTTAAAAGTTAAAAGTTAAAAGTTAAAAGTTAAAAGTTAAAAGTTAAAAGTTAAAAGTTAAAAGTTAAAAGTTAAAAGTTAAAAGTTAAAAGTTAAAAGTTAAAAGTTAAAAGTTAAAAGTTAAAAGTTAAAAGTTAAAAGTTAAAAGTTAAAAGTTAAAAGTTAAAAGTTAAAAGTTAAAAGTTAAAAGTTAAAAGTTAAAAGTTAAAAGTTAAAAGTTAAAAGTTAAAAGTTAAAAGTTAAAAGTTAAAAGTTAAAAGTTAAAAGTTAAAAGTTAAAAGTTAAAAGTTAAAAGTTAAAAGTTAAAAGTTAAAAGTTAAAAGTTAAAAGTTAAAAGTTAAAAGTTAAAAGTTAAAAGTTAAAAGTTAAAAGTTAAAAGTTAAAAGTTAAAAGTTAAAAGTTAAAAGTTAAAAGTTAAAAGTTAAAAGTTAAAAGTTAAAAGTTAAAAGTTAAAAGTTAAAAGTTAAAAGTTAAAAGTTAAAAGTTAAAAGTTAAAAGTTAAAAGTTAAAAGTTAAAAGTTAAAAGTTAAAAGTTAAAAGTTAAAAGTTAAAAGTTAAAAGTTAAAAGTTAAAAGTTAAAAGTTAAAAGTTAAAAGTTAAAAGTTAAAAGTTAAAAGTTAAAAGTTAAAAGTTAAAAGTTAAAAGTTAAAAGTTAAAAGTTAAAAGTTAAAAGTTAAAAGTTAAAAGTTAAAAGTTAAAAGTTAAAAGTTAAAAGTTAAAAGTTAAAAGTTAAAAGTTAAAAGTTAAAAGTTAAAAGTTAAAAGTTAAAAGTTAAAAGTTAAAAGTTAAAAGTTAAAAGTTAAAAGTTAAAAGTTAAAAGTTAAAAGTTAAAAGTTAAAAGTTAAAAGTTAAAAGTTAAAAATTAAAAGTTAAAAGTTAAAAGTTAAAATTTAAAATTTAAAATTTAAAATTTAAAATTTAAAATTTAAAATTTAAAATTTAAAATTTAAAATTTAAAATTTAAAATTTAAAATTTAAAATTTAAAAGTTAAAAGTTAAAAGTTAAAAGTTAAAATTTAAAATTTAAAAGTTAAAAGTTAAAAGTTAAAAGTTAAAAGTTAAAAGTTAAAAGTTAAAAGTTAAAAGTTAAAAGTTAAAAGTTAAAAGTTAAAAGTTAAAAGTTAAAAGTTAAAAGTTAAAAGTTAAAAGTTAAAAGTTAAAAGTTAAAAGTTAAAAGTTAAAAGTTAAAAGTTAAAAGTTAAAAGTTAAAAGTTAAAAGTTAAAAGTTAAAAGTTAAAAGTTAAAAGTTAAAAGTTAAAAGTTAAAAGTTAAAAGTTAAAAGTTAAAAGTTAAAAGTTAAAAGTTAAAAGTTAAAAGTTAAAAGTTAAAAGTTAAAAGTTAAAAGTTAAAAGTTAAAAGTTAAAAGTTAAAAGTTAAAAGTTAAAAGTTAAAAGTTAAAAGTTAAAAGTTAAAAGTTAAAAGTTAAAAGTTAAAAGTTAAAAGTTAAAAGTTAAAAGTTAAAAGTTAAAAGTTAAAAGTTAAAAGTTAAAAGTTAAAAGTTAAAAGTTAAAAGTTAAAAGTTAAAAGTTAAAAGTTAAAAGTTAAAAGTTAAAAGTTAAAAGTTAAAAGTTAAAAGTTAAAAGTTAAAAGTTAAAAGTTAAAAGTTAAAAGTTAAAAGTTAAAAGTTAAAAGTTAAAAGTTAAAAGTTAAAAGTTAAAAGTTAAAAGTTAAAAGTTAAAAGTTAAAAGTTAAAAGTTAAAAGTTAAAAGTTAAAAGTTAAAAGTTAAAAGTTAAAAGTTAAAAGTTAAAAGTTAAAAGTTAAAAGTTAAAAGTTAAAAGTTAAAAGTTAAAAGTTAAAAGTTAAAAGTTAAAAGTTAAAAGTTAAAAGTTAAAAGTTAAAAGTTAAAAGTTAAAAGTTAAAAGTTAAAAGTTAAAAGTTAAAAGTTAAAAGTTAAAAGTTAAAAGTTAAAAGTTAAAAGTTAAAAGTTAAAAGTTAAAAGTTAAAAGTTAAAAGTTAAAAGTTAAAAGTTAAAAGTTAAAAGTTAAAAGTTAAAAGTTAAAAGTTAAAAGTTAAAAGTTAAAAGTTAAAAGTTAAAAGTTAAAAGTTAAAAGTTAAAAGTTAAAAGTTAAAAGTTAAAAGTTAAAAGTTAAAAGTTAAAAGTTAAAAGTTAAAAGTTAAAAGTTAAAAGTTAAAAGTTAAAAGTTAAAAGTTAAAAGTTAAAAGTTAAAAGTTAAAAGTTAAAAGTTAAAAGTTAAAAGTTAAAAGTTAAAAGTTAAAAGTTAAAAGTTAAAAGTTAAAAGTTAAAAGTTAAAAGTTAAAAGTTAAAAGTTAAAAGTTAAAAGTTAAAAGTTAAAAGTTAAAAGTTAAAAGTTAAAAGTTAAAAGTTAAAAGTTAAAAGTTAAAAGTTAAAAGTTAAAAGTTAAAAGTTAAAAGTTAAAAGTTAAAAGTTAAAAGTTAAAAGTTAAAAGTTAAAAGTTAAAAGTTAAAAGTTAAAAGTTAAAAGTTAAAAGTTAAAAGTTAAAAGTTAAAAGTTAAAAGTTAAAAGTTAGAGTTAGAATTAGGGCTAGAGTTGGTGTTTGAATTATAATTATGTTTATAATTACAATTAGAATTAGAATTAGGACTAGAGTTAGAATACAAAAAATCAAATAGTTTTGCTACTCCCAACTGAAGAAAAGGTGACAAATTATTACTTTTATGTCTATGACAAATTATTACTGTTAATGAAGAAAAAAAAAGGAACCGACGTCGAAACTTATTTAAGAAAGTTTAATATCAGATGCGTCTAGTACGTTAAGTAAGTTTTATCTGACACATTTTAGCTTCATAATTGTCTACAATGTCTGCGTCGAAAACTATTGTTTACACTTGCATGTAGAAAATCTCAAAATAGGCGTAGACACACAACACTGAATTGGCGACGCTTTAATAGTAAATGGTTATTGTTAGCAATGTTTAACAACGTGGTGTAATTTGCACGAAAAGAAATTGCAGGCATAATTCTTTAAATCCTCTTACATCTTTTATGCAAGAGAGTGATAAATGATTAAGACAATAAAGGCTTATGGTAAATCTCAAAATTGACAGTATCCCTTTAATTTAATTAGGTTTCAAAAACCACCACAGCTTAATTATTCATATTACCCCATATAAACATACTGTCGTGTTCACAAACATTGACAATAAATCACTTTAATAAAAAAGAAAATAAATCAACGCGCAGTGCCTATTGTTGATTGATGATGCCTAAAGTTAATTGAATTTATTTTCATCCCGAATTCACATCCTAATAAAATTAATGAAAATTATGCTAATTCTGTTCTATGTGCGTGCATATCTAATCAATTCCAGCCGAGTACATCAATCAATCAATGAATCGGTTGCCTTTATAGTTAAATGGTTTGGATTAAAATAAAACCCCGCGCACTCTCTTCCACATATACACTAAGAAGACGAAAAAGAAAATGTAACATAATTTTTTATTTTTTTTTATTATTTCTAACGAAATGATAAATATTGAAACATAAAATCATAAAAATGAATTGAAAATATTTGAAATGGAAAAATATTTCCATGATTTAAATTCATTTACATTATTATACATAATAATAATAATCAATCATTTAGTGTACTTCCAAGTGTGTGGGGGATGTGATTAATATTTTTTTGTTTGTGCCACAAACCAGAATGCTTTAATTACTACTTAAAAAGATGTGACAGATAATCAATGTGGCAGAGCGTTTTGTTTTTACGAAAAGTAATAAATAAACAATTCGATGGCTTTTAATTCGATTTTCCTAAATGGCCTTTATTTGGTTTGTGTGTGGGTGTATGTGGGTATATGAACGAAGGACACATTTTTATTCTTTCAATCAAACAAAAATAATCCCACCTGTTGGTTTCTAACCGATTAAATCGATCGAAATCGTGTCTTGTTATGTTTAACATTATTCTGGTTTACTAAAGAACATAAACGTATACCTGTGTGTACAACTCAAGATACAAAATATTCAAATTGTACTACAAATAAACTAAAAAATACAAAAATTCATATTCCATTATATACAATTTGTGAAAACCAAGGCGAACTACTGTATAGTCTCCAGAAACTTAATCCAGACTAGATAATACAATCAAATTCATTTCCATATCTCAAGTCGACATATAATGCAATATACTTATCAAAATACATTTCTATGTGCATCTGAATGTGTATATAACCTCTTATAGTAATGTATTCATTTTTATCTAATATTACCTATGATAAGATACTTGTACAATATTTATCCAGGCGAAAATTCTAAAAACAGAAAAATTTGTTAGAAAAACTGTAACAAATTTTTTTAATGTTTGTGCGCTTTGCTTTCCTTGTGCTCAGAGGTGGAAAAAAAAATTAAGTTGCAAATCCATCATCATAACGCTTGGGGTATATACGATACTTTGTATAGAGATTCAAATATGAAATGAATAAATGTAACATGTACGAGAATGAACCAGGAATCTATAGATAGTTTGCATAGTTGTATTTTTAAATAAATTCTAGAATATTATGTTAGATATTGGGTTGTCTAATCCGCAAACCCAACAAGATATAATACCAACATTTGATTATATGTAGTTGGATTACATATCACTAGTAATATTTTAATGATATACACGGAAAGCCTACAGATAATTTTAATCAAATCGTTCCAATTGATATAATACCAAATAACCTAAACTGTTGCCAACAAACCCAGAAGATATATCACCATTTTTATCTTGATTAATTATCTTAAGTTGTTTTGAGTTGAGTCCATGGACGAATGTAGTTTTTGAGTTACGCTGATTTGAGGATTGAGTTGAACAGTTTGTTTAGGGTTACGTTGAGGATTGAGTTCGGGGTCGAGTTAGAGGAGGTCGAGTTAGGATTAAGTTGAGTTCATGAACACATGCAGTTTTCGGACCGTGTTGGTGTAGGACCGTGTTGGTGATTGAGTTGGAAGTTGAGTTGGGGTTGACGTGAGATTTGAGTTGGAAGTTAGCTTTACTTGTGTTGAGTTGAGTTTAAGTACGCATTTTAGCTTTTCAGATCGTGTTGATTTGAGTGTTGAGTTTGTTCGTTTAGTTGAGTTGCTTTGTAGGTTGAGTTATTGTTGAGTACTGATGTACTCAACTCAGTATTGAGTTAGGGTTAAACGGTCATTAACGGATGTACATAGTTTTCGGACCGTGTTAATTTAGGGTTTTAGCTGAACGATGAGTTCGGGTTGAGTCGGGGGTTGAGTTAGGGGTTGAGTTGGGGGTTGAGTTAAAGTTTAGGTTGAATTTGAATGAAGGGTTAGGGATTAGTTTGGGTTCGAGTTGAGGGTCCAGGGAAGGTTAGATTGAGTTGACTTAATTTGAGTTCATACATGCATGTAGCTTTCGAATCGAGCTGATTTCGGGATTGAGTTGGCCGTTGAGTAAAGATTTGGGATTTGGTTCGAGATAAGTTGAGTTGAAGTTGAGTTAGTTTGCGTTGAGGGTTGAATGAGGGAAGGAGGGAGAGGCTGGGCGAATTATTTGGGGGTTGATTCGTGGGTCAAGTAGGCATTGCGGGTGTGATAAGGTTAAGGTTCGATTCGATAATTAGTTTGACGACGGAATTGGTGCTTGCGATTAAGTTGAGGGTTAAGTTGTAAATTGAGTTGAAGGTTGAACTGAAGATTGAATTAAATGGTTATGTTAGGGATTGATTTGTTAGTTGAGTGAATTTTCACGACGGAGGTTCAGACCATCTTTTATATTTTGTATAAAGCGTAAATTAAGTTTAAAGTTAAAGTATCCCAGATTTAGACAAAAATCAAAAATTATGAAAGAGTCTTTGGAGTACAATAATTTATTTTAATTTCTATAATCGGCTGTATACATACGAATAAAACATAATTTTGAAATTTTAAGAGAACATCAGTTGCCGTTAACTGAATAATGCAACTAAATGTGTTAAACCGGAGTTTAGAAGTTAATTTTGTTGTACCATGTGATCTTCATTTTGTCTAACATAGCCACAAACATTTTTTTTTTAATCAATTGATATTGAATTTGCCTTCAGGGTTACTTTTCTTATCGTCATTTCCCATGTACATAAGTGGACCATGCTTTCATTGTTGTTATACTCACAAATTTATTTTTAGTTTTTTATTGTTTAGTCTTCAAAATCTTTCATTAATCGTCGCCCGAATATAAATATATGGTCCATCCGCGAGTTAACTGAAACTTGAGAAAATGGACTTTTTTGTTTGAAGTTAAATAAAACTAAAAGTAGCCGATACAATTTTTTGATTTTTTTGGTGGAATTTATACATATCTAGAAATTTATATTCATGTTCTTCTAAAAATTTGGCCAATACTTAACGAGCAATCAAAATTTTGCAGAATCTATATTTTTTTTTTTTAATTTGGTCCATATCCACCCGTTTGGCACTAATTGGTGTTCTTTATTCCTATAGGATGTGGACCAAATTGATTTGGATATGGAACAATCTATAGTTCTAGTATTGATGGTTAGGGGTAAATTCGAAAGTACAGTAGGGGAATGAATGCAACAAGTAAATGTAAATGACTAGTGCATGGACGCGGGCCTTACGGTCAATACTAATAAAATTAATTTCGTTCTCTTTACCAACCGGAGAAAAATTATTCTTCCACCACTAAAACTGAAAGAGGAAACGCTAACAGCTCTCCTACTTTATGTGAATTAAAGTGAAGGGCATTAAATGAAGGAAAATGTTCTTAAGTGAAGGATAATTTTATTAAGTGAGGAAGAATTCTGTTAAATAAATAAAATTCGTCGTAATTTCAGTTCGTTTACATAACCCGTTTGGTAGAAATCGATGTTTTTAGTAGGCTTTTGGTACATTATAGAAAAATTGGCATATCTTCGAAACTAGATCGAATTTTTACAATCTGCTTTTTGTGTATGATAGGTAACAGTATAATTTATCATACGCAATTTACAGATTGTAAATATTCAATCTAGTTTTTGAGATATCTTAATTTTACTGAGCGAATGTATGCAATCAGGATATCGAAAAAACACACTGTACTACTATCCATGCTTTTCGGAGAGGCAGAAAAAACTTTTTGTTCGCAATCGTTTTCAAAGCTAATAATTATGATAATACAAGTTAAATAAATAAAATTCGTCGTAATTTCAGTTCGTTTACATAACCCGTTTGGTAGAAATCGATGTTTTTAGTAGGCTTTTGGTACATTATAGAAAAATTGGCATATCTTCGAAACTAGATCGAATTTTTACAATCTGCTTTTTGTGTATAATAGGTAACAGTATAATTTATCATACGCAATTTACAGATTGTAAATATTCAATCTAGTTTTTGAGATATCTTAATTTTACTGAGCGAATGTATGCAATCAGGATATCGAAAAAACACACTGTACTACTGCTTTTCGGAGAGGCAGAAAAAACTTTTTGTTCGCAATCGTTTTCAAAGCTAATAATTATGATAATACAAGTTAAATAAATAAAATTCGTCGTAATTTCAGTTCGTTTACATAACCCGTTTGGTAGAAATCGATGTTTTTAGTAGGCTTTTGGTACATTATGGAAAAATTGGCATATCTTCGAAACTAGATCGAATTTTTACAATCTGCTTTTTGTGTATAATAGGTAACAGTATAATTTATCATACGCAATTTACAGATTGTAAATATTCAATCTAGTTTTTGAGATATCTTAATTTTACTGAGCGAATGTATGCAATCAGGATATCGAAAAAACACACTGTACTACTATCCATGCTTTTCGGAGAGGCAGAAAAAACTTTTTGTTCGCAATCGTTGTCAAAGCTAATAATTATGATAATACAAGTTAAATAAATAAAATTCGTCGTAATTTCAGTTCGTTTACATAACCCGTTTGGTAGAAATCGATGTTTTTAGTAGGCTTTTGGTACATTATAGAAAAATTGGCATATCTTCGAAACTAGATCGAATTTTTACAATCTGCTTTTTGTGTATAATAGGTAACAGTATAATTTATCATACGCAATTTACAGATTGTAAATATTCAATCTAGTTTTTGAGATATCTTAATTTTACTGAGCGAATGTATGCAATCAGGATATCGAAAAAACACACTGTACTACTGCTTTTCGGAGAGGCAGAAAAAACTTTTTGTTCGCAATCGTTTTCAAAGCTAATAATTATGATAATACAAGTTAAATAAATAAAATTCGTCGTAATTTCAGTTCGTTTACATAACCCGTTTGGTAGAAATCGATGTTTTTAGTAGGCTTTTGGTACATTATGGAAAAATTGGCATATCTTCGAAACTAGATCGAATTTTTACAATCTGCTTTTTGTGTATAATAGGTAACAGTATAATTTATCATACGCAATTTACAGATTGTAAATATTCAATCTAGTTTTTGAGATATCTTAATTTTACTGAGCGAATGTATGCAATCAGGATATCGAAAAAACACACTGTACTACTATCCATGCTTTTCGGAGAGGCAGAAAAAACTTTTTGTTCGCAATCGTTGTCAAAGCTAATAATTATGATAATACAAGTTAAATAAATAAAATTCGTCGTAATTTCAGTTCGTTTACATAACCCGTTTGGTAGAAATCGATGTTTTTAGTAGGCTTTTGGTACATTATGGAAAAATTGGCATATCTTCGAAACTAGATCGAATTTTTACAATCTGCTTTTTGTGTATAATAGGTAACAGTATAATTTATCATACGCAATTTACAGATTGTAAATATTCAATCTAGTTTTTGAGATATCTTAATTTTACTGAGCGAATGTATGCAATCAGGATATCGAAAAAACACACTGTACTACTATCCATGCTTTTCGGAGAGGCAGAAAAAACTTTTTGTTCGCAATCGTTGTCAAAGCTAATAATTATGATAATACAAGTTAAATAAATAAAATTCGTCGTAATTTCAGTTCGTTTACATAACCCGTTTGGTAGAAATCGATGTTTTTAGTAGGCTTTTGGTACATTATAGAAAAATTGGCATATCTTCGAAACTAGATCGAATTTTTACAATCTGCTTTTTGTGTATAATAGGTAACAGTATAATTTATCATACGCAATTTACAGATTGTAAATATTCAATCTAGTTTTTGAGATATCTTAATTTTACTGAGCGAATGTATGCAATCAGGATATCGAAAAAACACACTGTACTACTATCCATGCTTTTCGGAGAGGCAGAAAAAACTTTTTGTTCGCAATCGTTTTCAAAGCTAATAATTATGATAATACAAGTTAAATAAATAAAATTCGTCGTAATTTCAGTTCGTTTACATAACCCGTTTGGTAGAAATCGATGTTTTTAGTAGGCTTTTGGTACATTATAGAAAAATTGGCATATCTTCGAAACTAGATCGAATTTTTACAATCTGCTTTTTGTGTATAATAGGTAACAGTATAATTTATCATACGCAATTTACAGATTGTAAATATTCAATCTAGTTTTTGAGATATCTTAATTTTACTGAGCGAATGTATGCAATCAGGATATCGAAAAAACACACTGTACTACTATCCATGCTTTTCGGAGAGGCAGAAAAAACTTTTTGTTCGCAATCGTTTTCAAAGCTAATAATTATGATAATACAAGTTAAATAAATAAAATTCGTCGTAATTTCAGTTCGTTTACATAACCCGTTTGGTAGAAATCGATGTTTTTAGTAGGCTTTTGGTACATTATAGAAAAATTGCCATATCTTCGAAACTAGATCGAATTTTTACAATCTGCTTTTTGTGTATAATAGGTAACAGTATAATTTATCATACGCAATTTACAGATTGTAAATATTCAATCTAGTTTTTGAGATATCTTAATTTTACTGAGCGAATGTATGCAATCAGGATATCGAAAAAACACACTGTACTACTATCCATGCTTTTCGGAGAGGCAGAAAAAACTTTTTGTTCGCAATCGTTGTCAAAGCTAATAATTATGATAATACAAGTTAAATAAATAAAATTCGTCGTAATTTCAGTTCGTTTACATAACCCGTTTGGTAGAAATCGATGTTTTTAGTAGGCTTTTGGTACATTATAGAAAAATTGGCATATCTTCGAAACTAGATCGAATTTTTACAATCTGCTTTTTGTGTATAATAGGTAACAGTATAATTTATCATACGCAATTTACAGATTGTAAATATTCAATCTAGTTTTTGAGATATCTTAATTTTACTGAGCGAATGTATGCAATCAGGATATCGAAAAAACACACTGTACTACTATCCATGCTTTTCGGAGAGGCAGAAAAAACTTTTTGTTCGCAATCGTTTTCAAAGCTAATAATTATGATAATACAAGTTAAATAAATAAAATTCGTCGTAATTTCAGTTCGTTTACATAACCCGTTTGGTAGAAATCGATGTTTTTAGTAGGCTTTTGGTACATTATGGAAAAATTGGCATATCTTCGAAACTAGATCGAATTTTTACAATCTGCTTTTTGTGTATAATAGGTAACAGTATAATTTATCATACGCAATTTACAGATTGTAAATATTCAATCTAGTTTTTGAGATATCTTAATTTTACTGAGCGAATGTATGCAATCAGGATATCGAAAAAACACACTGTACTACTATCCATGCTTTTCGGAGAGGCAGAAAAAACTTTTTGTTCGCAATCGTTTTCAAAGCTAATAATTATGATAATACAAGTTAAATAAATAAAATTCGTCGTAATTTCAGTTCGTTTACATAACCCGTTTGGTAGAAATCGATGTTTTTAGTAGGCTTTTGGTACATTATAGAAAAATTGGCATATCTTCGAAACTAGATCGAATTTTTACAATCTGCTTTTTGTGTATAATAGGTAACAGTATAATTTATCATACGCAATTTACAGATTGTAAATATTCAATCTAGTTTTTGAGATATCTTAATTTTACTGAGCGAATATATGCAATCAGGATATCGAAAAAACGCTGTGTACTGTCCATGCTTTTCGGAGAGGCAGAAAAAAACTTTTTGTTCGCAATCGTTTTCAAAGCTAATAATTATGATAATACAATTTAAATAAATAAAATTCGTCGTATTTTCAGTTCGTTTACATAACCCGTTTGGTAGAAATCGATGTTTTTAGTGGGCTTTTGGTACATTATAGAAAAATTGGCATATCTTCGAAACTAGATCGAATTTTTACAATCTGCTTTTTGTGTATAATAGGTAACAGTATAATTTATCATACGCAATTTACAGATTGTAAATATTCAATCTAGTTTTTGAGATATCTTAATTTTACTGGGCGAATGTATGCAATCAGGATATCGAAAAAACACACTGTACTATCCATGCTTTTCGGAGAGGCAGAAAAAACTTTTTGTTCGCAATCGTTTTCAAAGCTAATAATTATGATAATACAAGTTAAATAAATAAAATTCGTCGTAATTTCAGTTCGTTTACATAACCCGTTTGGTAGAAATCGATGTTTTTAGTAGGCTTTTGGTACATTATAGAAAAATTGGCATATCTTCGAAACTAGATCGAATTTTTACAATCTGCTTTTTGTGTATGATAGGTAACAGTATAATTTATCATACGCAATTTACAGATTGTAAATATTCAATCTAGTTTTTGAGATATCTTAATTTTACTGAGCGAATGTATGCAATCAGGATATCGAAAAACACACTGTACTACTATCCATGCTTTTCGGAGAGGCAGAAAAAACTTTTTGTTCGCAATCGTTTTCAAAGCTAATAATTATGATAATACAAGTTAAATAAATAAAATTCGTCGTAATTTCAGTTCGTTTACATAACCCGTTTGGTAGAAATCGATGTTTTTAGTAGGCTTTTGGTACATTATAGAAAAATTGGCATATCTTCGAAACTAGATCGAATTTTTACAATCTGCTTTTTGTGTATAATAGGTAACAGTATAATTTATCATACGCAATTTACAGATTGTAAATATTCAATCTAGTTTTTGAGATATCTTAATTTTACTGGGCGAATGTATGCAATCAGGATATCGAAAAAACACACTGTACTATCCATGCTTTTCGGAGAGGCAGAAAAAACTTTTTGTTCGCAATCGTTTTCAAAGCTAATAATTATGATAATACAAGTTAAATAAATAAAATTCGTCGTAATTTCAGTTCGTTTACATAACCCGTTTGGTAGAAATCGATGTTTTTAGTAGGCTTTTGGTACATTATAGAAAAATTGGCATATCTTCGAAACTAGATCGAATTTTTACAATCTGCTTTTTGTGTATGATAGGTAACAGTATAATTTATCATACGCAATTTACAGATTGTAAATATTCAATCTAGTTTTTGAGATATCTTAATTTTACTGAGCGAATGTATGCAATCAGGATATCGAAAAAACACACTGTACTATCCATGCTTTTCGGAGAGGCAGAAAAAACTTTTTGTTCGCAATCGTTTTCAAAGCTAATAATTATGATAATACAAGTTAAATAAATAAAATTCGTCGTAATTTCAGTTCGTTTACATAACCCGTTTGGTAGAAATCGATGTTTTTAGTAGGCTTTTGGTACATTATAGAAAAATTGGCATATCTTCGAAACTAGATCGAATTTTTACAATCTGCTTTTTGTGTATAATAGGTAACAGTATAATTTATCATACGCAATTTACAGATTGTAAATATTCAATCTAGTTTTTGAGATATCTTAATTTTACTGAGCGAATGTATGCAATCAGGATATCGAAAAAACGCACTGTACTGTCCATGCTTTTCGGAGAGGCAGAAAAAACTTTTTGTTCGCAATCGTTTTCAAAGCTAATAATTATGATAATACAAGTTAAATAAATAAAATTCGTCGTAATTTCAGTTCGTTTACATAACCCGTTTGGTAGAAATCGATGTTTTTAGTGGGCTTTTGGTACATTATAGAAAAATTGGCATATCTTCGAAACTAGATCGAATTTTTACAATCTGCTTTTTGTGTATAATAGGTAACAGTATAATTTATCATACGCAATTTACAGATTGTAAATATTCAATCTAGTTTTTGAGATATCTTAATTTTACTGGGCGAATGTATGCAATCAGGATATCGAAAAAACACACTGTACTATCCATGCTTTTCGGAGAGGCAGAAAAAACTTTTTGTTCGCAATCGTTTTCAAAGCTAATAATTATGATAATACAAGTTAAATAAATAAAATTCGTCGTAATTTCAGTTCGTTTACATAACCCGTTTGGTAGAAATCGATGTTTTTAGTAGGCTTTTGGTACATTATAGAAAAATTGGCATATCTTCGAAACTAGATCGAATTTTTACAATCTGCTTTTTGTGTATGATAGGTAACAGTATAATTTATCATACGCAATTTACAGATTGTAAATATTCAATCTAGTTTTTGAGATATCTTAATTTTACTGAGCGAATGTATGCAATCAGGATATCGAAAAAACACACTGTACTACTATCCATGCTTTTCGGAGAGGCAGAAAAAACTTTTTGTTCGCAATCGTTTTCAAAGCTAATAATTATGATAATACAAGTTAAATAAATAAAATTCGTCGTAATTTCAGTTCGTTTACATAACCCGTTTGGTAGAAATCGATGTTTTTAGTAGGCTTTTGGTACATTATAGAAAAATTGGCATATCTTCGAAACTAGATCGAATTTTTACAATCTGCTTTTTGTGTATAATAGGTAACAGTATAATTTATCATACGCAATTTACAGATTGTAAATATTCAATCTAGTTTTTGAGATATCTTAATTTTACTGAGCGAATGTATGCAATCAGGATATCGAAAAAACACACTGTACTACTATCCATGCTTTTCGGAGAGGCAGAAAAAACTTTTTGTTCGCAATCGTTTTCAAAGCTAATAATTATGATAATACAAGTTAAATAAATAAAATTCGTCGTAATTTCAGTTCGTTTACATAACCCGTTTGGTAGAAATCGATGTTTTTAGTAGGCTTTTGGTACATTATAGAAAAATTGGCATATCTTCGAAACTAGATCGAATTTTTACAATCTGCTTTTTGTGTATAATAGGTAACAGTATAATTTATCATACGCAATTTACAGATTGTAAATATTCAATCTAGTTTTTGAGATATCTTAATTTTACTGGGCGAATGTATGCAATCAGGATATCGAAAAAACGCACTGTACTGTCCATGCTTTTCGGAGAGGCAGAAAAAACTTTTTGTTCGCAATCGTTTTCAAAGCTAATAATTATGATAATACAAGTTAAATAAATAAAATTCGTCGTAATTTCAGTTCGTTTACATAACCCGTTTGGTAGAAATCGATGTTTTTAGTGGGCTTTTGGTACATTATAGAAAAATTGGCATATCTTCGAAACTAGATCGAATTTTTACAATCTGCTTTTTGTGTATAATAGGTAACAGTATAATTTATCATACGCAATTTACAGATTGTAAATATTCAATCTAGTTTTTGAGATATCTTAATTTTACTGGGCGAATGTATGCAATCAGGATATCGAAAAAACACACTGTACTATCCATGCTTTTCGGAGAGGCAGAAAAAACTTTTTGTTCTCAATCGTTTTCAAAGCTAATAATTATGATAATACAAGTTAAATAAATAAAATTCGTCGTAATTTCAGTTCGTTTACATAACCCGTTTGGTAGAAATCGATGTTTTTAGTAGGCTTTTGGTACATTATAGAAAAATTGGCATATCTTCGAAACTAGATCGAATTTTTACAATCTGCTTTTTGTGTATAATAGGTAACAGTATAATTTATCATACGCAATTTACAGATTGTAAATATTCAATCTAGTTTTTGAGATATCTTAATTTTACTGGGCGAATGTATGCAATCAGGATATCGAAAAAACACACTGTACTATCCATGCTTTTCGGAGAGGCAGAAAAAACTTTTTGTTCGCAATCGTTTTCAAAGCTAATAATTATGATAATACAAGTTAAATAAATAAAATTCGTCGTAATTTCAGTTCGTTTACATAACCCGTTTGGTAGAAATCGATGTTTTTAGTAGGCTTTTGGTACATTATAGAAAAATTGGCATATCTTCGAAACTAGATCGAATTTTTACAATCTGCTTTTTGTGTATGATAGGTAACAGTATAATTTATCATACGCAATTTACAGATTGTAAATATTCAATCTAGTTTTTGAGATATCTTAATTTTACTGAGCGAATGTATGCAATCAGGATATCGAAAAAACGCACTGTACTACTATCCATGCTTTTCGGAGAGGCAGAAAAAACTTTTTGTTCGCAATCGTTTTCAAAGCTAATAATTATGATAATACAAGTTAAATAAATAAAATTCGTCGTAATTTCAGTTCGTTTACATAACCCGTTTGGTAGAAATCGATGTTTTTAGTGGGCTTTTGGTACATTATAGAAAAATTGGCATATCTTCGAAACTAGATCGAATTTTTACAATCTGCTTTTTGTGTATGATAGGTAACAGTATAATTTATCATACGCAATTTACAGATTGTAAATATTCAATCTAGTTTTTGAGATATCTTAATTTTACTGGGCGAATGTATGCAATCAGGATATCGAAAAAACACACTGTACTATCCATGCTTTTCGGAGAGGCAGAAAAAACTTTTTGTTCGCAATCGTTTTCAAAGCTAATAATTATGATAATACAAGTTAAATAAATAAAATTCGTCGTAATTTCAGTTCGTTTACATAACCCGTTTGGTAGAAATCGATGTTTTTAGTAGGCTTTTGGTACATTATAGAAAAATTGGCATATCTTCGAAACTAGATCGAATTTTTACAATCTGCTTTTTGTGTATGATAGGTAACAGTATAATTTATCATACGCAATTTACAGATTGTAAATATTCAATCTAGTTTTTGAGATATCTTAATTTTACTGAGCGAATGTATGCAATCAGGATATCGAAAAAACGCACTGTACTACTATCCATGCTTTTCGGAGAGGCAGAAAAAACTTTTTGTTCGCAATCGTTTTCAAAGCTAATAATTATGATAATACAAGTTAAATAAATAAAATTCGTCGTAATTTCAGTTCGTTTACATAACCCGTTTGGTAGAAATCGATGTTTTTAGTGGGCTTTTGGTACATTATAGAAAAATTGGCATATCTTCGAAACTAGATCGAATTTTTACAATCTGCTTTTTGTGTATGATAGGTAACAGTATAATTTATCATACGCAATTTACAGATTGTAAATATTCAATCTAGTTTTTGAGATATCTTAATTTTACTGAGCGAATGTATGCAATCAGGATATCGAAAAAACGCACTGTACTACTATCCATGCTTTTCGGAGAGGCAGAAAAAACTTTTTGTTCGCAATCGTTTTCAAAGCTAATAATTATGATAATACAAGTTAAATAAATAAAATTCGTCGTAATTTCAGTTCGTTTACATAACCCGTTTGGTAGAAATCGATGTTTTTAGTGGGCTTTTGGTACATTATAGAAAAATTGGCATATCTTCGAAACTAGATCGAATTTTTACAATCTGCTTTTTGTGTATGATAGGTAACAGTATAATTTATCATACGCAATTTACAGATTGTAAATATTCAATCTAGTTTTTGAGATATCTTAATTTTACTGAGCGAATGTATGCAATCAGGATATCGAAAAAACGCACTGTACTACTATCCATGCTTTTCGGAGAGGCAGAAAAAACTTTTTGTTCGCAATCGTTTTCAAAGCTAATAATTATGATAATACAAGTTAAATAAATAAAATTCGTCGTAATTTCAGTTCGTTTACATAACCCGTTTGGTAGAAATCGATGTTTTTAGTAGGCTTTTGGTACATTATAGAAAAATTGGCATATCTTCGAAACTAGATCGAATTTTTACAATCTGCTTTTTGTGTATAATAGGTAACAGTATAATTTATCATACGCAATTTACAGATTGTAAATATTCAATCTAGTTTTTGAGATATCTTAATTTTACTGAGCGAATGTATGCAATCAGGATATCGAAAAAACACACTGTACTACTGCTTTTCGGAGAGGCAGAAAAAACTTTTTGTTCGCAATCGTTTTCAAAGCTAATAATTATGATAATACAAGTTAAATAAATAAAATTCGTCGTAATTTCAGTTCGTTTACATAACCCGTTTGGTAGAAATCGATGTTTTTAGTAGGCTTTTGGTACATTATGGAAAAATTGGCATATCTTCGAAACTAGATCGAATTTTTACAATCTGCTTTTTGTGTATAATAGGTAACAGTATAATTTATCATACGCAATTTACAGATTGTAAATATTCAATCTAGTTTTTGAGATATCTTAATTTTACTGAGCGAATGTATGCAATCAGGATATCGAAAAAACACACTGTACTACTATCCATGCTTTTCGGAGAGGCAGAAAAAACTTTTTGTTCGCAATCGTTGTCAAAGCTAATAATTATGATAATACAAGTTAAATAAATAAAATTCGTCGTAATTTCAGTTCGTTTACATAACCCGTTTGGTAGAAATCGATGTTTTTAGTAGGCTTTTGGTACATTATAGAAAAATTGGCATATCTTCGAAACTAGATCGAATTTTTACAATCTGCTTTTTGTGTATAATAGGTAACAGTATAATTTATCATACGCAATTTACAGATTGTAAATATTCAATCTAGTTTTTGAGATATCTTAATTTTACTGAGCGAATGTATGCAATCAGGATATCGAAAAAACACACTGTACTACTGCTTTTCGGAGAGGCAGAAAAAACTTTTTGTTCGCAATCGTTTTCAAAGCTAATAATTATGATAATACAAGTTAAATAAATAAAATTCGTCGTAATTTCAGTTCGTTTACATAACCCGTTTGGTAGAAATCGATGTTTTTAGTAGGCTTTTGGTACATTATGGAAAAATTGGCATATCTTCGAAACTAGATCGAATTTTTACAATCTGCTTTTTGTGTATAATAGGTAACAGTATAATTTATCATACGCAATTTACAGATTGTAAATATTCAATCTAGTTTTTGAGATATCTTAATTTTACTGAGCGAATGTATGCAATCAGGATATCGAAAAAACACACTGTACTACTATCCATGCTTTTCGGAGAGGCAGAAAAAACTTTTTGTTCGCAATCGTTTTCAAAGCTAATAATTATGATAATACAAGTTAAATAAATAAAATTCGTCGTAATTTCAGTTCGTTTACATAACCCGTTTGGTAGAAATCGATGTTTTTAGTAGGCTTTTGGTACATTATAGAAAAATTGGCATATCTTCGAAACTAGATCGAATTTTTACAATCTGCTTTTTGTGTATAATAGGTAACAGTATAATTTATCATACGCAATTTACAGATTGTAAATATTCAATCTAGTTTTTGAGATATCTTAATTTTACTGAGCGAATGTATGCAATCAGGATATCGAAAAAACGCACTGTACTGTCCATGCTTTTCGGAGAGGCAGAAAAAACTTTTTGTTCGCAATCGTTTTCAAAGCTAATAATTATGATAATACAAGTTAAATAAATAAAATTCGTCGTAATTTCAGTTCGTTTACATAACCCGTTTGGTAGAAATCGATGTTTTTAGTGGGCTTTTGGTACATTATAGAAAAATTGGCATATCTTCGAAACTAGATCGAATTTTTACAATCTGCTTTTTGTGTATAATAGGTAACAGTATAATTTATCATACGCAATTTACAGATTGTAAATATTCAATCTAGTTTTTGAGATATCTTAATTTTACTGGGCGAATGTATGCAATCAGGATATCGAAAAAACACACTGTACTATCCATGCTTTTCGGAGAGGCAGAAAAAACTTTTTGTTCGCAATCGTTTTCAAAGCTAATAATTATGATAATACAAGTTAAATAAATAAAATTCGTCGTAATTTCAGTTCGTTTACATAACCCGTTTGGTAGAAATCGATGTTTTTAGTAGGCTTTTGGTACATTATAGAAAAATTGGCATATCTTCGAAACTAGATCGAATTTTTACAATCTGCTTTTTGTGTATGATAGGTAACAGTATAATTTATCATACGCAATTTACAGATTGTAAATATTCAATCTAGTTTTTGAGATATCTTAATTTTACTGAGCGAATGTATGCAATCAGGATATCGAAAAACACACTGTACTACTATCCATGCTTTTCGGAGAGGCAGAAAAAACTTTTTGTTCGCAATCGTTTTCAAAGCTAATAATTATGATAATACAAGTTAAATAAATAAAATTCGTCGTAATTTCAGTTCGTTTACATAACCCGTTTGGTAGAAATCGATGTTTTTAGTAGGCTTTTGGTACATTATAGAAAAATTGGCATATCTTCGAAACTAGATCGAATTTTTACAATCTGCTTTTTGTGTATAATAGGTAACAGTATAATTTATCATACGCAATTTACAGATTGTAAATATTCAATCTAGTTTTTGAGATATCTTAATTTTACTGGGCGAATGTATGCAATCAGGATATCGAAAAAACACACTGTACTATCCATGCTTTTCGGAGAGGCAGAAAAAACTTTTTGTTCGCAATCGTTTTCAAAGCTAATAATTATGATAATACAAGTTAAATAAATAAAATTCGTCGTAATTTCAGTTCGTTTACATAACCCGTTTGGTAGAAATCGATGTTTTTAGTAGGCTTTTGGTACATTATAGAAAAATTGGCATATCTTCGAAACTAGATCGAATTTTTACAATCTGCTTTTTGTGTATGATAGGTAACAGTATAATTTATCATACGCAATTTACAGATTGTAAATATTCAATCTAGTTTTTGAGATATCTTAATTTTACTGAGCGAATGTATGCAATCAGGATATCGAAAAAACACACTGTACTATCCATGCTTTTCGGAGAGGCAGAAAAAACTTTTTGTTCGCAATCGTTTTCAAAGCTAATAATTATGATAATACAAGTTAAATAAATAAAATTCGTCGTAATTTCAGTTCGTTTACATAACCCGTTTGGTAGAAATCGATGTTTTTAGTAGGCTTTTGGTACATTATAGAAAAATTGGCATATCTTCGAAACTAGATCGAATTTTTACAATCTGCTTTTTGTGTATAATAGGTAACAGTATAATTTATCATACGCAATTTACAGATTGTAAATATTCAATCTAGTTTTTGAGATATCTTAATTTTACTGAGCGAATGTATGCAATCAGGATATCGAAAAAACGCACTGTACTGTCCATGCTTTTCGGAGAGGCAGAAAAAACTTTTTGTTCGCAATCGTTTTCAAAGCTAATAATTATGATAATACAAGTTAAATAAATAAAATTCGTCGTAATTTCAGTTCGTTTACATAACCCGTTTGGTAGAAATCGATGTTTTTAGTGGGCTTTTGGTACATTATAGAAAAATTGGCATATCTTCGAAACTAGATCGAATTTTTACAATCTGCTTTTTGTGTATAATAGGTAACAGTATAATTTATCATACGCAATTTACAGATTGTAAATATTCAATCTAGTTTTTGAGATATCTTAATTTTACTGAGCGAATGTATGCAATCAGGATATCGAAAAAACACACTGTACTACTATCCATGCTTTTCGGAGAGGCAGAAAAAACTTTTTGTTCGCAATCGTTTTCAAAGCTAATAATTATGATAATACAAGTTAAATAAATAAAATTCGTCGTAATTTCAGTTCGTTTACATAACCCGTTTGGTAGAAATCGATGTTTTTAGTAGGCTTTTGGTACATTATAGAAAAATTGGCATATCTTCGAAACTAGATCGAATTTTTACAATCTGCTTTTTGTGTATAATAGGTAACAGTATAATTTATCATACGCAATTTACAGATTGTAAATATTCAATCTAGTTTTTGAGATATCTTAATTTTACTGAGCGAATGTATGCAATCAGGATATCGAAAAAACGCACTGTACTGTCCATGCTTTTCGGAGAGGCAGAAAAAACTTTTTGTTCGCAATCGTTTTCAAAGCTAATAATTATGATAATACAAGTTAAATAAATAAAATTCGTCGTAATTTCAGTTCGTTTACATAACCCGTTTGGTAGAAATCGATGTTTTTAGTGGGCTTTTGGTACATTATAGAAAAATTGGCATATCTTCGAAACTAGATCGAATTTTTACAATCTGCTTTTTGTGTATAATAGGTAACAGTATAATTTATCATACGCAATTTACAGATTGTAAATATTCAATCTAGTTTTTGAGATATCTTAATTTTACTGGGCGAATGTATGCAATCAGGATATCGAAAAAACGCACTGTACTGTCCATGCTTTTCGGAGAGGCAGAAAAAACTTTTTGTTCGCAATCGTTTTCAAAGCTAATAATTATGATAATACAAGTTAAATAAATAAAATTCGTCGTAATTTCAGTTCGTTTACATAACCCGTTTGGTAGAAATCGATGTTTTTAGTGGGCTTTTGGTACATTATAGAAAAATTGGCATATCTTCGAAACTAGATCGAATTTTTACAATCTGCTTTTTGTGTATAATAGGTAACAGTATAATTTATCATACGCAATTTACAGATTGTAAATATTCAATCTAGTTTTTGAGATATCTTAATTTTACTGGGCGAATGTATGCAATCAGGATATCGAAAAAACACACTGTACTATCCATGCTTTTCGGAGAGGCAGAAAAAACTTTTTGTTCTCAATCGTTTTCAAAGCTAATAATTATGATAATACAAGTTAAATAAATAAAATTCGTCGTAATTTCAGTTCGTTTACATAACCCGTTTGGTAGAAATCGATGTTTTTAGTAGGCTTTTGGTACATTATAGAAAAATTGGCATATCTTCGAAACTAGATCGAATTTTTACAATCTGCTTTTTGTGTATAATAGGTAACAGTATAATTTATCATACGCAATTTACAGATTGTAAATATTCAATCTAGTTTTTGAGATATCTTAATTTTACTGGGCGAATGTATGCAATCAGGATATCGAAAAAACACACTGTACTATCCATGCTTTTCGGAGAGGCAGAAAAAACTTTTTGTTCGCAATCGTTTTCAAAGCTAATAATTATGATAATACAAGTTAAATAAATAAAATTCGTCGTAATTTCAGTTCGTTTACATAACCCGTTTGGTAGAAATCGATGTTTTTAGTAGGCTTTTGGTACATTATAGAAAAATTGGCATATCTTCGAAACTAGATCGAATTTTTACAATCTGCTTTTTGTGTATGATAGGTAACAGTATAATTTATCATACGCAATTTACAGATTGTAAATATTCAATCTAGTTTTTGAGATATCTTAATTTTACTGAGCGAATGTATGCAATCAGGATATCGAAAAAACGCACTGTACTACTATCCATGCTTTTCGGAGAGGCAGAAAAAACTTTTTGTTCGCAATCGTTTTCAAAGCTAATAATTATGATAATACAAGTTAAATAAATAAAATTCGTCGTAATTTCAGTTCGTTTACATAACCCGTTTGGTAGAAATCGATGTTTTTAGTGGGCTTTTGGTACATTATAGAAAAATTGGCATATCTTCGAAACTAGATCGAATTTTTACAATCTGCTTTTTGTGTATGATAGGTAACAGTATAATTTATCATACGCAATTTACAGATTGTAAATATTCAATCTAGTTTTTGAGATATCTTAATTTTACTGGGCGAATGTATGCAATCAGGATATCGAAAAAACACACTGTACTATCCATGCTTTTCGGAGAGGCAGAAAAAACTTTTTGTTCGCAATCGTTTTCAAAGCTAATAATTATGATAATACAAGTTAAATAAATAAAATTCGTCGTAATTTCAGTTCGTTTACATAACCCGTTTGGTAGAAATCGATGTTTTTAGTAGGCTTTTGGTACATTATAGAAAAATTGGCATATCTTCGAAACTAGATCGAATTTTTACAATCTGCTTTTTGTGTATGATAGGTAACAGTATAATTTATCATACGCAATTTACAGATTGTAAATATTCAATCTAGTTTTTGAGATATCTTAATTTTACTGAGCGAATGTATGCAATCAGGATATCGAAAAAACGCACTGTACTACTATCCATGCTTTTCGGAGAGGCAGAAAAAACTTTTTGTTCGCAATCGTTTTCAAAGCTAATAATTATGATAATACAAGTTAAATAAATAAAATTCGTCGTAATTTCAGTTCGTTTACATAACCCGTTTGGTAGAAATCGATGTTTTTAGTGGGCTTTTGGTACATTATAGAAAAATTGGCATATCTTCGAAACTAGATCGAATTTTTACAATCTGCTTTTTGTGTATGATAGGTAACAGTATAATTTATCATACGCAATTTACAGATTGTAAATATTCAATCTAGTTTTTGAGATATCTTAATTTTACTGAGCGAATGTATGCAATCAGGATATCGAAAAAACGCACTGTACTACTATCCATGCTTTTCGGAGAGGCAGAAAAAACTTTTTGTTCGCAATCGTTTTCAAAGCTAATAATTATGATAATACAAGTTAAATAAATAAAATTCGTCGTAATTTCAGTTCGTTTACATAACCCGTTTGGTAGAAATCGATGTTTTTAGTAGGCTTTTGGTACATTATAGAAAAATTGGCATATCTTCGAAACTAGATCGAATTTTTACAATCTGCTTTTTGTGTATGATAGGTAACAGTATAATTTATCATACGCAATTTACAGATTGTAAATATTCAATCTAGTTTTTGAGATATCTTAATTTTACTGAGCGAATGTATGCAATCAGGATATCGAAAAAACACACTGTACTACTATCCATGCTTTTCGGAGAGGCAGAAAAAACTTTTTGTTCGCAATCGTTTTCAAAGCTAATAATTATGATAATACAAGTTAAATAAATAAAATTCGTCGTAATTTCAGTTCGTTTACATAACCCGTTTGGTAGAAATCGATGTTTTTAGTAGGCTTTTGGTACATTATAGAAAAATTGGCATATCTTCGAAACTAGATCGAGTTTTTACAATCTGATTTTTGTGTATGATAGGTAACAGTATAATTTATCATACGCAATTTACAGATTGTAAATATTCAATCTAGTTTTTGAGATATCTTAATTTTACTGAGCGAATGTATGCAATCAGGATATCGAAAAAACACACTGTACTACTATCCATGCTTTTCGGAGAGGCAGAAAAAACTTTTTGTTCGCAATCGTTTTCAAAGCTAATAATTATGATAATACAAGTTAAATAAATAAAATTCGTCGTAATTTCAGTTCGTTTACATAACCCGTTTGGTAGAAATCGATGTTTTTAGTAGGCTTTTGGTACATTATAGAAAAATTGGCATATCTTCGAAACTAGATCGAATTTTTACAATCTGCTTTTTGTGTATGATAGGTAACAGTATAATTTATCATACGCAATTTACAGATTGTAAATATTCAATCTAGTTTTTGAGATATCTTAATTTTACTGAGCGAATGTATGCAATCAGGATATCGAAAAAACGCACTGTACTACTATCCATGCTTTTCGGAGAGGCAGAAAAAACTTTTTGTTCGCAATCGTTTTCAAAGCTAATAATTATGATAATACAAGTTAAATAAATAAAATTCGTCGTAATTTCAGTTCGTTTACATAACCCGTTTGGTAGAAATCGATGTTTTTAGTGGGCTTTTGGTACGAAAAATTGGCATATCTTCGAAACTAGATCGAATTTTTACAATCTGCTTTTTGTGTATGATAGGTAACAGTATAATTTATCATACGCAATTTACAGATTGTAAATATTCAATCTAGTTTTTGAGATATCTTAATTTTACTGGGCGAATGTATGCAATCAGGATATCGAAAAAACACACTGTACTATCCATGCTTTTCGGAGAGGCAGAAAAAACTTTTTGTTCGCAATCGTTTTCAAAGCTAATAATTATGATAATACAAGTTAAATAAATAAAATTCGTCGTAATTTCAGTTCGTTTACATAACCCGTTTGGTAGAAATCGATGTTTTTAGTAGGCTTTTGGTACATTATAGAAAAATTGGCATATCTTCGAAACTAGATCGAATTTTTACAATCTGCTTTTTGTGTATGATAGGTAACAGTATAATTTATCATACGCAATTTACAGATTGTAAATATTCAATCTAGTTTTTGAGATATCTTAATTTTACTGAGCGAATGTATGCAATCAGGATATCGAAAAAACGCACTGTACTACTATCTATGCTTTTCGGAGAGGCAGAAAAAAACTTTTTGTTCGCAATCGTTTTCAAAGCTAATAATTATGATAATACAAGTTAAATAAATAAAATTCGTCGTAATTTCAGTTCGTTTACATAACCCGTTTGGTAGAAATCGATGTTTTTAGTGGGCTTTTGGTACATTATAGAAAAATTGGCATATCTTCGAAACTAGATCGAATTTTTACAATCTGCTTTTTGTGTATGATAGGTAACAGTATAATTTATCATACGCAATTTACAGATTGTAAATATTCAATCTAGTTTTTGAGATATCTTAATTTTACTGGGCGAATGTATGCAATCAGGATATCGAAAAAACACACTGTACTATCCATGCTTTTCGGAGAGGCAGAAAAAACTTTTTGTTCGCAATCGTTTTCAAAGCTAATAATTATGATAATACAAGTTAAATAAATAAAATTCGTCGTAATTTCAGTTCGTTTACATAACCCGTTTGGTAGAAATCGATGTTTTTAGTAGGCTATTGGTACATTATAGAAAAATTGGCATATCTTCGAAACTAGATCGAATTTTTACAATCTGCTTTTTGTGTATGATAGGTAACAGTATAATTTATCATACGCAATTTACAGATTGTAAATATTCAATCTAGTTTTTGAGATATCTTAATTTTACTGAGCGAATGTATGCAATCAGGATATCGAAAAAACACACTGTACTACTATCCATGCTTTTCGGAGAGGCAGAAAATACTTTTTGTTCGCAATCGTTTTCAAAGCTAATAATTATGATAATACAAGTTAAATAAATAAAATTCGTCGTAATTTCAGTTCGTTTACATAACCCGTTTGGTAGAAATCGATGTTTTTAGTAGGCTTTTGGTACATTATAGAAAAATTGGCATATCTTCGAAACTAGATCGAATTTTTACAATCTGCTTTTTGTGTATGATAGGTAACAGTATAATTTATCATACGCAATTTACAGATTGTAAATATTCAATCTAGTTTTTGAGATATCTTAATTTTACTGAGCGAATGTATGCAATCAGGATATCGAAAAAACACACTGTACTACCATCCATGCTTTTCGGAGAGGCAGAAAAAACTTTTTGTTCGCAATCGTTTTCAAAGCTAATAATTATGATAATACAAGTTAAATAAATAAAATTCGTCGTAATTTCAGTTCGTTTACATAACCCGTTTGGTAGAAATCGATGTTTTTAGTAGGCTATTGGTACATTATAGAAAAATTGGCATATCTTCGAAACTAGATCGAATTTTTACAATCTGCTTTTTGTGTATGATAGGTAACAGTATAATTTATCATACGCAATTTACAGATTGTAAATATTCAATCTAGTTTTTGAGATATCTTAATTTTACTGGGCGAATGTATGCAATCAGGATATCGAAAAAACACACTGTACTACTATCCATGCTTTTCGGAGAGGCAGAAAAAACTTTTTGTTCGCAATCGTTTTCAAAGCTAATAATTATGATAATACAAGTTAAATAAATAAAATTCGTCGTAATTTCAGTTCGTTTACATAACCCGTTTGGTAGAAATCGATGTTTTTAGTGGGCTTTTGGTACATTATAGAAAAATTGGCATATCTTCGAAACTAGATCGAATTTTTACAATCTGCTTTTTGTGTATGATAGGTAACAGTATAATTTATCATACGCAATTTACAGATTGTAAATATTCAATCTAGTTTTTGAGATATCTTAATTTTACTGGGCGAATGTATGCAATCAGGATATCGAAAAAACACACTGTACTACTATCCATGCTTTTCGGAGAGGCAGAAAAAACTTTTTGTTCGCAATCGTTTTCAAAGCTAATAATTATGATAATACAAGTTAAATAAATAAAATTCGTCGTAATTTCAGTTCGTTTACATAACCCGTTTGGTAGAAATCGATGTTTTTAGTGGGCTTTTGGTACATTATAGAAAAATTGGCATATCTTCGAAACTAGATCGAATTTTTACAATCTGCTTTTTGTGTATGATAGGTAACAGTATAATTTATCATACGCAATTTACAGATTGTAAATATTCAATCTAGTTTTTGAGATATCTTAATTTTACTGAGCGAATGTATGCAATCAGGATATCGAAAAAACACACTGTACTACTATCCATGCTTTTCGGAGAGGCAGAAAAAACTTTTTGTTCGCAATCGTTTTCAAAGCTAATAATTATGATAATACAAGTTAAATAAATAAAATTGGTCGTAATTTCAGTTCGTTTACATAACCCGTTTGGTAGAAATCGATGTTTTTAGTAGGCTTTTGGTACATTATAGAAAAATTGGCATATCTTCGAAACTAGATCGAGTTTTTACAATCTGCTTTTTGTGTATGATAGGTAACAGTATAATTTATCATACGCAATTTACAGATTGTAAATATTCAATCTAGTTTTTGAGATATCTTAATTTTACTGAGCGAATGTATGCAATCAGGATATCGAAAAAACACACTGTACTACTATCCATGCTTTTCGGAGAGGCAGAAAAAACTTTTTGTTCGCAATCGTTTTCAAAGCTAATAATTATGATAATACAAGTTAAATAAATAAAATTGGTCGTAATTTCAGTTCGTTTACATAACCCGTTTGGTAGAAATCGATGTTTTTAGTAGGCTTTTGGTACATTATAGAAAAATTGGCATATCTTCGAAACTAGATCGAGTTTTTACAATCTGCTTTTTGTGTATCGATAGGTAACAGTATAATTTATCATACGCAATTTACAGATTGTAAATATTCAATCTAGTTTTTGAGATATCTTAATTTTACTGAGCGAATGTATGCAATCAGGATATCGAAAAAACACACTGTACTACCATCCATGCTTTTCGGAGAGGCAGAAAAAACTTTTTGTTCGCAATCGTTTTCAAAGCTAATAATTATGATAATACAAGTTAAATAAATAAAATTCGTCGTAATTTCAGTTCGTTTACATAACCCGTTTGGTAGAAATCGATGTTTTTAGTAGGCTATTGGTACATTATAGAAAAATTGGCATATCTTCGAAACTAGATCGAATTTTTACAATCTGCTTTTTGTGTATGATAGGTAACAGTATAATTTATCATACGCAATTTACAGATTGTAAATATTCAATCTAGTTTTTGAGATATCTTAATTTTACTGAGCGAATGTATGCAATCAGGATATCGAAAAAACACACTGTACTACCATCCATGCTTTTCGGAGAGGCAGAAAAAACTTTTTGTTCGCAATCGTTTTCAAAGCTAATAATTATGATAATACAAGTTAAATAAATAAAATTCGTCGTAATTTCAGTTCGTTTACATAACCCGTTTGGTAGAAATCGATGTTTTTAGTAGGCTTTTGGTACATTATAGAAAACATTGGCATATCTTCGAAACTAGATCGAATTTTTACAATCTGCTTTTTGTGTATGATAGGTAACAGTATAATTTATCATACGCAATTTACAGATTGTAAATATTCAATCTAGTTTTTAAGATATCTTAATTTTACTGAGCGAATGTATGCAATCAGGATATCGAAAAAACACACTGTACTACTATCCATGCTTTTCGGAGAGGCAGAAAAAACTTTTTGTTCGCAATCGTTTTCAAAGCTAATAATTATGATAATACAAGTTAAATAAATAAAATTCGTCGTAATTTCAGTTCGTTTACATAACCCGTTTGGTAGAAATCGATGTTTTTAGTAGGCTATTGGTACATTATAGAAAAATTGGCATATCTTCGAAACTAGATCGAATTTTTACAATCTGCTTTTTGTGTATGATAGGTAACAGTATAATTTATCATACGCAATTTACAGATTGTAAATATTCAATCTAGTTTTTGAGATATCTTAATTTTACTGAGCGAATGTATGCAATCAGGATATCGAAAAAACACACTGTACTACTATCCATGCTTTTCGGAGAGGCAGAAAAAACTTTTTGTTCGCAATCGTTTTCAAAGCTAATAATTATGATAATACAAGTTAAATAAATAAAATTCGTCGTAATTTCAGTTCGTTTACATAACCCGTTTGGTAGAAATCGATGTTTTTAGTAGGCTTTTGGTACATTATAGAAAAATTGGCATATCTTCGAAACTAGATCGAGTTTTTACAATCTGCTTTTTGTGTATGATAGGTAACAGTATAATTTATCATACGCAATTTACAGATTGTAAATATTCAATCTAGTTTTTGAGATATCTTAATTTTACTGAGCGAATGTATGCAATCAGGATATCGAAAAAACACACTGTACTACTATCCATGCTTTTCGGAGAGGCAGAAAAAACTTTTTGTTCGCAATCGTTTTCAAAGCTAATAATTATGATAATACAAGTTAAATAAATAAAATTCGTCGTAATTTCAGTTCGTTTACATAACCCGTTTGGTAGAAATCGATGTTTTTAGTAGGCTATTGGTACATTATAGAAAAATTGGCATATCTTCGAAACTAGATCGAATTTTTACAATCTGCTTTTTGTGTATGATAGGTAACAGTATAATTTATCATACGCAATTTACAGATTGTAAATATTCAATCTAGTTTTTGAGATATCTTAATTTTACTGAGCGAATGTATGCAATCAGGATATCGAAAAAACACACTGTACTACCATCCATGCTTTTCGGAGAGGCAGAAAAAACTTTTTGTTCGCAATCGTTTTCAAAGCTAATAATTATGATAATACAAGTTAAATAAATAAAATTCGTCGTAATTTCAGTTCGTTTACATAACCCGTTTGGTAGAAATCGATGTTTTTAGTAGGCTATTGGTACATTATAGAAAAATTGGCATATCTTCGAAACTAGATCGAATTTTTACAATCTGCTTTTTGTGTATGATAGGTAACAGTATAATTTATCATACGCAATTTACAGATTGTAAATATTCAATCTAGTTTTTGAGATATCTTAATTTTACTGAGCGAATGTATGCAATCAGGATATCGAAAAAACACACTGTACTACTATCCATGCTTTTCGGAGAGGCAGAAAAAACTTTTTGTTCGCAATCGTTTTCAAAGCTAATAATTATGATAATACAAGTTAAGTAAAGCAAAATTTAATTCAATTAAGTAAAGGAAGATTAAATTAAATCAAGGAAAATTCTATTAAGGTAGTGAGTAACGAAGATAAACAATTTACATCCATCAAAGGTTATGATTCTTTCCATATAGCTAGGAACGGTAGAACAGGTGGTGGAGTATCTATATTTATTCGACAAAATCTTTCGTTTAAACTAGTGTATGAAAATTTGTATTATGAGAATGATTTCTTGATTATACAAAGCAGAAGTTTAAATTTATCTATTTGTGGAACCTATAGCCCACTCATACAGATATTGCGCTATTTCTTGATTATTTTAATCAATTAATAATGAAGCAAGATAATAATTTATTCGTTATTGGTGACATCAACATACATTTTTTGAATAAGAATACGGTGACAGTAAATTACTAGAGTACTCTTAAAATTTGTGGCTTAAATATTGTTAATAAAATTGATCAAGAATTTGACTCTAGAAAGCATTATAATGGTAAAATCTCCATTTTAGATCACATTTTGACAACTCTGAGTGATAAGAAATGCGAAAAACGTCAATATAAAAAAACAGAAATCATGGTTTAATAAAAAACATGAAGGTTTAATTAAAGAACGAGATTCTTACTATTGCTTACATAAAAAATACCCAAACAATACCTTTTTCAGTTCAAATTTAAAGCACTAAAAAAGGCAGTTAAATAAGAAATAAAAGTTAGTAAAATTAGGTACTATTCTAATGAATTTAGTAAAGTAAAGAATAATAGTAAACAATTATGGTCATTAATATATTCAACAATCAAACCAAAGTTGCAAATAATCTTGACCTCCAGATCAAAGTTAAAGATAAAATAATTCATGATCAAAAAATGATTGCTGATTTATTTAATGATCATTTTTGCAAGATCGGGAAACAACTGACTGCTAAATTTTAAAGCACCCAATGTAGAACGCCTAACCCAGTTTGCTAATACATATATCTAAGGAAGAAATGAGCACCATTGTCTGTAGTCTTAATTTATCGTCTGCTTCTGGATATGATTCCATTCCTGCAAAGTTGGTTAGTCAACTCCCAGTGTAGTCAACAGTTTTGAAATTATACGAGAATCCATTAATAAAAGTTTTCTATAGTAGGTACCTTTCCCTATAAATTTAAAATCTCAAGAATTACGCTGATTTTTAAAGGTGGAGATAATTTGGAAATAAATAATTATAGACCTATATGCTATATCGGTTCTACTATCTATTTCCAAAATTTTGAGAATGCTATATACACAAGACTTGTAAGTTATCTCAAGGTAAAATCCATATTTAATAATAACCAATTTGTGTTTTTAAAAGGGTAGTAGACTAGTAGTACTTTGTCTGCTACTCTTAATCTGATGAAAGGTGTATATGATAGCCTTGCTAAACGAAGAATTACATCTTGTCTATTTTTGGATTTGATAAAAGCCTTTGATACCGTAGGTCACGACATTCTTCTATCCAAACTAATAGGTTATGGTCGCCATTCTCTGTAATACTTAATTATTTAAAAGATAGGGAACAATATGTTGTAATAAACTCGATTAAATCTAAAATGTTACCTATTGTTAGTGGAGTTCCCCAGACATCTTTTTTAGGACCTATCAGTTTGCGACGGTGGTTAAATATCAGGGTATTACACTTGATCAGAAACTCAAAGTATTTTTACAAACAAGGCGAACAAGAAGGGTAAATAAATGTAACGCGAGTCAGTCGTACACGCACTTTCCTTCCTCTTACAATAAGAAAGTTTAGTCAACTTCTTGTATATTTAATTGTCCTGGTTTTGAGAATTTTTGAATAACACACTCTAACTGCAGGTTTGAGTTGATAAACATTTTTATTGATGTAGTGTTAATTTTGTTACGATTACGTGGTACACAAGAACCGCTCCACAAAACTATACGTTTTGTTAAGGAAAAATCCTTCACCAGTTGGTTTAATATTCGTATAAAAGCACTACAGATATCATAAACGGTATATGATAAACGGAGACACGTGGACATATTCTTTATAGAATTTATAGAACAGCCGAACTTACAACAAAGCTGCTCAAAGACACTTGGTCAATTAGTTGATGTACCAGACGAAGTAATACGTGGTTTCAAACCAATGGCTAATCTATTTATTGGTTAATAAGTTAGATTATGATGTAAAGGGGGTTTGGGCTCATGAAACAGCGGAAATTGATTTTTCCACATTGAATCAATGATTCGGTTCCCTAAACAAAAGAAGTGATGGATTATAGAGAGTTTGAGTTCGTTTCAGAAAATCAAATCAAATTCCAATAGACGGGTGAACTTTTTAATAACACAGTCAAGTAATAGCATGTGTCCTTTATGTTCCGGAGAGCACTATTTGGGGAGATGCAAAAAATATCTCAGTTTGTCCATTCAGTCCAGTTTGTGCAGAGCTAAATTCAATTGCCGAATTTGTAGACGCAAGCACCCTGTGAAGTTGCACCCTTCATCAACAAATGATGGAAGGCCAGAAGTGAAGCCGGAAGACAACTCAACAACGGAAGCAACTACCTACAATGCTTTATTGAATTTTGATGCTTTACAATGCAAACTATCGCAAGCAATTATTCGTACTGCCCGTGTCCTAATCAAAGACAAATTTCTCAAATTGCCACAAATTTCTGTTGTGTACCACGCCAGAAAGCAAATTTGAGCATAAGTGGTATAACATCTAGGTCGGTAACTTCAAAGGGAAAAGTGATCTAACATTACAATCAATATATGAATCCAGAATCCAAATGCAATTAAGAGGTTTAATTCTTAACAATCTACCATCCAGACTACCCCCGCAGAAAAATGAGTCTGATGATAAATGGTCGCTTTAGAATATTCAATTGTCTGAACCTGATTACGATAAGCGTCTTCTAAAAACAAATCCAAATCTATTGTCCTACATAAAACGATATTCGATTGGATAGTGTCCAGTCAACATTCCACAAACCAAAGTGATAACTCGGCAATCTTTATGGCGCTCAATTTAAATCTAAACGTGAATATGGACGTGGATATACTTTGCACGGATTTTGGGAGATAGAAGAGTTGCCTCAGATAAAAAACCTTTCACCAGAAGATGAAAAATTTGGAAACTTCTTTCCAAACGCTTCTTTGCCCTTGAATGTAACGCAGCCAACAATCCACCCTTTAAAAGAATTTTACATTCAGCAAATGAGAGAATATTTAGATCTGGGGCACATGACGGAAATTCTACAAACGCAAGAAACATCAAATAACAAAAATGTGTTCTATTTACCTCATCATCCAGTGATAACTACAAAAATGAGAATTGTTTTTGATGGTTTAAGCAAGATCAGCACGGAAACTTCTTTAAACGACATGTTGAACGCTTTGGGCTGCATTATTGCGTTTCCGAAGTAATCGAATCGATCTAACTGCCGACATAGAAAAAATGTATCGACAGTTGTAGCGTCAGACGATTGTAATTATCAACGGATTCTGTGGCGAGAGAGCTCTGATCAGCGAACTCGACATTATAAATTAACCAGAGTGACATTTGGACTTGCTTGTTCTGCATATCTAGCTTTGAGTGTTGCAACAATTGGACACAATCACCCATCAACGATTTTTATATTGACGACCTTTTAACTGGCTCGCGAGATGAAAAAAGTGCGATTCAATTAAAAGAAAAGATTACTAGTGGTTACAAGCGGATGGTTTTAGTTTGAGAAAGTGGAAGTCAAACATTTCTGGTTTCAGCTTAGTCTCTAAGTCAGCTTAGAGCGCGATGGTCCTATTACGAAGCGTAGAATTACCTCTGGATCATCACGAGTTTTTGATCCATTGTGTGTTTTATCTCCGTCAATAATTTTACTAAAAATACTACATATTTCAAAACTTTGGTTTCTAAAATAGATTGTGATGCAAATTACCCAAGTACTTTAAAGATAAGTATCAACGAACCAGATATAAATTCACCTATTTTGAAACTATAAAAAATACCGCGGTTCACCAATCGTTACCAGAACATCTCGTTTCACGGCTTTGTGAAGTGGCGTATAGCGCAGTACTTTATAACAGAGTAACAGACGACAAAAGAGAAACATCCATATATTTGTTTACCTCCAAAACTAAAGTGGCTCCGGTGAAACAAGTATCTTTATCAAGGCTGGAGCTGTGTGCTGCTCTTCTATTATCAAAATTAATGTTTACCCTCAAAGAAACAATCGAACCTACCGCAAAACGTTATGCTTGGACAGATTTATCCATTGTTTTAGCATGGTTATCAACGTATCCTGCGAAATGGAAGACATTCGTGGCCAATAAAACAAGTCAAATATTGGACAAATTTTCTATAGGCAGCATTAGCGATTTATGAAATCTTCCGATAATAAAGCAGATCATGGTTCTAGAGGAGTATACCCCAAACAACTTGCGAATCTGAACTAATGGTGGCGCGGTCCCGAATGGCAAAGAAAATCAGAGCTTTTTTGGCCTAATACTCAAATTAACGCAGGATTCAGCCAAACGGAGATCGATGCAGAAGGAAACAAAAGGAAGTCAACAACATATGCGTTTCAATCTGATAATGATGTTACTTGGTTAGACGAAATATTCGACAAAATTTCAAAACTCAAAAGATATTCCGAATCGTCAGTTACGTGAATCGCTTTATCACAAATTTTAGGACAAAAGCTTTAACCAGAGATTGTTGCGAATTTAAGCCCAGCGAGATTGAACAGTCTAAAATAATTTGTATCAAATGGGTTCAACGGAGACAATTCCATGACGATATAAAAAATCTTACGACGAGATCAAAAGGTGAATAAAGAATCTAAGCTGCTATCTTTAGCACCTTTCTTAGACAGCATTTGCTTATGGCAATATTTGTAGTGAATTATTAATTTAAATTTAAATTGTTAGGATGTCATTTAGAATATTTAACAGAATTTTGAAACTTTAAAAGGAAGAATTGTAGATTATGTAAAATTATTCGAGTATTTGTTACGGTGAAGTGAAGAAGCGTATAAACAAATAAACAGTGATTTTGGATTTGATGATTTTTATCAAGATAATTTTGGACTTACGCTTGTATTGGAAACGATAAAACAGCCACGATAATTTTGGACCTTATAGGCTCGAATTGGAAAAGGGAAACCAGCCCTCATTTAGTTGAACAACGGCAGCTATGAAAATAAACATGAGAAAAACACAACAGATTACGATTTTTTAAAACATTATATTGGAATTTGGACGGCGATTTGTGTTGGTTTTTTCATAAAACGGTGAGCAAGTATACCAACATCTATACCAACTTTCAAAAAAATTCAATTTTGAATTTTTGAATCGGTAAGATTCCAAAAGCTCTCAAATATATTGTGTCGACCTTCATTTGGCGTCCCGCCATCGGTTGATTTTCCAATTCGTATATTCTTTTCCTGACTGTTCGAGTTTTTGATGTGAAAACATCTTTAGCGGCAGGAGTAAGTAAAAAATTGTATAGAAATCGGGTTACAGAAACAAAAATGCCGAACAAAAAATATTGCTGGTATGTGTGAATATCGACAAGAACAAAAAATAAATAAAACGTAAAATCTATGGAAAATATACGCACACACACACACAACATACAACATCATCCGGCATTTCAAAAATATCGTGAGCCGAATACCAAAAAAAATCTAAAAACAACCGCCTACTTTAATTTATTTTGTTGTGAACATAACTGCTATATATGGCCGCAGCAGCAAGTGTTTTTGAAAATGGAAATTACATACGAGCAAATGGACCACAAATTATGCGGAAATAAAAATAGCGAGCTGTGAAAATTGGACATATACATTGATACATAATAGAATAATAATTTTAAAATTGTTTAATCGGTATGCTTTCTTATTAGTATTGTTCAAGCTCATGCTGTTGGTGAGTTTGGTTATTAGGGGTTTCACGCTGCTGTCTTTCCAATTGCAATGATTTTACGGTCAACATTGCGCCTAAATAGAACCACTCTGTTTAATCTATTTTAAACTGATCAGTGATAAAGCGGTGCGAGTTTGCTTTGTTCAGCGAGTTTGCCGTGACCATTTACTACTATGGAATCTTGAACAAGATTGCTGTGTATTAGTAATGATATATTTTAAAGCGTACATGGCAGGTTTAGGTGATTAACTTAACAGAACTGTACATTCCTTTTGCTCAATTAATGTTAGTAAGGTTCGACCTAAAAATTCAAAATGTAATTATAACTTACTGACTTTTTGGACCAAAAATGTCACTTAGTTTAAATACTGAACGAACAACATCCGTCTTTATGGAGGGGTTTCTGAGCCTTATCGAAATGGCTTAACATGATTGAATAGATATTTATACAAAAAGTTTTTACATAAATCTTTTGCGAGTTGAGGGTGAACTCGCTCGTTCTTTTTTTATTTAGGTTTCACTTCCAAACACTAACATGATTTGGTCTCATTTTTGTTAACCTTAGAGGCGAATTTTCTAAACCTGTAGTATTATGATTGATTGATGATATGATTACATTGGACTACAATATTGTTCTAGCAACAGCATTACTTAGTTTGTTTTGTTCGCAGTTGCCACAAAAGCCACATTTAATTGGTGTATGTAACAAAATTACGTTTGGGGCAATTTAAATGAAGTTGATACTTTAAAATCGATTAGGCTCATTCGGTTCTGAAAACGAGTATCTAAGACAATTAGCATCAACGGAGTTGTAGAGTAGTGCCTACCGTAGCTTGTTTGTACCAATCTAATGTTAATTGGTGCTATCGAAATTAGGTTTTAGCAACTACATTTCGTTCATCGCAAAGTAAAGTATTTTTTGGCGACTTCATGCGAACGAATCATTTCTTTCAGTGTAGTGTTATCGAGCTATGGATATGGAACAATTTTCTACATCCTTTTTTAGTTCCTATTTTTTTTTTTGTCTATGTCATGTAGGCTATAAATGTCATTAAAAATCATTCAGTCAAAAATGAAATAAATATTTGTTCCAGGTATATGGATTATGCTTTTGAAGCAACCTAATCATAACAAAATAATTTTATTAAAATTTATTAGTTTTTTGTTCCATAGGCCAAAAATCTGGATATGGCCCAAAAAAAAAAGAAGATGAATTATTTAAAAAATGCCCACGTTTTCACTAATTTATCTTTTTTTTTTGGGCCATATCCAAACAAGGCATGAAATATCTCAGAAACCGTTATGATTTTCTGAATTTCATCAAAATCGGTTGAGAAATGCCCAAGTTCCTTCCTAACCCGTATCCCATAACTTCGTTATGAATTATTTCACTAATTGTAAGTAAAATTTGTATATGAAGAACACCCACCAAGGCGAATAAATTATCAAAATGCAAATGCATGAATTTACGTTATTAACCAAAATTTTACAATATTGATAAATTCTTTGGAATGCAAATGTACAAGAATGTATGTATTAAATGTGAAAAAAAAAAAAAAAAGTTACCTACATACATACATACATCACAACATCTCAAACATATACCGCGAACCCCTATATTACGTTAAGTCCGCTATGTGCGATAAAATCTCATTAACTTAGGGTTTTCCAATTAAATGATCGATAACTTTCATACATTTACGAACAATTAGAACGAATTATATAATCTTCACGAAATGTGCTTAAGACAATTTCAGTAAACGATGGGATCTTTTGACCGATACATTAAAGTCAATTTTAAATTAATTTATGATTAATATATCGTCCCTCTAGTAATGAAACAGCGTATAAGAAAAATAGCACATTTAATTAATTCATAAAATCTTTTATTTTATAGAAAATTTAATTTTCTTTGATATAAACGATTTTATTTTAAAAAGTTTTTTCGAAAAACATTTAAATGCGAATTATTTTAAAACTGCTATTTTTCTTATACGCTGTTTCATTACTAGAGGGACGATATATTTATATATTTATTAATGATATATTTAATAATTATGATTATGATTTTCAGAAGAGTCTAGAAATATGATGCAGCAAATTAATAAATGTTATTTTAGAGTACAGTTTTAGTTTAAATTCTAATAAGCATATAAGTACACTCTAAGAAAAAATAGTGTAATTTTACGTTTATAATAAATGGCAACTTGATGCCATTTATAAAGAGGGTAAATTTACCTTAGTGCATAAAATAAAATATTTTACGCAAAAAGTCGTAACTAAAAAACACAAAAAAATGAATATTATTACTGCAAAAGTTGTGCAAATTTTACCCAGAGATGTAAGTAGTTTGTCGTACAAGTATGACCGAGAATGTAAATTTACCGAATAATAGGTGTAACATTTATTTTAAGTCGTAAATAATTTAGTGGAAAAGTTCGACCCCAAACGTAAATTTCCGCAGGAAATGTGTAAGTTTCATTAAGACTTATACGCAAATAGATGCAAAATTATGCGTTTTAATGTAAGTTTCATAACAGAATCATCCAATATCAGCGTACATTTACGGCAGATCCTGTAAACCTAGATGAATTTATACGCTAATTTAAACCATTCACAGCGGAAAATTATGTTAGAAATTTCAATTGCATTCCACCATTTACATCTAAACTGTATAAATACGAGTACCTATATCGCATTTGAACTTAAATTCATTTTAATTTGTTTCGCAGTTTACATAATTCTACTTGAGATCGTTAGATGTTTTTTATTAAATTTATTTTTTTAAAATTCATGCTACTTATGATATTTCAAAAAATCTATTTATTTAACCCTATAGGCCACCAAGGAGGGCCATTGACTTTTACATAATGTCCTGAAATGGGAATCATAATAAATAAAACACAGATAATTTGTAATTGATTGATTGAAATTTGTACTGTTCTCGTATTTGTAAATACAAATATTTATTAAACAAACTAAACTCTATATTTAAAATAATAATCCACATAGTTTCAAATAATTAATATTTAAAAAAAAAATTTAAAAAATAACAAAAATTAAAATATTTATTTTAAAACAATTTAACTAATTGTCTTCAATACTATTTAATTTCAAAATTAAATTATTTATTTTGGAAAAATTATTCATATGCTTCTTAAATCCACGTACGTTAGAAGCGTAATGTTGTAAAAAATAACGAACAAAAAATTCCATGGTTTGAGAAATTAGTTTCGGATATAACATATTAAAATTATAAAAATATGCTATTATGAGAGCCATAAAATCCACAAAATTTTCATTTTGATAGTATCGTACCATACAATGTTCAATAAATATATAGCAGGTAGTCTCCTCACCTTGAATAGAACTTTCTGCAAACAAAATAAAATTATTATTCGAAATAAAAAAAAATCGTAAAGTTAAAGCATACTTAAGAGTCCCATCCAGGGAGTATTAGTTGAGCAGGACTCCTTTATATTTTCTAAAGATGCCCCAAACTGCAAAAAAAATTAGTAATGTTATTTTAACCGGTTAAGTTTTATCATAGATCGTAGTATATTAGAGATATGAGACATTCAGTACAAAAAATAAAAAAGATTAGGAACCCCCCCCCCCCCCATTTCTGATATAGGGTAGCTTTGCATTACATGTAGCAGAGTATATTTCTATAGCTTATAATTTCTGTATAAACCGGCACATTAAAGTTAAAATATTTACATATAATTTATATGCTAAATATTTACGTATATATATATATATATATGAAAGAAACGCTATATATTGCATCCGGGGATGGGGGGGGGGGGGAGGGGACCCTCTTTTTGTCTCATATTTTTGTACTGACTGAATCATCAATAATATGGGTATATCTTTGGTTTTATGAACAAAATATATACCTCAAAAATGTTATACAGAAGTGTGGAATCTTCGTTGAAATATATAAAAATACATTTAATAACGTCTATTTCATCCATTTCACCTTTCATATATTTTGAAATTTCTTTTTTGTTTGACGAATTAAAAAATTTTAATAATGTGTTTTTTTTTATGTTGACTCGGCGCTTTAATGTTGTAAGGTCTATATTCATTAATTCTTCGAAATGTTGGAAGATTATAATTTTCTCGAAAAGAAACGGCCATTCTTTTTTAATATCTTCACTGCTCGGAATATGTTTTCTGTCATTAAGATATTTTCGCTTCACTGCAAAACAATCTTTCATTAACTTTAAAGCTGTGTCTCGATCATCAGATGTTTTATTCTCCTTTTTATATAACGTTTGCAAAAACGTTTGTCTTGACTTCATGCCGTCCACAGTTTCGCCACAAGGCACTTTATTCGGTTGCCAGTTTGCGCATGTCTCTTTTAGCACATTGGTTTTTTTGCGCTCGTTTACTGGCACATCTATGTCGCGAGCTCTGACAATATCCGTTTAGGTGAACGATTCAAAAAGCCGTTTCTGTTTTTCATAATGGTTATTAGCGGTACTGGTAAGCTGGAAATAATGTTTTGGCCCTTGTCTCTATGAATTAGTGAATCTGGATATCTTGATGCAATTTTTTGTGCCACTGTCCGAATTATTGACATTGGTATAAAATGTGATATGCAACGCAGTTCATCGACTAGAAGGTTTGCCGAGCAATTTAACCGTTTGCCAAGAATTTGTTTATTTTTGAACATTGTCGTAATATCCGACGGAATTTTGTCCCATGGTATAACAAAATTCGAAAAAAGTAATGCACTATGAGCATTTTGTGATGATGATGAAGATGAAACGACTGAATTGGGATTGCTTAGAGTGTCGTCCATCGAGAAGTTGAATGTAGTTGTTGTATGATTATTTGAATCGCTAGCAATCTCAATTGGCTGTAATATTTCTTCATTTGTATGTATAGTAACTAGGTTATTTGGAGAATTCTCGAAATGGATAAATTCATGGATTTCTTGTGTATTTGATTTCGATAGTTGCTCTGTGTCCGTGTTGCTGATATCAGTATTAATCGTCGTATTGGTTGATTCGAAATTAAACCTTATATGTGGCACCCATTGTTCTGAATCCTCAAGAATAATAAAGATACTCTTTTCTTTCATATAATACTCAAGAGTACGGTTGTCGCAAATTTCCGTACCGTCCGATTCCAAAGCAATAGTTGAACCTTTCAATCCATAATTATTAGCTAAATAATGAAACAATAAACAAAATTATTTAAAATTTGATTATGTATTGATTAATGAAATAGAATACTACTTTACCTTCCTGTACCAAACTGTCAATTGCAGGTAACGCGAAAAAAGTTTTTTTGAGCGATCGATTTTGGCTCCAAATTTTTATTAGATATTCCTTTTCCATTGTATCAATAAAATTTATGTTTAATCAATCA
>OY744482.1:352807824-353080504 GCA_963556165.1 Tipula helvola
TATTACTATCATACGCAATTAGCAGATTGTAAAATTCGATCTAGTTTTTGAGATATCTTAATTTTACTGGGCGAATGTATGCAATCAGGATATCGAAAAAACACACTGTACTACTATCCATGCTTTTCGGAGAGGCAGAAAAAACTTTTTGTTCGCAATCGTTTTCAAAGCTAATAATTATGATAATACAAGTTAAATAAATAAAATTCGTCGTAATTTCAGTTCGTTTACATAACCCGTTTGGTAGAAATCGATGTTTTTAGTAGGCTTTTGGTACATTATAGAAAAATTGGCATATCTTCGAAACTAGATCGAATTTTTACAATCTGCTTTTTGTGTATGATAGGTAACAGTATAATTTATCATACGCAATTTACAGATTGTAAATATTCAATCTAGTTTTTGAGATATCTTAATTTTACTGAGCGAATGTATGCAATCAGGATATCGAAAAAACGCACTGTACTACTATCCATGCTTTTCGGAGAGGCAGAAAAAACTTTTTGTTCGCAATCGTTTTCAAAGCTAATAATTATGATAATACAAGTTAAATAAATAAAATTCGTCGTAATTTCAGTTCGTTTACATAACCCGTTTGGTAGAAATCGATGTTTTTAGTGGGCTTTTGGTACATTATAGAAAAATTGGCATATCTTCGAAACTAGATCGAATTTTTACAATCTGCTTTTTGTGTATGATAGGTAACAGTATAATTTATCATACGCAATTTACAGATTGTAAATATTCAATCTAGTTTTTGAGATATCTTAATTTTACTGGGCGAATGTATGCAATCAGGATATCGAAAAAACACACTGTACTACTATCCATGCTTTTCGGAGAGGCAGAAAAAACTTTTTGTTCGCAATCGTTTTCAAAGCTAATAATTATGATAATACAAGTTAAATAAATAAAATTCGTCGTAATTTCAGTTCGTTTACATAACCCGTTTGGTAGAAATCGATGTTTTTAGTGGGCTTTTGGTACATTATAGAAAAATTGGCATATCTTCGAAACTAGATCGAATTTTTACAATCTGCTTTTTGTGTATGATAGGTAACAGTATAATTTATCATACGCAATTTACAGATTGTAAATATTCAATCTAGTTTTTGAGATATCTTAATTTTACTGGGCGAATGTATGCAATCAGGATATCGAAAAAACACACTGTACTACTATCCATGCTTTTCGGAGAGGCAGAAAAAACTTTTTGTTCGCAATCGTTTTCAAAGCTAATAATTATGATAATACAAGTTAAATAAATAAAATTCGTCGTAATTTCAGTTCGTTTACATAACCCGTTTGGTAGAAATCGATGTTTTTAGTGGGCTTTTGGTACATTATAGAAAAATTGGCATATCTTCGAAACTAGATCGAATTTTTACAATCTGCTTTTTGTGTATGATAGGTAACAGTATAATTTATCATACGCAATTTACAGATTGTAAATATTCAATCTAGTTTTTGAGATATCTTAATTTTACTGAGCGAATGTATGCAATCAGGATATCGAAAAAACGCACTGTACTACTATCCATGCTTTTCGGAGAGGCAGAAAAAACTTTTTGTTCGCAATCGTTTTCAAAGCTAATAATTATGATAATACAAGTTAAATAAATAAAATTCGTCGTAATTTCAGTTCGTTTACATAACCCGTTTGGTAGAAATCGATGTTTTTAGTGGGCTTTTGGTACATTATAGAAAAATTGGCATATCTTCGAAACTAGATCGAATTTTTACAATCTGCTTTTTGTGTATGATAGGTAACAGTATAATTTATCATACGCAATTTACAGATTGTAAATATTCAATCTAGTTTTTGAGATATCTTAATTTTACTGGGCGAATGTATGCAATCAGGATATCGAAAAAACACACTGTACTACTATCCATGCTTTTCGGAGAGGCAGAAAAAACTTTTTGTTCGCAATCGTTTTCAAAGCTAATAATTATGATAATACAAGTTAAATAAATAAAATTCGTCGTAATTTCAGTTCGTTTACATAACCCGTTTGGTAGAAATCGATGTTTTTAGTAGGCTTTTGGTACATTATAGAAAAATTGGCATATCTTCGAAACTAGATCGAATTTTTACAATCTGCTTTTTGTGTATGATAGGTAACAGTATAATTTATCATACGCAATTTACAGATTGTAAATATTCAATCTAGTTTTTGAGATATCTTAATTTTACTGGGCGAATGTATGCAATCAGGATATCGAAAAAACACACTGTACTACTATCCATGCTTTTCGGAGAGGCAGAAAAAACTTTTTGTTCGCAATCGTTTTCAAAGCTAATAATTATGATAATACAAGTTAAATAAATAAAATTCGTCGTAATTTCAGTTCGTTTACATAACCCGTTTGGTAGAAATCGATGTTTTTAGTGGGCTTTTGGTACATTATAGAAAAATTGGCATATCTTCGAAACTAGATCGAATTTTTACAATCTGCTTTTTGTGTATGATAGGTAACAGTATAATTTATCATACGCAATTTACAGATTGTAAATATTCAATCTAGTTTTTGAGATATCTTAATTTTACTGGGCGAATGTATGCAATCAGGATATCGAAAAAACACACTGTACTACTATCCATGCTTTTCGGAGAGGCAGAAAAAACTTTTTGTTCGCAATCGTTTTCAAAGCTAATAATTATGATAATACAAGTTAAATAAATAAAATTCGTCGTAATTTCAGTTCGTTTACATAACCCGTTTGGTAGAAATCGATGTTTTTAGTGGGCTTTTGGTACATTATAGAAAAATTGGCATATCTTCGAAACTAGATCGAATTTTTACAATCTGCTTTTTGTGTATGATAGGTAACAGTATAATTTATCATACGCAATTTACAGATTGTAAATATTCAATCTAGTTTTTGAGATATCTTAATTTTACTGGGCGAATGTATGCAATCAGGATATCGAAAAAACACACTGTACTACTATCCATGCTTTTCGGAGAGGCAGAAAAAACTTTTTGTTCGCAATCGTTTTCAAAGCTAATAATTATGATAATACAAGTTAAATAAATAAAATTCGTCGTAATTTCAGTTCGTTTACATAACCCGTTTGGTAGAAATCGATGTTTTTAGTGGGCTTTTGGTACATTATAGAAAAATTGGCATATCTTCGAAACTAGATCGAATTTTTACAATCTGCTTTTTGTGTATGATAGGTAACAGTATAATTTATCATACGCAATTTACAGATTGTAAATATTCAATCTAGTTTTTGAGATATCTTAATTTTACTGAGCGAATGTATGCAATCAGGATATCGAAAAAACACACTGTACTACTATCCATGCTTTTCGGAGAGGCAGAAAATACTTTTTGTTCGCAATCGTTTTCAAAGCTAATAATTATGATAATACAAGTTAAATAAATAAAATTCGTCGTAATTTCAGTTCGTTTACATAACCCGTTTGGTAGAAATCGATGTTTTTAGTAGGCTTTTGGTACATTATAGAAAAATTGGCATATCTTCGAAACTAGATCGAATTTTTACAATCTGCTTTTTGTGTATGATAGGTAACAGTATAATTTATCATACGCAATTTACAGATTGTAAATATTCAATCTAGTTTTTGAGATATCTTAATTTTACTGGGCGAATGTATGCAATCAGGATATCGAAAAAACACACTGTACTACTATCCATGCTTTTCGGAGAGGCAGAAAAAACTTTTTGTTCGCAATCGTTTTCAAAGCTAATAATTATGATAATACAAGTTAAATAAATAAAATTCGTCGTAATTTCAGTTCGTTTACATAACCCGTTTGGTAGAAATCGATGTTTTTAGTGGGCTTTTGGTACATTATAGAAAAATTGGCATATCTTCGAAACTAGATCGAATTTTTACAATCTGCTTTTTGTGTATGATAGGTAACAGTATAATTTATCATACGCAATTTACAGATTGTAAATATTCAATCTAGTTTTTGAGATATCTTAATTTTACTGGGCGAATGTATGCAATCAGGATATCGAAAAAACACACTGTACTACTATCCATGCTTTTCGGAGAGGCAGAAAAAACTTTTTGTTCGCAATCGTTTTCAAAGCTAATAATTATGATAATACAAGTTAAATAAATAAAATTCGTCGTAATTTCAGTTCGTTTACATAACCCGTTTGGTAGAAATCGATGTTTTTAGTGGGCTTTTGGTACATTATAGAAAAATTGGCATATCTTCGAAACTAGATCGAATTTTTACAATCTGCTTTTTGTGTATGATAGGTAACAGTATAATTTATCATACGCAATTTACAGATTGTAAATATTCAATCTAGTTTTTGAGATATCTTAATTTTACTGGGCGAATGTATGCAATCAGGATATCGAAAAAACACACTGTACTACTATCCATGCTTTTCGGAGAGGCAGAAAAAACTTTTTGTTCGCAATCGTTTTCAAAGCTAATAATTATGATAATACAAGTTAAATAAATAAAATTCGTCGTAATTTCAGTTCGTTTACATAACCCGTTTGGTAGAAATCGATGTTTTTAGTGGGCTTTTGGTACATTATAGAAAAATTGGCATATCTTCGAAACTAGATCGAATTTTTACAATCTGCTTTTTGTGTATGATAGGTAACAGTATAATTTATCATACGCAATTTACAGATTGTAAATATTCAATCTAGTTTTTGAGATATCTTAATTTTACTGAGCGAATGTATGCAATCAGGATATCGAAAAAACGCACTGTACTACTATCCATGCTTTTCGGAGAGGCAGAAAAAACTTTTTGTTCGCAATCGTTTTCAAAGCTAATAATTATGATAATACAAGTTAAATAAATAAAATTCGTCGTAATTTCAGTTCGTTTACATAACCCGTTTGGTAGAAATCGATGTTTTTAGTGGGCTTTTGGTACATTATAGAAAAATTGGCATATCTTCGAAACTAGATCGAATTTTTACAATCTGCTTTTTGTGTATGATAGGTAACAGTATAATTTATCATACGCAATTTACAGATTGTAAATATTCAATCTAGTTTTTGAGATATCTTAATTTTACTGGGCGAATGTATGCAATCAGGATATCGAAAAAACACACTGTACTACTATCCATGCTTTTCGGAGAGGCAGAAAAAACTTTTTGTTCGCAATCGTTTTCAAAGCTAATAATTATGATAATACAAGTTAAATAAATAAAATTCGTCGTAATTTCAGTTCGTTTACATAACCCGTTTGGTAGAAATCGATGTTTTTAGTGGGCTTTTGGTACATTATAGAAAAATTGGCATATCTTCGAAACTAGATCGAATTTTTACAATCTGCTTTTTGTGTATGATAGGTAACAGTATAATTTATCATACGCAATTTACAGATTGTAAATATTCAATCTAGTTTTTGAGATATCTTAATTTTACTGAGCGAATGTATGCAATCAGGATATCGAAAAAACACACTGTACTACTATCCATGCTTTTCGGAGAGGCAAAAAATACTTTTTGTTCGCAATCGTTTTCAAAGCTAATAATTATGATAATACAAGTTAAATAAATAAAATTCGTCGTAATTTCAGTTCGTTTACATAACCCGTTTGGTAGAAATCGATGTTTTTAGTAGGCTTTTGGTACATTATAGAAAAATTGGCATATCTTCGAAACTAGATCGAATTTTTACAATCTGCTTTTTGTGTATGATAGGTAACAGTATAATTTATCATACGCAATTTACAGATTGTAAATATTCAATCTAGTTTTTGAGATATCTTAATTTTACTGGGCGAATGTATGCAATCAGGATATCGAAAAAACACACTGTACTACTATCCATGCTTTTCGGAGAGGCAGAAAAAACTTTTTGTTCGCAATCGTTTTCAAAGCTAATAATTATGATAATACAAGTTAAATAAATAAAATTCGTCGTAATTTCAGTTCGTTTACATAACCCGTTTGGTAGAAATCGATGTTTTTAGTGGGCTTTTGGTACATTATAGAAAAATTGGCATATCTTCGAAACTAGATCGAATTTTTACAATCTGCTTTTTGTGTATGATAGGTAACAGTATAATTTATCATACGCAATTTACAGATTGTAAATATTCAATCTAGTTTTTGAGATATCTTAATTTTACTGGGCGAATGTATTCAATCAGGATATCGAAAAAACACACTGTACTACTATCCATGCTTTTCGGAGAGGCAGAAAAAACTTTTTGTTCGCAATCGTTTTCAAAGCTAATAATTATGATAATACAAGTTAAATAAATAAAATTCGTCGTAATTTCAGTTCGTTTACATAACCCGTTTGGTAGAAATCGATGTTTTTAGTGGGCTTTTGGTACATTATAGAAAAATTGGCATATCTTCGAAACTAGATCGAATTTTTACAATCTGCTTTTTGTGTATGATAGGTAACAGTATAATTTATCATACGCAATTTACAGATTGTAAATATTCAATCTAGTTTTTGAGATATCTTAATTTTACTGGGCGAATGTATGCAATCAGGATATCGAAAAAACACACTGTACTACTATCCATGCTTTTCGGAGAGGCAGAAAAAACTTTTTGTTCGCAATCGTTTTCAAAGCTAATAATTATGATAATACAAGTTAAATAAATAAAATTCGTCGTAATTTCAGTTCGTTTACATAACCCGTTTGGTAGAAATCGATGTTTTTAGTGGGCTTTTGGTACATTATAGAAAAATTGGCATATCTTCGAAACTAGATCGAATTTTTACAATCTGCTTTTTGTGTATGATAGGTAACAGTATAATTTATCATACGCAATTTACAGATTGTAAATATTCAATCTAGTTTTTGAGATATCTTAATTTTACTGAGCGAATGTATGCAATCAGGATATCGAAAAAACGCACTGTACTACTATCCATGCTTTTCGGAGAGGCAGAAAAAACTTTTTGTTCGCAATCGTTTTCAAAGCTAATAATTATGATAATACAAGTTAAATAAATAAAATTCGTCGTAATTTCAGTTCGTTTACATAACCCGTTTGGTAGAAATCGATGTTTTTAGTAGGCTTTTGGTACATTATAGAAAAATTGGCATATCTTCGAAACTAGATCGAATTTTTACAATCTGCTTTTTGTGTATGATAGGTAACAGTATAATTTATCATACGCAATTTACAGATTGTAAATATTCAATCTAGTTTTTGAGATATCTTAATTTTACTGAGCGAATGTATGCAATCAGGATATCGAAAAAACGCACTGTACTACTATCCATGCTTTTCGGAGAGGCAGAAAAAACTTTTTGTTCGCAATCGTTTTCAAAGCTAATAATTATGATAATACAAGTTAAATAAATAAAATTCGTCGTAATTTCAGTTCGTTTACATAACCCGTTTGGTAGAAATCGATGTTTTTAGTGGGCTTTTGGTACATTATAGAAAAATTGGCATATCTTCGAAACTAGATCGAATTTTTACAATCTGCTTTTTGTGTATGATAGGTAACAGTATAATTTATCATACGCAATTTACAGATTGTAAATATTCAATCTAGTTTTTGAGATATCTTAATTTTACTGGGCGAATGTATGCAATCAGGATATCGAAAAAACACACTGTACTACTATCCATGCTTTTCGGAGAGGCAGAAAAAACTTTTTGTTCGCAATCGTTTTCAAAGCTAATAATTATGATAATACAAGTTAAATAAATAAAATTCGTCGTAATTTCAGTTCGTTTACATAACCCGTTTGGTAGAAATCGATGTTTTTAGTAGGCTTTTGGTACATTATAGAAAAATTGGCATATCTTCGAAACTAGATCGAATTTTTACAATCTGCTTTTTGTGTATGATAGGTAACAGTATAATTTATCATACGCAATTTACAGATTGTAAATATTCAATCTAGTTTTTGAGATATCTTAATTTTACTGGGCGAATGTATGCAATCAGGATATCGAAAAAACACACTGTACTACTATCCATGCTTTTCGGAGAGGCAGAAAAAACTTTTTGTTCGCAATCGTTTTCAAAGCTAATAATTATGATAATACAAGTTAAATAAATAAAATTCGTCGTAATTTCAGTTCGTTTACATAACCCGTTTGGTAGAAATCGATGTTTTTAGTGGGCTTTTGGTACATTATAGAAAAATTGGCATATCTTCGAAACTAGATCGAATTTTTACAATCTGCTTTTTGTGTATGATAGGTAACAGTATAATTTATCATACGCAATTTACAGATTGTAAATATTCAATCTAGTTTTTGAGATATCTTAATTTTACTGGGCGAATGTATGCAATCAGGATATCGAAAAAACACACTGTACTACTATCCATGCTTTTCGGAGAGGCAGAAAAAACTTTTTGTTCGCAATCGTTTTCAAAGCTAATAATTATGATAATACAAGTTAAATAAATAAAATTCGTCGTAATTTCAGTTCGTTTACATAACCCGTTTGGTAGAAATCGATGTTTTTAGTGGGCTTTTGGTACATTATAGAAAAATTGGCATATCTTCGAAACTAGATCGAATTTTTACAATCTGCTTTTTGTGTATGATAGGTAACAGTATAATTTATCATACGCAATTTACAGATTGTAAATATTCAATCTAGTTTTTGAGATATCTTAATTTTACTGGGCGAATGTATGCAATCAGGATATCGAAAAAACACACTGTACTACTATCCATGCTTTTCGGAGAGGCAGAAAAAACTTTTTGTTCGCAATCGTTTTCAAAGCTAATAATTATGATAATACAAGTTAAATAAATAAAATTCGTCGTAATTTCAGTTCGTTTACATAACCCGTTTGGTAGAAATCGATGTTTTTAGTGGGCTTTTGGTACATTATAGAAAAATTGGCATATCTTCGAAACTAGATCGAATTTTTACAATCTGCTTTTTGTGTATGATAGGTAACAGTATAATTTATCATACGCAATTTACAGATTGTAAATATTCAATCTAGTTTTTGAGATATCTTAATTTTACTGAGCGAATGTATGCAATCAGGATATCGAAAAAACACACTGTACTACTATCCATGCTTTTCGGAGAGGCAGAAAATACTTTTTGTTCGCAATCGTTTTCAAAGCTAATAATTATGATAATACAAGTTAAATAAATAAAATTCGTCGTAATTTCAGTTCGTTTACATAACCCGTTTGGTAGAAATCGATGTTTTTAGTAGGCTTTTGGTACATTATAGAAAAATTGGCATATCTTCGAAACTAGATCGAATTTTTACAATCTGCTTTTTGTGTATGATAGGTAACAGTATAATTTATCATACGCAATTTACAGATTGTAAATATTCAATCTAGTTTTTGAGATATCTTAATTTTACTGGGCGAATGTATGCAATCAGGATATCGAAAAAACACACTGTACTACTATCCATGCTTTTCGGAGAGGCAGAAAAAACTTTTTGTTCGCAATCGTTTTCAAAGCTAATAATTATGATAATACAAGTTAAATAAATAAAATTCGTCGTAATTTCAGTTCGTTTACATAACCCGTTTGGTAGAAATCGATGTTTTTAGTGGGCTTTTGGTACATTATAGAAAAATTGGCATATCTTCGAAACTAGATCGAATTTTTACAATCTGCTTTTTGTGTATGATAGGTAACAGTATAATTTATCATACGCAATTTACAGATTGTAAATATTCAATCTAGTTTTTGAGATATCTTAATTTTACTGGGCGAATGTATTCAATCAGGATATCGAAAAAACACACTGTACTACTATCCATGCTTTTCGGAGAGGCAGAAAAAACTTTTTGTTCGCAATCGTTTTCAAAGCTAATAATTATGATAATACAAGTTAAATAAATAAAATTCGTCGTAATTTCAGTTCGTTTACATAACCCGTTTGGTAGAAATCGATGTTTTTAGTGGGCTTTTGGTACATTATAGAAAAATTGGCATATCTTCGAAACTAGATCGAATTTTTACAATCTGCTTTTTGTGTATGATAGGTAACAGTATAATTTATCATACGCAATTTACAGATTGTAAATATTCAATCTAGTTTTTGAGATATCTTAATTTTACTGGGCGAATGTATGCAATCAGGATATCGAAAAAACACACTGTACTACTATCCATGCTTTTCGGAGAGGCAGAAAAAACTTTTTGTTCGCAATCGTTTTCAAAGCTAATAATTATGATAATACAAGTTAAATAAATAAAATTCGTCGTAATTTCAGTTCGTTTACATAACCCGTTTGGTAGAAATCGATGTTTTTAGTGGGCTTTTGGTACATTATAGAAAAATTGGCATATCTTCGAAACTAGATCGAATTTTTACAATCTGCTTTTTGTGTATGATAGGTAACAGTATAATTTATCATACGCAATTTACAGATTGTAAATATTCAATCTAGTTTTTGAGATATCTTAATTTTACTGGGCGAATGTATGCAATCAGGATATCGAAAAAACACACTGTACTACTATCCATGCTTTTCGGAGAGGCAGAAAAAACTTTTTGTTCGCAATCGTTTTCAAAGCTAATAATTATGATAATACAAGTTAAATAAATAAAATTCGTCGTAATTTCAGTTCGTTTACATAACCCGTTTGGTAGAAATCGATGTTTTTAGTAGGCTTTTGGTACATTATAGAAAAATTGGCATATCTTCGAAACTAGATCGAATTTTTACAATCTGCTTTTTGTGTATGATAGGTAACAGTATAATTTATCATACGCAATTTACAGATTGTAAATATTCAATCTAGTTTTTGAGATATCTTAATTTTACTGAGCGAATGTATGCAATCAGGATATCGAAAAAACGCACTGTACTACTATCCATGCTTTTCGGAGAGGCAGAAAAAACTTTTTGTTCGCAATCGTTTTCAAAGCTAATAATTATGATAATACAAGTTAAATAAATAAAATTCGTCGTAATTTCAGTTCGTTTACATAACCCGTTTGGTAGAAATCGATGTTTTTAGTGGGCTTTTGGTACATTATAGAAAAATTGGCATATCTTCGAAACTAGATCGAATTTTTACAATCTGCTTTTTGTGTATGATAGGTAACAGTATAATTTATCATACGCAATTTACAGATTGTAAATATTCAATCTAGTTTTTGAGATATCTTAATTTTACTGGGCGAATGTATGCAATCAGGATATCGAAAAAACACACTGTACTACTATCCATGCTTTTCGGAGAGGCAGAAAAAACTTTTTGTTCGCAATCGTTTTCAAAGCTAATAATTATGATAATACAAGTTAAATAAATAAAATTCGTCGTAATTTCAGTTCGTTTACATAACCCGTTTGGTAGAAATCGATGTTTTTAGTGGGCTTTTGGTACATTATAGAAAAATTGGCATATCTTCGAAACTAGATCGAATTTTTACAATCTGCTTTTTGTGTATGATAGGTAACAGTATAATTTATCATACGCAATTTACAGATTGTAAATATTCAATCTAGTTTTTGAGATATCTTAATTTTACTGGGCGAATGTATGCAATCAGGATATCGAAAAAACACACTGTACTACTATCCATGCTTTTCGGAGAGGCAGAAAAAACTTTTTGTTCGCAATCGTTTTCAAAGCTAATAATTATGATAATACAAGTTAAATAAATAAAATTCGTCGTAATTTCAGTTCGTTTACATAACCCGTTTGGTAGAAATCGATGTTTTTAGTGGGCTTTTGGTACATTATAGAAAAATTGGCATATCTTCGAAACTAGATCGAATTTTTACAATCTGCTTTTTGTGTATGATAGGTAACAGTATAATTTATCATACGCAATTTACAGATTTAAATATTCAATCTAGTTTTTGAGATATCTTAATTTTACTGAGCGAATGTATGCAATCAGGATATCGAAAAAACGCACTGTACTACTATCCATGCTTTTCGGAGAGGCAGAAAAAACTTTTTGTTCGCAATCGTTTTCAAAGCTAATAATTATGATAATACAAGTTAAATAAATAAAATTCGTCGTAATTTCAGTTCGTTTACATAACCCGTTTGGTAGAAATCGATGTTTTTAGTAGGCTTTTGGTACATTATAGAAAAATTGGCATATCTTCGAAACTAGATCGAATTTTTACAATCTGCTTTTTGTGTATGATAGGTAACAGTATAATTTATCATACGCAATTTACAGATTGTAAATATTCAATCTAGTTTTTGAGATATCTTAATTTTACTGAGCGAATGTATGCAATCAGGATATCGAAAAAACACACTGTACTACTATCCATGCTTTTCGGAGAGGCAGAAAAAACTTTTTGTTCGCAATCGTTTTCAAAGCTAATAATTATGATAATACAAGTTAAATAAATAAAATTCGTCGTAATTTCAGTTCGTTTACATAACCCGTTTGGTAGAAATCGATGTTTTTAGTGGGCTTTTGGTACATTATAGAAAAATTGGCATATCTTCGAAACTAGATCGAATTTTTACAATCTGCTTTTTGTGTATGATAGGTAACAGTATAATTTATCATACGCAATTTACAGATTGTAAATATTCAATCTAGTTTTTGAGATATCTTAATTTTACTGGGCGAATGTATGCAATCAGGATATCGAAAAAACACACTGTACTACTATCCATGCTTTTCGGAGAGGCAGAAAAAACTTTTTGTTCGCAATCGTTTTCAAAGCTAATAATTATGATAATACAAGTTAAATAAATAAAATTCGTCGTAATTTCAGTTCGTTTACATAACCCGTTTGGTAGAAATCGATGTTTTTAGTGGGCTTTTGGTACATTATAGAAAAATTGGCATATCTTCGAAACTAGATCGAATTTTTACAATCTGCTTTTTGTGTATGATAGGTAACAGTATAATTTATCATACGCAATTTACAGATTGTAAATATTCAATCTAGTTTTTGAGATATCTTAATTTTACTGGCGAATGTATGCAATCAGGATATCGAAAAAACACACTGTACTACTATCCATGCTTTTCGGAGAGGCAGAAAAACTTTTTGTTCGCAATCGTTTTCAAAGCTAATAATTATGATAATACAAGTTAAATAAATAAAATTCGTCGTAATTTCAGTTCGTTTACATAACCCGTTTGGTAGAAATCGATGTTTTTAGTGGGCTTTTGGTACATTATAGAAAAATTGGCATATCTTCGAAACTAGATCGAATTTTTACAATCTGCTTTTTGTGTATGATAGGTAACAGTATAATTTATCATACGCAATTTACAGATTGTAAATATTCAATCTAGTTTTTGAGATATCTTAATTTTACTGAGCGAATGTATGCAATCAGGATATCGAAAAAACACACTGTACTACTATCCATGCTTTTCGGAGAGGCAGAAAATACTTTTTGTTCGCAATCGTTTTCAAAGCTAATAATTATGATAATACAAGTTAAATAAATAAAATTCGTCGTAATTTCAGTTCGTTTACATAACCCGTTTGGTAGAAATCGATGTTTTTAGTAGGCTTTTGGTACATTATAGAAAAATTGGCATATCTTCGAAACTAGATCGAATTTTTACAATCTGCTTTTTGTGTATGATAGGTAACAGTATAATTTATCATACGCAATTTACAGATTGTAAATATTCAATCTAGTTTTTGAGATATCTTAATTTTACTGGGCGAATGTATGCAATCAGGATATCGAAAAAACACACTGTACTACTATCCATGCTTTTCGGAGAGGCAGAAAAAACTTTTTGTTCGCAATCGTTTTCAAAGCTAATAATTATGATAATACAAGTTAAATAAATAAAATTCGTCGTAATTTCAGTTCGTTTACATAACCCGTTTGGTAGAAATCGATGTTTTTAGTGGGCTTTTGGTACATTATAGAAAAATTGGCATATCTTCGAAACTAGATCGAATTTTTACAATCTGCTTTTTGTGTATGATAGGTAACAGTATAATTTATCATACGCAATTTACAGATTGTAAATATTCAATCTAGTTTTTGAGATATCTTAATTTTACTGGGCGAATGTATTCAATCAGGATATCGAAAAAACACACTGTACTACTATCCATGCTTTTCGGAGAGGCAGAAAAAACTTTTTGTTCGCAATCGTTTTCAAAGCTAATAATTATGATAATACAAGTTAAATAAATAAAATTCGTCGTAATTTCAGTTCGTTTACATAACCCGTTTGGTAGAAATCGATGTTTTTAGTGGGCTTTTGGTACATTATAGAAAAATTGGCATATCTTCGAAACTAGATCGAATTTTTACAATCTGCTTTTTGTGTATGATAGGTAACAGTATAATTTATCATACGCAATTTACAGATTGTAAATATTCAATCTAGTTTTTGAGATATCTTAATTTTACTGGGCGAATGTATGCAATCAGGATATCGAAAAAACACACTGTACTACTATCCATGCTTTTCGGAGAGGCAGAAAAAACTTTTTGTTCGCAATCGTTTTCAAAGCTAATAATTATGATAATACAAGTTAAATAAATAAAATTCGTCGTAATTTCAGTTCGTTTACATAACCCGTTTGGTAGAAATCGATGTTTTTAGTGGGCTTTTGGTACATTATAGAAAAATTGGCATATCTTCGAAACTAGATCGAATTTTTACAATCTGCTTTTTGTGTATGATAGGTAACAGTATAATTTATCATACGCAATTTACAGATTGTAAATATTCAATCTAGTTTTTGAGATATCTTAATTTTACTGGGCGAATGTATGCAATCAGGATATCGAAAAAACACACTGTACTATATCCATGCTTTTCGGAGAGGCAGAAAAAACTTTTTGTTCGCAATCGTTTTCAAAGCTAATAATTATGATAATACAAGTTAAATAAATAAAATTCGTCGTAATTTCAGTTCGTTTACATAACCCGTTTGGTAGAAATCGATGTTTTTAGTGGGCTTTGGTACATTATAGAAAAATTGGCATATCTTCGAAACTAGATCGAATTTTTACAATCTGCTTTTTGTGTATGATAGGTAACAGTATAATTTATCATACGCAATTTACAGATTGTAAATATTCAATCTAGTTTTTGAGATATCTTAATTTTACTGAGCGAATGTATGCAATCAGGATATCGAAAAAACACACTGTACTACTATCCATGCTTTTCGGAGAGGCAGAAAATACTTTTTGTTCGCAATCGTTTTCAAAGCTAATAATTATGATAATACAAGTTAAATAAATAAAATTCGTCGTAATTTCAGTTCGTTTACATAACCCGTTTGGTAGAAATCGATGTTTTTAGTAGGCTTTTGGTACATTATAGAAAAATTGGCATATCTTCGAAACTAGATCGAATTTTTACAATCTGCTTTTTGTGTATGATAGGTAACAGTATAATTTATCATACGCAATTTACAGATTGTAAATATTCAATCTAGTTTTTGAGATATCTTAATTTTACTGGGCGAATGTATGCAATCAGGATATCGAAAAAACACACTGTACTACTATCCATGCTTTTCGGAGAGGCAGAAAAAACTTTTTGTTCGCAATCGTTTTCAAAGCTAATAATTATGATAATACAAGTTAAATAAATAAAATTCGTCGTAATTTCAGTTCGTTTACATAACCCGTTTGGTAGAAATCGATGTTTTTAGTGGGCTTTTGGTACATTATAGAAAAATTGGCATATCTTCGAAACTAGATCGAATTTTTACAATCTGCTTTTTGTGTATGATAGGTAACAGTATAATTTATCATACGCAATTTACAGATTGTAAATATTCAATCTAGTTTTTGAGATATCTTAATTTTACTGGGCGAATGTATTCAATCAGGATATCGAAAAAACACACTGTACTACTATCCATGCTTTTCGGAGAGGCAGAAAAAACTTTTTGTTCGCAATCGTTTTCAAAGCTAATAATTATGATAATACAAGTTAAATAAATAAAATTCGTCGTAATTTCAGTTCGTTTACATAACCCGTTTGGTAGAAATCGATGTTTTTAGTGGGCTTTTGGTACATTATAGAAAAATTGGCATATCTTCGAAACTAGATCGAATTTTTACAATCTGCTTTTTGTGTATGATAGGTAACAGTATAATTTATCATACGCAATTTACAGATTGTAAATATTCAATCTAGTTTTTGAGATATCTTAATTTTACTGGGCGAATGTATGCAATCAGGATATCGAAAAAACACACTGTACTACTATCCATGCTTTTCGGAGAGGCAGAAAAAACTTTTTGTTCGCAATCGTTTTCAAAGCTAATAATTATGATAATACAAGTTAAATAAATAAAATTCGTCGTAATTTCAGTTCGTTTACATAACCCGTTTGGTAGAAATCGATGTTTTTAGTGGGCTTTTGGTACATTATAGAAAAATTGGCATATCTTCGAAACTAGATCGAATTTTTACAATCTGCTTTTTGTGTATGATAGGTAACAGTATAATTTATCATACGCAATTTACAGATTGTAAATATTCAATCTAGTTTTTGAGATATCTTAATTTTACTGGGCGAATGTATTCAATCAGGATATCGAAAAAACACACTGTACTACTATCCATGCTTTTCGGAGAGGCAGAAAAAACTTTTTGTTCGCAATCGTTTTCAAAGCTAATAATTATGATAATACAAGTTAAATAAATAAAATTCGTCGTAATTTCAGTTCGTTTACATAACCCGTTTGGTAGAAATCGATGTTTTTAGTGGGCTTTTGGTACATTATAGAAAAATTGGCATATCTTCGAAACTAGATCGAATTTTTACAATCTGCTTTTTGTGTATGATAGGTAACAGTATAATTTATCATACGCAATTTACAGATTGTAAATATTCAATCTAGTTTTTGAGATATCTTAATTTTACTGGGCGAATGTATGCAATCAGGATATCGAAAAAACACACTGTACTACTATCCATGCTTTTCGGAGAGGCAGAAAAAACTTTTTGTTCGCAATCGTTTTCAAAGCTAATAATTATGATAATACAAGTTAAATAAATAAAATTCGTCGTAATTTCAGTTCGTTTACATAACCCGTTTGGTAGAAATCGATGTTTTTAGTAGGCTTTTGGTACATTATAGAAAAATTGGCATATCTTCGAAACTAGATCGAATTTTTACAATCTGCTTTTTGTGTATGATAGGTAACAGTATAATTTATCATACGCAATTTACAGATTGTAAATATTCAATCTAGTTTTTGAGATATCTTAATTTTACTGGGCGAATGTATGCAATCAGGATATCGAAAAAACACACTGTACTACTATCCATGCTTTTCGGAGAGGCAGAAAAAACTTTTTGTTCGCAATCGTTTTCAAAGCTAATAATTATGATAATACAAGTTAAATAAATAAAATTCGTCGTAATTTCAGTTCGTTTACATAACCCGTTTGGTAGAAATCGATGTTTTTAGTGGCTTTTGGTACATTATAGAAAAATTGGCATATCTTCGAAACTAGATCGAATTTTTACAATCTGCTTTTTGTGTATGATAGGTAACAGTATAATTTATCATACGCAATTTACAGATTGTAAATATTCAATCTAGTTTTTGAGATATCTTAATTTTACTGGGCGAATGTATGCAATCAGGATATCGAAAAAACACACTGTACTACTATCCATGCTTTTCGGAGAGGCAGAAAAAACTTTTTGTTCGCAATCGTTTTCAAAGCTAATAATTATGATAATACAAGTTAAATAAATAAAATTCGTCGTAATTTCAGTTCGTTTACATAACCCGTTTGGTAGAAATCGATGTTTTTAGTGGGCTTTTGGTACATTATAGAAAAATTGGCATATCTTCGAAACTAGATCGAATTTTTACAATCTGCTTTTTGTGTATGATAGGTAACAGTATAATTTATCATACGCAATTACAGATTGTAAATATTCAATCTAGTTTTTGAGATATCTTAATTTTACTGAGCGAATGTATGCAATCAGGATATCGAAAAAACACACTGTACTACTATCCATGCTTTTCGGAGAGGCAGAAAATACTTTTTGTTCGCAATCGTTTCAAAGCTAATAATTATGATAATACAAGTTAAATAAATAAAATTCGTCGTAATTTCAGTTCGTTTACATAACCCGTTTGGTAGAAATCGATGTTTTTAGTAGGCTTTTGGTACATTATAGAAAAATTGGCATATCTTCGAAACTAGATCGAATTTTTACAATCTGCTTTTTGTGTATGATAGGTAACAGTATAATTTATCATACGCAATTTACAGATTGTAAATATTCAATCTAGTTTTTGAGATATCTTAATTTTACTGGGCGAATGTATGCAATCAGGATATCGAAAAAACACACTGTACTACTATCCATGCTTTTCGGAGAGGCAGAAAAAACTTTTTGTTCGCAATCGTTTTCAAAGCTAATAATTATGATAATACAAGTTAAATAAATAAAATTCGTCGTAATTTCAGTTCGTTTACATAACCCGTTTGGTAGAAATCGATGTTTTTAGTGGGCTTTTGGTACATTATAGAAAAATTGGCATATCTTCGAAACTAGATCGAATTTTTACAATCTGCTTTTGTGTATGATAGGTAACAGTATAATTTATCATACGCAATTTACAGATTGTAAATATTCAATCTAGTTTTTGAGATATCTTAATTTTACTGAGCGAATGTATGCAATCAGGATATCGAAAAAACACACTGTACTACTATCCATGCTTTTCGGAGAGGCAGAAAAAACTTTTTGTTCGCAATCGTTTTCAAAGCTAATAATTATGATAATACAAGTTAAATAAATAAAATTCGTCGTAATTTCAGTTCGTTTACATAACCCGTTTGGTAGAAATCGATGTTTTTAGTGGGCTTTTGGTACATTATAGAAAAATTGGCATATCTTCGAAACTAGATCGAATTTTTACAATCTGCTTTTTGTGTATGATAGGTAACAGTATAATTTATCATACGCAATTTACAGATTGTAAATATTCAATCTAGTTTTTGAGATATCTTAATTTTACTGGGCGAATGTATGCAATCAGGATATCGAAAAAACACACTGTACTACTATCCATGCTTTTCGGAGAGGCAGAAAAAACTTTTTGTTCGCAATCGTTTTCAAAGCTAATAATTATGATAATACAAGTTAAATAAATAAAATTCGTCGTAATTTCAGTTCGTTTACATAACCCGTTTGGTAGAAATCGATGTTTTTAGTGGGCTTTTGGTACATTATAGAAAAATTGGCATATCTTCGAAACTAGATCGAATTTTTACAATCTGCTTTTTGTGTATGATAGGTAACAGTATAATTTATCATACGCAATTTACAGATTGTAAATATTCAATCTAGTTTTTGAGATATCTTAATTTTACTGGGCGAATGTATGCAATCAGGATATCGAAAAAACACACTGTACTACTATCCATGCTTTTCGGAGAGGCAGAAAAAACTTTTTGTTCGCAATCGTTTTCAAAGCTAATAATTATGATAATACAAGTTAAATAAATAAAATTCGTCGTAATTTCAGTTCGTTTACATAACCCGTTTGGTAGAAATCGATGTTTTTAGTGGGCTTTTGGTACATTATAGAAAAATTGGCATATCTTCGAAACTAGATCGAATTTTTACAATCTGCTTTTGTGTATGATAGGTAACAGTATAATTTATCATACGCAATTTACAGATTGTAAATATTCAATCTAGTTTTTGAGATATCTTAATTTTACTGAGCGAATGTATGCAATCAGGATATCGAAAAAACACACTGTACTACTATCCATGCTTTTCGGAGAGGCAGAAAATACTTTTTGTTCGCAATCGTTTTCAAAGCTAATAATTATGATAATACAAGTTAAATAAATAAAATTCGTCGTAATTTCAGTTCGTTTACATAACCCGTTTGGTAGAAATCGATGTTTTTAGTAGGCTTTTGGTACATTATAGAAAAATTGGCATATCTTCGAAACTAGATCGAATTTTTACAATCTGCTTTTTTTACAGATTGTAAATATTCAATCTAGTTTTTGAGATATCTTAATTTTACTGAGCGAATGTATGCAATCAGGATATCGAAAAAACACACTGTACTACTATCCATGCTTTTCGGAGAGGCAGAAAAAACTTTTTGTTCGCAATCGTTTTCAAAGCTAATAATTATGATAATACAAGTTAAATAAATAAAATTCGTCGTAATTTCAGTTCGTTTACATAACCCGTTTGGTAGAAATCGATGTTTTTAGTAGGCTTTTGGTACATTATAGAAAAATTGGCATATCTTCGAAACTAGATCGAATTTTTACAATCTGCTTTTTTTACAGATTGTAAATATTCAATCTAGTTTTTGAGATATCTTAATTTTACTGAGCGAATGTATGCAATCAGGATATCGAAAAAACACACTGTACTACCATCCATGCTTTTCGGAGAGGCAGAAAAAACTTTTTGTTCGCAATCGTTTTCAAAGCTAATAATTATGATAATACAAGTTAAATAAATAAAATTCGTCGTAATTTCAGTTCGTTTACATAACCCGTTTGGTAGAAATCGATGTTTTTAGTAGGCTATTGGTACATTATAGAAAAATTGGCATATCTTCGAAACTAGATCGAATTTTTACAATCTGCTTTTTGTGTATGATAGGTAACAGTATAATTTATCATACGCAATTTACAGATTGTAAATATTCAATCTAGTTTTTGAGATATCTTAATTTTACTGGGCGAATGTATGCAATCAGGATATCGAAAAAACACACTGTACTACTATCCATGCTTTTCGGAGAGGCAGAAAAAACTTTTTGTTCGCAATCGTTTTCAAAGCTAATAATTATGATAATACAAGTTAAATAAATAAAATTCGTCGTAATTTCAGTTCGTTTACATAACCCGTTTGGTAGAAATCGATGTTTTTAGTGGGCTTTTGGTACATTATAGAAAAATTGGCATATCTTCGAAACTAGATCGAATTTTTACAATCTGCTTTTGTGTATGATAGGTAACAGTATAATTTATCATACGCAATTTACAGATTGTAAATATTCAATCTAGTTTTTGAGATATCTTAATTTTACTGAGCGAATGTATGCAATCAGGATATCGAAAAAACACACTGTACTACTATCCATGCTTTTCGGAGAGGCAGAAAAAACTTTTTGTTCGCAATCGTTTTCAAAGCTAATAATTATGATAATACAAGTTAAATAAATAAAATTCGTCGTAATTTCAGTTCGTTTACATAACCCGTTTGGTAGAAATCGATGTTTTTAGTGGGCTTTTGGTACATTATAGAAAAATTGGCATATCTTCGAAACTAGATCGAATTTTTACAATCTGCTTTTTGTGTATGATAGGTAACAGTATAATTTATCATACGCAATTTACAGATTGTAAATATTCAATCTAGTTTTTGAGATATCTTAATTTTACTGGGCGAATGTATGCAATCAGGATATCGAAAAAACACACTGTACTACTATCCATGCTTTTCGGAGAGGCAGAAAAAACTTTTTGTTCGCAATCGTTTTCAAAGCTAATAATTATGATAATACAAGTTAAATAAATAAAATTCGTCGTAATTTCAGTTCGTTTACATAACCCGTTTGGTAGAAATCGATGTTTTTAGTGGGCTTTTGGTACATTATAGAAAAATTGGCATATCTTCGAAACTAGATCGAATTTTTACAATCTGCTTTTGTGTATGATAGGTAACAGTATAATTTATCATACGCAATTTACAGATTGTAAATATTCAATCTAGTTTTTGAGATATCTTAATTTTACTGAGCGAATGTATGCAATCAGGATATCGAAAAAACACACTGTACTACTATCCATGCTTTTCGGAGAGGCAGAAAATACTTTTTGTTCGCAATCGTTTTCAAAGCTAATAATTATGATAATACAAGTTAAATAAATAAAATTCGTCGTAATTTCAGTTCGTTTACATAACCCGTTTGGTAGAAATCGATGTTTTTAGTAGGCTTTTGGTACATTATAGAAAAATTGGCATATCTTCGAAACTAGATCGAATTTTTACAATCTGCTTTTTTTACAGATTGTAAATATTCAATCTAGTTTTTGAGATATCTTAATTTTACTGAGCGAATGTATGCAATCAGGATATCGAAAAAACACACTGTACTACTATCCATGCTTTTCGGAGAGGCAGAAAAAACTTTTTGTTCGCAATCGTTTTCAAAGCTAATAATTATGATAATACAAGTTAAATAAATAAAATTCGTCGTAATTTCAGTTCGTTTACATAACCCGTTTGGTAGAAATCGATGTTTTTAGTAGGCTTTTGGTACATTATAGAAAAATTGGCATATCTTCGAAACTAGATCGAATTTTTACAATCTGCTTTTTGTGTATGATAGGTAACAGTATAATTTATCATACGCAATTTACAGATTGTAAATATTCAATCTAGTTTTTGAGATATCTTAATTTTACTGAGCGAATGTATGCAATCAGGATATCGAAAAAACACACTGTACTACCATCCATGCTTTTCGGAGAGGCAGAAAAAACTTTTTGTTCGCAATCGTTTTCAAAGCTAATAATTATGATAATACAAGTTAAATAAATAAAATTCGTCGTAATTTCAGTTCGTTTACATAACCCGTTTGGTAGAAATCGATGTTTTTAGTAGGCTATTGGTACATTATAGAAAAATTGGCATATCTTCGAAACTAGATCGAATTTTTACAATCTGCTTTTTGTGTATGATAGGTAACAGTATAATTTATCATACGCAATTTACAGATTGTAAATATTCAATCTAGTTTTTGAGATATCTTAATTTTACTGGGCGAATGTATGCAATCAGGATATCGAAAAAACACACTGTACTACTATCCATGCTTTTCGGAGAGGCAGAAAAAACTTTTTGTTCGCAATCGTTTTCAAAGCTAATAATTATGATAATACAAGTTAAATAAATAAAATTCGTCGTAATTTCAGTTCGTTTACATAACCCGTTTGGTAGAAATCGATGTTTTTAGTGGGCTTTTGGTACATTATAGAAAAATTGGCATATCTTCGAAACTAGATCGAATTTTTACAATCTGCTTTTTGTGTATGATAGGTAACAGTATAATTTATCATACGCAATTTACAGATTGTAAATATTCAATCTAGTTTTTGAGATATCTTAATTTTACTGGGCGAATGTATGCAATCAGGATATCGAAAAAACACACTGTACTACTATCCATGCTTTTCGGAGAGGCAGAAAAAACTTTTTGTTCGCAATCGTTTTCAAAGCTAATAATTATGATAATACAAGTTAAATAAATAAAATTCGTCGTAATTTCAGTTCGTTTACATAACCCGTTTGGTAGAAATCGATGTTTTTAGTGGGCTTTTGGTACATTATAGAAAAATTGGCATATCTTCGAAACTAGATCGAATTTTTACAATCTGCTTTTTGTGTATGATAGGTAACAGTATAATTTATCATACGCAATTTACAGATTGTAAATATTCAATCTAGTTTTTGAGATATCTTAATTTTACTGGGCGAATGTATGCAATCAGGATATCGAAAAAACACACTGTACTACTATCCATGCTTTTCGGAGAGGCAGAAAAAACTTTTTGTTCGCAATCGTTTTCAAAGCTAATAATTATGATAATACAAGTTAAATAAATAAAATTCGTCGTAATTTCAGTTCGTTTACATAACCCGTTTGGTAGAAATCGATGTTTTTAGTGGGCTTTTGGTACATTATAGAAAAATTGGCATATCTTCGAAACTAGATCGAATTTTTACAATCTGCTTTTTGTGTATGATAGGTAACAGTATAATTTATCATACGCAATTTACAGATTGTAAATATTCAATCTAGTTTTTGAGATATCTTAATTTTACTGGGCGAATGTATGCAATCAGGATATCGAAAAAACACACTGTACTACTATCCATGCTTTTCGGAGAGGCAGAAAAAACTTTTTGTTCGCAATCGTTTTCAAAGCTAATAATTATGATAATACAAGTTAAATAAATAAAATTGGTCGTAATTTCAGTTCGTTTACATAACCCGTTTGGTAGAAATCGATGTTTTTAGTAGGCTTTTGGTACATTATAGAAAAATTGGCATATCTTCGAAACTAGATCGAGTTTTTACAATCTGCTTTTTGTGTATGATAGGTAACAGTATAATTTATCATACGCAATTTACAGATTGTAAATATTCAATCTAGTTTTTGAGATATCTTAATTTTACTGAGCGAATGTATGCAATCAGGATATCGAAAAAACACACTGTACTACTATCCATGCTTTTCGGAGAGGCAGAAAAAACTTTTTGTTCGCAATCGTTTTCAAAGCTAATAATTATGATAATACAAGTTAAATAAATAAAATTCGTCGTAATTTCAGTTCGTTTACATAACCCGTTTGGTATAAATCGATGTTTTTAGTAGGCTTTTGGTACATTATAGAAAAATTGGCATATCTTCGAAACTAGATCGAATTTTTACAATCTGCTTTTTGTGTATGATAGGTAACAGTATAATTTATCATACGCAATTTACAGATTGTAAATATTCAATCTAGTTTTTGAGATATCTTAATTTTACTGAGCGAATGTATGCAATCAGGATATCGAAAAAACACACTGTACTACCATCCATGCTTTTCGGAGAGGCAGAAAAAACTTTTTGTTCGCAATCGTTTTCAAAGCTAATAATTATGATAATACAAGTTAAATAAATAAAATTCGTCGTAATTTCAGTTCGTTTACATAACCCGTTTGGTAGAAATCGATGTTTTTAGTAGGCTATTGGTACATTATAGAAAAATTGGCATATCTTCGAAACTAGATCGAATTTTTACAATCTGCTTTTTGTGTATGATAGGTAACAGTATAATTTATCATACGCAATTTACAGATTGTAAATATTCAATCTAGTTTTTGAGATATCTTAATTTTACTGAGCGAATGTATGCAATCAGGATATCGAAAAAACACACTGTACTACCATCCATGCTTTTCGGAGAGGCAGAAAAAACTTTTTGTTCGCAATCGTTTTCAAAGCTAATAATTATGATAATACAAGTTAAATAAATAAAATTCGTCGTAATTTCAGTTCGTTTACATAACCCGTTTGGTAGAAATCGATGTTTTTAGTAGGCTTTTGGTACATTATAGAAAAATTGGCATATCTTCGAAACTAGATCGAATTTTTACAATCTGCTTTTTGTGTATGATAGGTAACAGTATAATTTATCATACGCAATTTACAGATTGTAAATATTCAATCTAGTTTTTAAGATATCTTAATTTTACTGAGCGAATGTATGCAATCAGGATATCGAAAAAACACACTGTACTACCATCCATGCTTTTCGGAGAGGCAGAAAAAACTTTTTGTTCGCAATCGTTTTCAAAGCTAATAATTATGATAATACAAGTTAAATAAATAAAATTCGTCGTAATTTCAGTTCGTTTACATAACCCGTTTGGTAGAAATCGATGTTTTTAGTAGGCTTTTGGTACATTATAGAAAAATTGGCATATCTTCGAAACTAGATCGAGTTTTTACAATCTGCTTTTTGTGTATGATAGGTAACAGTATAATTTATCATACGCAATTTACAGATTGTAAATATTCAATCTAGTTTTTGAGATATCTTAATTTTACTGAGCGAATGTATTCAATCAGGATATCGAAAAAACACACTGTACTACTATCCATGCTTTTCGGAGAGGCAGAAAAAACTTTTTGTTCGCAATCGTTTTCAAAGCTAATAATTATGATAATACAAGTTAAATAAATAAAATTCGTCGTAATTTCAGTTCGTTTACATAACCCGTTTGGTAGAAATCGATGTTTTTAGTAGGCTTTTGGTACATTATAGAAAAATTGGCATATCTTCGAAACTAGATCGAGTTTTTACAATCTGCTTTTTGTGTATGATAGGTAACAGTATAATTTATCATACGCAATTTACAGATTGTAAATATTCAATCTAGTTTTTGAGATATCTTAATTTTACTGAGCGAATGTATGCAATCAGGATATCGAAAAAACACACTGTACTACTATCCATGCTTTTCGGAGAGGCAGAAAAAACTTTTTGTTCGCAATCGTTTTCAAAGCTAATAATTATGATAATACAAGTTAAATAAATAAAATTCGTCGTAATTTCAGTTCGTTTACATAACCCGTTTGGTAGAAATCGATGTTTTTAGTAGGCTATTGGTACATTATAGAAAAATTGGCATATCTTCGAAACTAGATCGAATTTTTACAATCTGCTTTTTGTGTATGATAGGTAACAGTATAATTTATCATACGCAATTTACAGATTGTAAATATTCAATCTAGTTTTTGAGATATCTTAATTTTACTGAGCGAATGTATGCAATCAGGATATCGAAAAAACACACTGTACTACCATCCATGCTTTTCGGAGAGGCAGAAAAAACTTTTTGTTCGCAATCGTTTTCAAAGCTAATAATTATGATAATACAAGTTAAGTAAAGCAAAATTTAATTCAATTAAGTAAAGGAAGATTAAATTAAATCAAGGAAAATTCTATTAAGGTAGTGAGTAACGAAGATAAACAATTTACATCCATCAAAGGTTATGATTCTTTCCATATAGCTAGGAACGGTAGAACAGGTGGTGGAGTATCTATATTTATTCGACAAAATCTTTCGTTTAAACTAGTGTATGAAAATTTGTATTATGAGAATGATTTCTTGATTATACAAAGCAGAAGTTTAAATTTATCTATTTGTGGAACCTATAGCCCACTCATACAGATATTGCGCTATTTCTTGATTATTTTAATCAATTAATAATGAAGCAAGATAATAATTTATTCGTTATTGGTGACATCAACATACATTTTTTGAATAAGAATACGGTGACAGTAAATTACTAGAGTACTCTTAAAATTTGTGGCTTAAATATTGTTAATAAAATTGATCAAGAATTTGACTCTAGAAAGCATTATAATGGTAAAATCTCCATTTTAGATCACATTTTGACAACTCTGAGTGATAAGAAATGCGAAAAACGTCAATATAAAAAAACAGAAATCATGGTTTAATAAAAAACATGAAGGTTTAATTAAAGAACGAGATTCTTACTATTGCTTACATAAAAAATACCCAAACAATACCTTTTTCAGTTCAAATTTAAAGCACTAAAAAAGGCAGTTAAATAAGAAATAAAAGTTAGTAAAATTAGGTACTATTCTAATGAATTTAGTAAAGTAAAGAATAATAGTAAACAATTATGGTCATTAATATATTCAACAATCAAACCAAAGTTGCAAATAATCTTGACCTCCAGATCAAAGTTAAAGATAAAATAATTCATGATCAAAAAATGATTGCTGATTTATTTAATGATCATTTTTGCAAGATCGGGAAACAACTGACTGCTAAATTTTAAAGCACCCAATGTAGAACGCCTAACCCAGTTTGCTAATACATATATCTAAGGAAGAAATGAGCACCATTGTCTGTAGTCTTAATTTATCGTCTGCTTCTGGATATGATTCCATTCCTGCAAAGTTGGTTAGTCAACTCCCAGTGTAGTCAACAGTTTTGAAATTATACGAGAATCCATTAATAAAAGTTTTCTATAGTAGGTACCTTTCCCTATAAATTTAAAATCTCAAGAATTACGCTGATTTTTAAAGGTGGAGATAATTTGGAAATAAATAATTATAGACCTATATGCTATATCGGTTCTACTATCTATTTCCAAAATTTTTGAGAATGCTATATACACAAGACTTGTAAGTTATCTCAAGGTAAAATCCATATTTAATAATAACCAATTTGTGTTTTTAAAAGGGTAGTAGACTAGTAGTACTTTGTCTGCTACTCTTAATCTGATGAAAGGTGTATATGATAGCCTTGCTAAACGAAGAATTACATCTTGTCTATTTTTGGATTTGATAAAAGCCTTTGATACCGTAGGTCACGACATTCTTCTATCCAAACTAATAGGTTATGGTCGCCATTCTCTGTAATACTTAATTATTTAAAAGATAGGGAACAATATGTTGTAATAAACTCGATTAAATCTAAAATGTTACCTATTGTTAGTGGAGTTCCCCAGACATCTTTTTTAGGACCTATCAGTTTGCGACGGTGGTTAAATATCAGGGTATTACACTTGATCAGAAACTCAAAGTATTTTTACAAACAAGGCGAACAAGAAGGGTAAATAAATGTAACGCGAGTCAGTCGTACACGCACTTTCCTTCCTCTTACAATAAGAAAGTTTAGTCAACTTCTTGTATATTTAATTGTCCTGGTTTTGAGAATTTTTGAATAACACACTCTAACTGCAGGTTTGAGTTGATAAACATTTTTATTGATGTAGTGTTAATTTTGTTACGATTACGTGGTACACAAGAACCGCTCCACAAAACTATACGTTTTGTTAAGGAAAAATCCTTCACCAGTTGGTTTAATATTCGTATAAAAGCACTACAGATATCATAAACGGTATATGATAAACGGAGACACGTGGACATATTCTTTATAGAATTTATAGAACAGCCGAACTTACAACAAAGCTGCTCAAAGACACTTGGTCAATTAGTTGATGTACCAGACGAAGTAATACGTGGTTTCAAACCAATGGCTAATCTATTTATTGGTTAATAAGTTAGATTATGATGTAAAGGGGGTTTGGGCTCATGAAACAGCGGAAATTGATTTTTCCACATTGAATCAATGATTCGGTTCCCTAAACAAAAGAAGTGATGGATTATAGAGAGTTTGAGTTCGTTTCAGAAAATCAAATCAAATTCCAATAGACGGGTGAACTTTTTAATAACACAGTCAAGTAATAGCATGTGTCCTTTATGTTCCGGAGAGCACTATTTGGGGAGATGCAAAAAATATCTCAGTTTGTCCATTCAGTCCAGTTTGTGCAGAGCTAAATTCAATTGCCGAATTTGTAGACGCAAGCACCCTGTGAAGTTGCACCCTTCATCAACAAATGATGGAAGGCCAGAAGTGAAGCCAGAAGACAACTCAACAACGGAAGCAACTACCTACAATGCTTTATTGAATTTTGATGCTTTACAATGCAAACTATCGCAAGCAATTATTCGTACTGCCCGTGTCCTAATCAAAGACAAATTTCTCAAATTGCCACAAATTTCTGTTGTGTACCACGCCAGAAAGCAAATTTGAGCATAAGTGGTATAACATCTAGGTCGGTAACTTCAAAGGGAAAAGTGATCTAACATTACAATCAATATATGAATCCAGAATCCAAATGCAATTAAGAGGTTTAATTCTTAACAATCTACCATCCAGACTACCCCCGCAGAAAAATGAGTCTGATGATAAATGGTCGCTTTAGAATATTCAATTGTCTGAACCTGATTACGATAAGCGTCTTCTAAAAACAAATCCAAATCTATTGTCCTACATAAAACGATATTCGATTGGATAGTGTCCAGTCAACATTCCACAAACCAAAGTGATAACTCGGCAATCTTTATGGCGCTCAATTTAAATCTAAACGTGAATATGGACGTGGATATACTTTGCACGGATTTTGGGAGATAGAAGAGTTGCCTCAGATAAAAAACCTTTCACCAGAAGATGAAAAATTTGGAAACTTCTTTCCAAACGCTTCTTTGCCCTTGAATGTAACGCAGCCAACAATCCACCCTTTAAAAGAATTTTACATTCAGCAAATGAGAGAATATTTAGATCTGGGGCACATGACGGAAATTCTACAAACGCAAGAAACATCAAATAACAAAAATGTGTTCTATTTACCTCATCATCCAGTGATAACTACAAAAATGAGAATTGTTTTTGATGGTTTAAGCAAGATCAGCACGGAAACTTCTTTAAACGACATGTTGAACGCTTTGGGCTGCATTATTGCGTTTCCGAAGTAATCGAATCGATCTAACTGCCGACATAGAAAAAATGTATCGACAGTTGTAGCGTCAGACGATTGTAATTATCAACGGATTCTGTGGCGAGAGAGCTCTGATCAGCGAACTCGACATTATAAATTAACCAGAGTGACATTTGGACTTGCTTGTTCTGCATATCTAGCTTTGAGTGTTGCAACAATTGGACACAATCACCCATCAACGATTTTTATATTGACGACCTTTTAACTGGCTCGCGAGATGAAAAAAGTGCGATTCAATTAAAAGAAAAGATTACTAGTGGTTACAAGCGGATGGTTTTAGTTTGAGAAAGTGGAAGTCAAACATTTCTGGTTTCAGCTTAGTCTCTAAGTCAGCTTAGAGCGCGATGGTCCTATTACGAAGCGTAGAATTACCTCTGGATCATCACGAGTTTTTGATCCATTGTGTGTTTTATCTCCGTCAATAATTTTACTAAAAATACTACATATTTCAAAACTTTGGTTTCTAAAAATAGATTGTGATGCAAATTACCCAAGTACTTTAAAGATAAGTATCAACGAACCAGATATAAATTCACCTATTTTGAAACTATAAAAAATACCGCGGTTCACCAATCGTTACCAGAACATCTCGTTTCACGGCTTTGTGAAGTGGCGTATAGCGCAGTACTTTATAACAGAGTAACAGACGACAAAAGAGAAACATCCATATATTTGTTTACCTCCAAAACTAAAGTGGCTCCGGTGAAACAAGTATCTTTATCAAGGCTGGAGCTGTGTGCTGCTCTTCTATTATCAAAATTAATGTTTACCCTCAAAGAAACAATCGAACCTACCGCAAAACGTTATGCTTGGACAGATTTATCCATTGTTTTAGCATGGTTATCAACGTATCCTGCGAAATGGAAGACATTCGTGGCCAATAAAACAAGTCAAATATTGGACAAATTTTCTATAGGCAGCATTAGCGATTTATGAAATCTTCCGATAATAAAGCAGATCATGGTTCTAGAGGAGTATACCCCAAACAACTTGCGAATCTGAACTAATGGTGGCGCGGTCCCGAATGGCAAAGAAAATCAGAGCTTTTTTGGCCTAATACTCAAATTAACGCAGGATTCAGCCAAACGGAGATCGATGCAGAAGGAAACAAAAGGAAGTCAACAACATATGCGTTTCAATCTGATAATGATGTTACTTGGTTAGACGAAATATTCGACAAAATTTCAAAACTCAAAAAGATATTCCGAATCGTCAGTTACGTGAATCGCTTTATCACAAATTTTAGGACAAAAGCTTTAACCAGAGATTGTTGCGAATTTAAGCCCAGCGAGATTGAACAGTCTAAAATAATTTGTATCAAATGGGTTCAACGGAGACAATTCCATGACGATATAAAAAATCTTACGACGAGATCAAAAGGTGAATAAAGAATCTAAGCTGCTATCTTTAGCACCTTTCTTAGACAGCATTTGCTTATGGCAATATTTGTAGTGAATTATTAATTTAAATTTAAATTGTTAGGATGTCATTTAGAATATTTAACAGAATTTTGAAACTTTAAAAGGAAGAATTGTAGATTATGTAAAATTATTCGAGTATTTGTTACGGTGAAGTGAAGAAGCGTATAAACAAATAAACAGTGATTTTGGATTTGATGATTTTTATCAAGATAATTTTGGACTTACGCTTGTATTGGAAACGATAAAACAGCCACGATAATTTTGGACCTTATAGGCTCGAATTGGAAAAGGGAAACCAGCCCTCATTTAGTTGAACAACGGCAGCTATGAAAATAAACATGAGAAAAACACAACAGATTACGATTTTTTAAAACATTATATTGGAATTTGGACGGCGATTTGTGTTGGTTTTTTCATAAAACGGTGAGCAAGTATACCAACATCTATACCAACTTTCAAAAAAATTCAATTTTGAATTTTTGAATCGGTAAGATTCCAAAAGCTCTCAAATATATTGTGTCGACCTTCATTTGGCGTCCCGCCATCGGTTGATTTTCCAATTCGTATATTCTTTTCCTGACTGTTCGAGTTTTTGATGTGAAAACATCTTTAGCGGCAGGAGTAAGTAAAAAATTGTATAGAAATCGGGTTACAGAAACAAAAATGCCGAACAAAAAATATTGCTGGTATGTGTGAATATCGACAAGAACAAAAAATAAATAAAACGTAAAATCTATGGAAAATATACGCACACACACACACAACATACAACATCATCCGGCATTTCAAAAATATCGTGAGCCGAATACCAAAAAAAATCTAAAAACAACCGCCTACTTTAATTTATTTTGTTGTGAACATAACTGCTATATATGGCCGCAGCAGCAAGTGTTTTTGAAAATGGAAATTACATACGAGCAAATGGACCACAAATTATGCGGAAATAAAAATAGCGAGCTGTGAAAATTGGACATATACATTGATACATAATAGAATAATAATTTTAAAATTGTTTAATCGGTATGCTTTCTTATTAGTATTGTTCAAGCTCATGCTGTTGGTGAGTTTGGTTATTAGGGGTTTCACGCTGCTGTCTTTCCAATTGCAATGATTTTACGGTCAACATTGCGCCTAAATAGAACCACTCTGTTTAATCTATTTTAAACTGATCAGTGATAAAGCGGTGCGAGTTTGCTTTGTTCAGCGAGTTTGCCGTGACCATTTACTACTATGGAATCTTGAACAAGATTGCTGTGTATTAGTAATGATATATTTTAAAGCGTACATGGCAGGTTTAGGTGATTAACTTAACAGAACTGTACATTCCTTTTGCTCAATTAATGTTAGTAAGGTTCGACCTAAAAATTCAAAATGTAATTATAACTTACTGACTTTTTGGACCAAAAATGTCACTTAGTTTAAATACTGAACGAACAACATCCGTCTTTATGGAGGGGTTTCTGAGCCTTATCGAAATGGCTTAACATGATTGAATAGATATTTATACAAAAAGTTTTTACATAAATCTTTTGCGAGTTGAGGGTGAACTCGCTCGTTCTTTTTTTATTTAGGTTTCACTTCCAAACACTAACATGATTTGGTCTCATTTTTGTTAACCTTAGAGGCGAATTTTCTAAACCTGTAGTATTATGATTGATTGATGATATGATTACATTGGACTACAATATTGTTCTAGCAACAGCATTACTTAGTTTGTTTTGTTCGCAGTTGCCACAAAAGCCACATTTAATTGGTGTATGTAACAAAATTACGTTTGGGGCAATTTAAATGAAGTTGATACTTTAAAATCGATTAGGCTCATTCGGTTCTGAAAACGAGTATCTAAGACAATTAGCATCAACGGAGTTGTAGAGTAGTGCCTACCGTAGCTTGTTTGTACCAATCTAATGTTAATTGGTGCTATCGAAATTAGGTTTTAGTAACTACATTTCGTTCATCGCAAAGTAAAGTATTTTTTGGCGACTTCATGCGAACGAATCATTTCTTTCAGTGTAGTGTTATCGAGCTATGGATATGGAACAATTTTCTACATCCTTTTTTAGTTCCTATTTTTTTTTTTGTCTATGTCATGTAGGCTATAAATGTCATTAAAAATCATTCAGTCAAAAATGAAATAAATATTTGTTCCAGGTATATGGATTATGCTTTTGAAGCAACCTAATCATAACAAAATAATTTTATTAAAATTTATTAGTTTTTTGTTCCATAGGCCAAAAATCTGGATATGGCCCAAAAAAAAAAGAAGATGAATTATTTAAAAAATGCCCACGTTTTCACTAATTTATCTTTTTTTTTTGGGCCATATCCAAACAAGGCATGAAATATCTCAGAAACCGTTATGATTTTCTGAATTTCATCAAAATCGGTTGAGAAATGCCCAAGTTCCTTCCTAACCCGTATCCCATAACTTCGTTATGAATTATTTCACTAATTGTAAGTAAAATTTGTATATGAAGAACACCCACCAAGGCGAATAAATTATCAAAATGCAAATGCATGAATTTACGTTATTAACCAAAATTTTACAATATTGATAAATTCTTTGGAATGCAAATGTACAAGAATGTATGTATTAAATGTGAAAAAAAAAAAAAAAAGTTACCTACATACATACATACATCACAACATCTCAAACATATACCGCGAACCCCTATATTACGTTAAGTCCGCTATGTGCGATAAAATCTCATTAACTTAGGGTTTTCCAATTAAATGATCGATAACTTTCATACATTTACGAACAATTAGAACGAATTATATAATCTTCACGAAATGTGCTTAAGACAATTTCAGTAAACGATGGGATCTTTTGACCGATACATTAAAGTCAATTTTAAATTAATTTATGATTAATATATCGTCCCTCTAGTAATGAAACAGCGTATAAGAAAAATAGCACATTTAATTAATTCATAAAATCTTTTATTTTATAGAAAATTTAATTTTCTTTGATATAAACGATTTTATTTTAAAAAGTTTTTTCGAAAAACATTTAAATGCGAATTATTTTAAAACTGCTATTTTTCTTATACGCTGTTTCATTACTAGAGGGACGATATATTTATATATTTATTAATGATATATTTAATAATTATGATTATGATTTTCAGAAGAGTCTAGAAATATGATGCAGCAAATTAATAAATGTTATTTTAGAGTACAGTTTTAGTTTAAATTCTAATAAGCATATAAGTACACTCTAAGAAAAAATAGTGTAATTTTACGTTTATAATAAATGGCAACTTGATGCCATTTATAAAGAGGGTAAATTTACCTTAGTGCATAAAATAAAATATTTTACGCAAAAAGTCGTAACTAAAAAACACAAAAAAATGAATATTATTACTGCAAAAGTTGTGCAAATTTTACCCAGAGATGTAAGTAGTTTGTCGTACAAGTATGACCGAGAATGTAAATTTACCGAATAATAGGTGTAACATTTATTTTAAGTCGTAAATAATTTAGTGGAAAAGTTCGACCCCAAACGTAAATTTCCGCAGGAAATGTGTAAGTTTCATTAAGACTTATACGCAAATAGATGCAAAATTATGCGTTTTAATGTAAGTTTCATAACAGAATCATCCAATATCAGCGTACATTTACGGCAGATCCTGTAAACCTAGATGAATTTATACGCTAATTTAAACCATTCACAGCGGAAAATTATGTTAGAAATTTCAATTGCATTCCACCATTTACATCTAAACTGTATAAATACGAGTACCTATATCGCATTTGAACTTAAATTCATTTTAATTTGTTTCGCAGTTTACATAATTCTACTTGAGATCGTTAGATGTTTTTTATTAAATTTATTTTTTTAAAATTCATGCTACTTATGATATTTCAAAAAATCTATTTATTTAACCCTATAGGCCACCAAGGAGGGCCATTGACTTTTACATAATGTCCTGAAATGGGAATCATAATAAATAAAACACAGATAATTTGTAATTGATTGATTGAAATTTGTACTGTTCTCGTATTTGTAAATACAAATATTTATTAAACAAACTAAACTCTATATTTAAAATAATAATCCACATAGTTTCAAATAATTAATATTTAAAAAAAAAATTTAAAAAATAACAAAAATTAAAATATTTATTTTAAAACAATTTAACTAATTGTCTTCAATACTATTTAATTTCAAAATTAAATTATTTATTTTGGAAAAATTATTCATATGCTTCTTAAATCCACGTACGTTAGAAGCGTAATGTTGTAAAAAATAACGAACAAAAAATTCCATGGTTTGAGAAATTAGTTTCGGATATAACATATTAAAATTATAAAAATATGCTATTATGAGAGCCATAAAATCCACAAAATTTTCATTTTGATAGTATCGTACCATACAATGTTCAATAAATATATAGCAGGTAGTCTCCTCACCTTGAATAGAACTTTCTGCAAACAAAATAAAATTATTATTCGAAATAAAAAAAAATCGTAAAGTTAAAGCATACTTAAGAGTCCCATCCAGGGAGTATTAGTTGAGCAGGACTCCTTTATATTTTCTAAAGATGCCCCAAACTGCAAAAAAAATTAGTAATGTTATTTTAACCGGTTAAGTTTTATCATAGATCGTAGTATATTAGAGATATGAGACATTCAGTACAAAAAATAAAAAAGATTAGGAACCCCCCCCCCCCCCATTTCTGATATAGGGTAGCTTTGCATTACATGTAGCAGAGTATATTTCTATAGCTTATAATTTCTGTATAAACCGGCACATTAAAGTTAAAATATTTACATATAATTTATATGCTAAATATTTACGTATATATATATATATATATGAAAGAAACGCTATATATTGCATCCGGGGATGGGGGGGGGGGGGAGGGGACCCTCTTTTTGTCTCATATTTTTGTACTGACTGAATCATCAATAATATGGGTATATCTTTGGTTTTATGAACAAAATATATACCTCAAAAATGTTATACAGAAGTGTGGAATCTTCGTTGAAATATATAAAAATACATTTAATAACGTCTATTTCATCCATTTCACCTTTCATATATTTTGAAATTTCTTTTTTGTTTGACGAATTAAAAAATTTTAATAATGTGTTTTTTTTTATGTTGACTCGGCGCTTTAATGTTGTAAGGTCTATATTCATTAATTCTTCGAAATGTTGGAAGATTATAATTTTCTCGAAAAGAAACGGCCATTCTTTTTTAATATCTTCACTGCTCGGAATATGTTTTCTGTCATTAAGATATTTTCGCTTCACTGCAAAACAATCTTTCATTAACTTTAAAGCTGTGTCTCGATCATCAGATGTTTTATTCTCCTTTTTATATAACGTTTGCAAAAACGTTTGTCTTGACTTCATGCCGTCCACAGTTTCGCCACAAGGCACTTTATTCGGTTGCCAGTTTGCGCATGTCTCTTTTAGCACATTGGTTTTTTTGCGCTCGTTTACTGGCACATCTATGTCGCGAGCTCTGACAATATCCGTTTAGGTGAACGATTCAAAAAGCCGTTTCTGTTTTTCATAATGGTTATTAGCGGTACTGGTAAGCTGGAAATAATGTTTTGGCCCTTGTCTCTATGAATTAGTGAATCTGGATATCTTGATGCAATTTTTTGTGCCACTGTCCGAATTATTGACATTGGTATAAAATGTGATATGCAACGCAGTTCATCGACTAGAAGGTTTGCCGAGCAATTTAACCGTTTGCCAAGAATTTGTTTATTTTTGAACATTGTCGTAATATCCGACGGAATTTTGTCCCATGGTATAACAAAATTCGAAAAAAGTAATGCACTATGAGCATTTTGTGATGATGATGAAGATGAAACGACTGAATTGGGATTGCTTAGAGTGTCGTCCATCGAGAAGTTGAATGTAGTTGTTGTATGATTATTTGAATCGCTAGCAATCTCAATTGGCTGTAATATTTCTTCATTTGTATGTATAGTAACTAGGTTATTTGGAGAATTCTCGAAATGGATAAATTCATGGATTTCTTGTGTATTTGATTTCGATAGTTGCTCTGTGTCCGTGTTGCTGATATCAGTATTAATCGTCGTATTGGTTGATTCGAAATTAAACCTTATATGTGGCACCCATTGTTCTGAATCCTCAAGAATAATAAAGATACTCTTTTCTTTCATATAATACTCAAGAGTACGGTTGTCGCAAATTTCCGTACCGTCCGATTCCAAAGCAATAGTTGAACCTTTCAATCCATAATTATTAGCTAAATAATGAAACAATAAACAAAATTATTTAAAATTTGATTATGTATTGATTAATGAAATAGAATACTACTTTACCTTCCTGTACCAAACTGTCAATTGCAGGTAACGCGAAAAAAGTTTTTTTGAGCGATCGATTTTGGCTCCAAATTTTTATTAGATATTCCTTTTCCATTGTATCAATAAAATTTATGTTTAATCAATCAGCAAACGTGTTTTTTATTAAATTAATATTATTTGTAGTATACTGTTAGTTTATTAAATTAAAAATTATATTTTGAAATTTATCATAAAATTCATTATGGTTTAAGTTTTATAAACAATATATTAATAATTAGTATTATTGAGGTATAGTTATATTTATAAAGTTAGAGGGTATATTTTTGATTGAATATAATTTTGATATATCTTGCAGTCTAGCCTAAAATAGGCGTGGACATAATATCATTAAAATTACAAAGTTGGAATATATTCCCGGTTGTTGCGATCCGATTGATTGGAAGAACCCAATAAATTATTATAAAAACAGATTTTAAAGACTGTCAAGATTTATGCAATTATAATCATTCAAAGATTAACCATTTTTTATTAAGCGTCAAATAATGTGAAACAAATCGGTAAGCTGCAAACCAAAATTTTTATTTTTGTTTTTTAAATAAATCATATAATTTTGAAATTCTAATTTAATTTTAATGAATATAATAATAAAACATGTTTTAACTGCTTTTAAATTGTTTTTAATAAACTGGAAATGCTACTAGATGCTTATATGTAATCTGATCCATAATAAAGTTTTTGATATTGGTATAATTTTTTAATTGAGTTTATATAAAGAAATATTATAGAGTTAACTACAACATTTTTATAATCTTATTATTAAATTAAATGCTTATAGAAAGTGTTCATCAATAAATGAGGTTGATGGTGAAAAAAAATATTTTCTTTTTTGTTTCAAAACGTTTAATGGTTTTCTTAGTAGTATTTTTTTCAATCGAACACAACGAATAGGACCCATCCTCAATACAATTTTCATAGAGAACAGTGCAATCATTATACCACATCTTAATCGTTTTGCCATAAAAATTCGCTTTATCGTAAGAATGATTCAAAAAAATGGCTTTAATATTTAATAATTCAATTATCCCTAATTGGTCGCAATTTATTAAAACAAAATAATTTTCTTTGTAAACTAAATTTAGGTAAGTTATTTGTTTTGTTACAAAGCAAAATCCTTCAGGCAAATTAAAGTTAAACATGGATGGTAACAAATCTTCGACTTTATTACAAATAATGTTATATTCTTAAAATTTCTAGTCACTTTTGCTAATGTTTTAAAATATTTATTTTTTTGTTCGAAAATCATTGTCCATACGTTTTTAAGAGGTCCAAACTTTTGGATAAGTTCTGGGTAATGATAAACATAATGATGTTTAGGTCGTAATTTTAGAAGAGGAAAACTATCTTTTCTATACTCATAATAGAGATCAATAAAATAAGCAAGTAAAGCTATTTGACTTGTTGATATTTCAGACGCACATATAATTCGGCACATTTCTATCATTACTGATAGAAATTTCCACACAACATCGGAATGGTCATTTACATTGTTTAATAAAACTAATGGCATCATAATTAGAAGGTGATAATCTCGTCAGCTTTTCCTGGGATTTTCACCATATTTGGTTCAATGTTTGGAAAGGACAAAGAAAGTTTAAACTCTTTTCTTAAAGATGAAAGTGCAAGATTGATAGCATCAAAAGAAACAATTTTATGTTTGACGAAATGTTGTAAAATACTCATTAAATCATAAGGCATAATTCCTTCAAATAGATCGTGTGTTAAGCACGGTGGAAGTCCTGGATTACAGATATGAAAATTTTGAAGCTGATTGAAAACGGATTCAATTTTAACCACGGATTCAATTGCAACATCATCGATATGGCTTTTAACAGTTCGTGTTCTTAGTGGTGTTAAGTTATATTTCACAAATTGTCTCTAGTATAATAGCACCACCGACAAACAAATTCCGATGTGCTGAAATTTTCAATAAAACCGCCTATTTGATGGCTACCTAAATTATCACCACAAATCGCAAATAAACTACCGCAAATTTGTTTAGAGATTTTTGATAAATTATCATAAACTTTGATACCAGATTTTTCAAATATAAGAAGGTCTTCCAATAAAGGCTCTAAAATTTTATTAAATCCAAATTTTTTAATGAGAGTTTCCTTGCACAGAAGTATTAGATGAATATTATGAACTTGAGATCGGTACGTTGTGTTAAGGTTTCCTATTAACATATAAATCCCAATCAGTTTGTGTTTTTTCCTCGACGACCCCAAAGGATTACAATTTTCAAAGGCATCTTGGAATAATATAATCTCTACGTTATTTTTTTGAAAAAACTCGTTTTTTCGATACAATGTACCATCGTTATAGTCCATAAAAATATTTGGTTTTGTTTGTTTCTTTTCATGAAATAAACTGAAAAATACAGAATCCGACATTAATGATTTAATTGTTTCTAATATGGGCACGTAGTGAAAATGACAGACATTATGATAGTTGTCAATTCCTAATACAATTTTCCGTGGTGCAACATAAGAAGCTTTATTTTTCATAAACTCCTCACGTTTATATGAAGAAGAAAAAATTCCAATATTTGCTAAATTTTGTTGTATTAACTCATTATTTAAATTTTGCTTGTCAAGTAAATCAAAAATTTCTTCATATATGAACTGTAAAGCGGCATCTGACACCTTAAACCTAAATTTAAGTTTAGTAAACAAATTTTCAAATTCATTTTTTGTTGGGGTACAGATATGACTTAAACTAGTTTTTTCAGATATAGAACAATTTTTACCATTTAAAACCATATCGGAACCAATATGATTTAAATTAACGGTTTTTGATATCGAAAAGTTCTCACTCTGTAAAACTACTACTTCAGAATTTCCCGGTAATCTGCTATTATGTTTTCGGTGTATATGCGATTTTAATGAAGATATATTTAAAAATGATTTGGAACAAGGTACCATTTGACATTTAAATGTCCGGTTAACATTTGATGTTGTATTCAAAATACTTTTTTTTTTACTGCATATTTTTGGATGGCTTCTAAAGCAGTGCGATTGAAATGTTCGATAAATTGAAAATATTTTTTTACAATTTTTTTCTAAGCAGATAAACTGTATATTGTTTTTACACCTATGCGTATATAAATGATTATTATACTCGTGTATAAAATTAAAATTTAACCTACAATAAGCACACTTAAACATTATAATAAATTGTAACAATAATTAAACAACTGTAATATTCAATTTATTATTGTTGCAATAAAAGCAAACTAAACTTACATCTAAATCTTAACACTACAGTAAAATCAGTTTAGACTTATTTTTTTTTTACACGTGCTTTGTATTAAAATAAATTATACAAAACTTGATTCAGAATATCACTATATTTACAATTTTTATATAAACACCTTATTTCAAAAATAGTAATTAATTTGTTTGTCAATATTCTTAAATTATATTTATTTTATTTATCACCATATACACATATTATATTATGCCACTCTCGTTTATACAAATAAGTAATACTTGTTTTCACGAAAAATAAAATGTAAATGACAATAATAACCGTTAATTGAACTTCATCTAATATGTTTATAAATTTACATCGTTTTTATGAATTTTTTACGTCCTTAAGCTTAAATTTACATAGTTGTTTGAACACGATTATACAATAAATTGAAATTTACGACTTTTAATGTAAGTTTTACATATTGAATGTAAATTTCTGAATTTTCATGTAATTTTAATTGTAAATAGGCGCCATTTAGAGTAATTTTACCGACTTGCAGGTAATTTTTTTTTCTTGCATCTTTTTGGTTTAATTACAAGCATTTGCAGTAAATTTAGAACGAAAATGTTCTAAAATTACGAATATTATTATGATAAAACTACGACTTACCTTTTCGATTTTTTAGAGTGTAGACTAGAAATATGTTGTCATTGTGGTACTAACTATTGGCTATACTTAGGTATCTGTAACCGGGTCAATTTCTATCTCACTTACTAAACCTATACAAATCCTCTTTGGGTTTTATGTATCAAGGTGATCGGTGATGCCCGGCCATTAAAAACTCCGGGAGGTCTTGCTTAAAGCTTGGTCGAACACTTCAATCAATCAATCAATCAAAAAAGGGCAGAATAAGCCTGTATAAGCCGCACAGTACTAATATATGACGGAAATTATAAAATAAATGTGCATTCGGTTCTGTTATTGTATATATTAGGGGCATATAGGGTATACGATTATATGCCGAAATTGGTTTTTGATTTATACGAGTAAAGGTTTCGGATTTGTATCGATTATTAACTTAGATTATAAACTTTATAAATATTTAAATCGTTTGATTTAATTGCAATTTCAGTTGAAGTTAATAGTAATTAAGTTTGGCTACCGGCAGGTGTGGGTATTTAGCAGTAGTGGTTTTTGGGAGATGGACTTTGGTTATTATTAAAAAATTTCAACAATATGATTTTTTCGGCTTTATTTATACACAAATATATTATTTTTAATAGCATTCCAATATTTACGACTTGGTGAGCCAATTTTTCCTTGAGTTGTTTATTTTTGGCGAATATAATAATTCGCTAAATCAGTGCAATCTTACTTTTATATAACGTAGCTACGACCAAATTACTATTGTGTTTAAAAAGTGCACTTGTAATTTAATATTCTATTAAAAGTGTTTGAATGATGGATAAAGTTTATCCATTGGGAACATTTGCCAGGTTTTATGTCAAGTAAAAAATCAAATTTTCCTCAATTTTATGCTTTTTGATAGAATAATGCTTGTGAACTAAGCCATGAGTTTGTGCTAATTGTTTGGTCATAATACTAGTAGGAATATACTAGTTTTGTGGAGTTGGACAAAAGCAGGATATCTGCAAAAATTAACATCTCGAGAAAACGCATTTAAAGTTTGAATTGGGCTTTTTTTTTAAATACATATTTTGAACTATTGTACTAGAGCCTTCTAGAGTATAGAGCCATAATCATTATGACGTATTTTTAGAAGCTTTTTTAGTGGTATAACTTTTCACTGATTTCCATAGGAATCCATAGTAAAAATGGTGTTTTTTAGCTTGAAGTTTTTCAATGAAAAAAGCATAAATGTTACAACATTTTTATACCAAAGTGTTCTACATATCTTTAGCAGAAATATACAGGAAGGGTTTATTGGTATTAAGTACATATTAATTGCAGAAATATTAAAATTAAATTATTTGTAAAATATATTTTTCGAACTTTCATTTTGAAAATACATCAAAGTTAGCTCTGACGAATTAAAATAATACTTGCTACATTTATCTTTAGTTTTACTAGTGTACGTTAGATGTCTCAGATTTATACAGCAAAATACGAAAAAAATTGTTTAATCACAAAATTATGACACGTTCTTAATATTTTGAGAATTTGTTTTGCTTTTCCTACCATTTTGAACTTAAATTTCCCCAGGTGGCGATTTTTGGTACGGTTTTTCAAAATGTTTACTGCCCTCTGCCATCTATGTATATTGGCTTAATGCACACGATTTGTAGTAAGCTTTCCTTTTTAATTTGACCAGAATGTTGTTGTTATGAACTTTTTTTTATATTTTGGTTTAAATAAATCAATTATTACAAGAAAATGAAAACGATTTACTTAAACGAGATTTATATATGTTGAAATTCAAACATTTATGAAAATATTTCAGAAATCTTAATAGAGAATTGGTAACGTTTTCATTTACAAATTTGTCTTTGGAAAAAAAGTGATTTCCCATATGTTTTATGCATTTTACTATGGAAATTTTGGTTTTTTCCTCGTTTCTAATTCCCTTATAAAAGCTTCGATTTTTAGATTATGGCTTGTATAATCAAGGTTGCTTTGATACAACTCGTAATTAGTTTGTATTTTCCCTTAAATTCTCTTGTAATATTTTGTTATTACCTCTCAAACTTGGATACCTTGTGCAAGTTCCATGGGAATATACAACAACAAAAGACGCAAAATTTGTAAGTGATAATAAGTTAAATCCATAATCTCGTACCTTGTTTTGTTCTTCTGTAAATATTTTACGTTAAAATAACTTACACTTAAAAACAAAATTTTTCCGTTAAAATAAGTTCAGCAAATTACCGTTTATCATTTGGTACTCAAATACTAATTGTATAATACACGATGGAGGGTTATGACAGTTAAAAATATATAGGTGGTCATAGCAAATTACTTTTTTAGGCAAGAGTCGAAACGAAATTTAATTTTAGTAAGGACGCTCTTGAGGTATCAGTTACAGATACTAACGTTTATTTTTGCGTATAAATTTTAATGTATTTTTCAAAGATATAGTATTACGGAAGCTTTATAAAATATTCGTTAGCTAAATATTTAGCACAAATAATTTTAAAAGCTCTCGCATGAAATGAATCAGATTTCAATAAATGTTATTACCCGTCGTTACGACGGCGAACACCACCATAAAATCATTCATAATATTTGCAATTTCCAATTTGATTTACAGTAAAAGCTTTTTTGTTCTGAAAATTGCTCGTAAAGTTTTGGTTTTATTCCAAGCCATCGAGAATCGTTTATTTTTCAAAATTTAAACATTTTTTGATGAATCATTTTGTATTTAATTTAATTTATTTGTTTTATGTTTTTTTTTTGTTGTATTTTTCGGTTGTGGCAAACCATTTTGTGTCACACAATATGAAAATTTTATGGTGTATTACATTTATGTGCCTGTTTGTTTTGTTTCGGGTAAAAAAGCCACTCTTTGGGTAATGTTTTTATTTTCATGTACCTATAGCTACGTACATACATTGTTTTTGTATGCTTAATTTATGTATAAAAAATACAAAAGTTTTATTATTTTTAAATGAGTTTTCACAAAAACAATATGTACTCAAAGTTTTTTGTGTTTTCTTCCAATGAAACACAAACCAAGTACATAAACCGATATAACAAAACCGAAGAACTGGAACAAAGCGACGTTTACTTGGTAAACAAGCAAACTTTGGTTTTTTTTTTTTCCTTTTCCTGGGATATATATTTAATGGAGCCGACATTAAATTTTTATTGAGTTTTGCATGCATCTGATGTTGAGTTGCTTCCGTTTCTCAACATTTTTATTTTTTAGTGCCTTCAAAAATAAATTTGAATTTTTTTATTTTTTATTTACGATCTAAGAAGGGAATATTCATCATAAGTATAAGTGACTCTTAAAATATGTCTGCAGTAGCAAATCAAATTTTGTGTCTTATAATATTATTTCTGTCTAGCGAGCAATATGAAATGAATAAACATGTAAATTATATTATACATAAATAACGATATATTTGTAGAGGTTTTATTCATCTGAATTCAGGTGTCTCTAAATTTGGAAATGTCACGGATATTTTCACATGCTACGCCCACATAGATAGAGCTCTGATGGACAATCTTTTTGTTATGATTTGATGTCATCTTCTTTTATTCGAGTCGTCTGAATAGCTTTTCATTAAAATAAATGGAAAATTTGAGGTTTTATTTTAGGTTTTATACGTTTTTTTTTTCATGTAATCTGTGTTGATCAGCTCATTGTTTGTAACACAATTGGAAAAATCAATACATTTGCAATTGATGAAGGCGAAGACTTAATTTGATTATAAAAATGGCAAAAAAGCAGTGCTGTTTTTTATTACTCGATAAACATTAATAAATGGGCTAAAGATTTTTACCAGGTTAAATTTTCATTTCGGTGCATAGTTCATCACATTTATAGAGTAAATAATGCTACTTGATCACATTGCGGTGTTTTAGTACTACAAGACTGAACTGTTTTTAAGTACACTTTACTTTTGGAGCTTTAGGAGCTCAGTCCTGATATAACTATATTACCACAAATATATATATATACACATCATGCATAATGGTGTTCTAAAAAAAGAAAAAAAATGGTTCGCCTTTTTTTAAAGCTGCGTATTTGTTTGTACTATTAGAGGATAACAAACAGAACCAAACCACAGCATAATAAATAAACAAGTAACATATGGTTTGGTGGCGTTTTGAGAATTTTAAATATACAAAATAATGTCACGATCTGATTTCTTGATGGATTCGATCAGCTTGAAATTCAGCTCCGTTGAAGTAAATTCGAAACGCGAATGAAAAAGATTTGACAAATATATTTAAAAATCTGCACAATGTTGGGCAAAAATTGATTTTCAACTGAAACAATATTAAAAACTCTAATCTTTACATAATTTGGGTTTGATTTAATTTAAAAAATTTTGGAATTTTCAAAATTCAAATAAAAACCCGTACATTTTTGGAACTATACCAATTTGGTATATTTTCAAAATTTGAACTAACATTAAATGAATTTATTGAAGGATTTTGAGGTTTGGATGACATGGTACCAGGTTCTTATTTTTAATTGTTTAGGTCAACCGAAAATATTTTACAGTATGGTATGACTCAGTTCCCGTTATGTTTCAAACTTCACGTTACGCTTGTATTCGGAAAAATTCTCTTTCAGATTTTATATTTTCTGTTTCATAATAGGGCGGATTTTTTCGATATCGTAAATAAAAAAATTCTAAATAAAATTATTTTGATACAACTGAGGATGGTAGCATGCACTGCCGAAATCGATCTTGTCAAAATAAAAACAAGCTATTGCTTATCACAGTTGGGCAAGTAAATTACACTATGTAATTTACGGGATCCGCTCGAAATGCGATATTTCAAAACGCGATATTTCAAAACGCGATACGGTACAAAACGCGATATGGTACAAAACGCGATATTTGAAAACGCGATATTTTAAAGCGCGATATGGTACAAAACACGATATTTTAAAATTAAAATTTTAAAATAATAATAATTATTAATCTTCCTTTATTTAATAAAATTTTCCTTCACCAAAATGATAAAATTGAACATATACGATCAGAACTAGGAATTCGCGTTTTGAAATATCGCGTTTTGAAATATCGCGTTTTGAAATATCTCGTTTTGTACCATATCGCGTTTTGTACCATAACGAATTTTGAAATATCGGGTTTTGTAATGTCGCGTTTTGTACCATATCGCGTTTTAAAATATCGCGTTTCAAATGGGACCCGTAATTTACACGGTTTTTTTCATACAGGTCACGTGTAACTTACACAAGGCCATTTTAAATGTAAAAAACCGAGGTTTAATATTTTGACAACGCCATTAAATGTATATATGTATGTACTTTATAAAATATATTGTCGCTTCCAATTAAGAGTATTACATCTGCAAATCACTAATTTTTTGGAGAATCCTTCAAATTGTTAATGCTAATTTCGACTTAATTTTTTTTTAAATAAAGTCCTTCCCAAAAAGTCTGGCAAGAATTTTATTTAAAAAAATTAGGCCAAATTTAACATCAAAAACCTGACACGCCCCTCCGAAAAAATTAATGATTTGCAGATGTAATAGTCTTAATTGGAAGCGACGATATTTAAATGAATTTAGAATTGGTATAAAAAGAAAAAAGCGATTGGTTGTGAGACACGACTTTTAAACGTAGAGTCTATACTTCAAGACACAACGGTATATGGTACATCTTGCTTCGTCAGATTCATTTGTCAAGTTCAATTTAGTTTGGTTGGAGTCAAATGGTTATTTAGGTATTTAACGCCAATTGTGGCACGTTACATTCAAATCAATTAAGTAGCATGGATTTGATAGTTTGCAACTTTCATTGTAATCAAAAATTAGTCGCAAGAAATTTAAGAATAACCCACAATAACGATGGCACGAATTGGGGTTATTTCATTGCATAAAGCTTATTGTAATGGAAATTTTGACCGTTCATAGCTAAATTTGGTTTAGTTTGTTAAAGTCGTTTGACAGCTAAAGAATATCGGAATGCCGTGCTAAAATTGTGGAATTGATAAATCTGCTGAAATATTTAGGTTTCTGATCAGTAGAAAATTCAAATTGTTTATTAGCAAGAGACAGTGTTTCATACTAACTTCATACTTCCGAATGAAGTTTCTAACGAACAAAATATTTAATCTCGAATATTGACATCTTTTGAATTAATAACTCATTGTAGTAAAAAATTAGATAATCTCAGTGTGTTAATGAGGCGAAACCAATTGTCTACATTTCAGTAGATATTTTCTAATTTGACATTTCAGTAGTTTTCTGATAATCTGTATATGCACGGTTTTAGTGCAAATAAATTATAATTTATAATACAAGTTAATATATGGTACACTGAGTACCGTGGTAGAAGAGACACTTGCCATATATCACGTATACGTATGATGATATGAGATTATTAAATTTCGATGAACAAAATGTACCAAACTACCTAACCCCATGTGGGTGCGGGTGGGGGCACTTTGATATCGTAACTGGAAACCCTCATTTTTTATTACCGTTTCGGATTCTACGTCAAAAAATACGTAAATATTATTTGAAATATTTTTTGGTTTTCTGTGCAGATGGCGCTGTAATTGATGTTGGAAAAAGTGAGAATTCGAACGACTAATCCTAAAAAAAAACACTATTGTTCCCCGTTTTTTATTGTTTTTCGTTAAAACAAATTAATTTAGAATAGAAACATTAGTCTCTCACACGAGGAACACCAAAAAATGCAAAAAATTTGTGCACATTGCAAATTATTTTTTCTTTTCGAACTAATTGTTATTCAGCGCCATCTGCACCGAAAACAAAAAAATATTTCAAATACAATTTACGTATTTTTTGACGTAGAATCCGAATCTGTAATAAAAATGGAGGTTTCCATTTAAGATATTAAAGTTACCCGCAGCCCCACCCACAGGGTGTGTGGGTGGGGTCGAGTTTAGTGTAATTAAATGGCATTGTAAAAAATATTAAACACGTATTATTTTGTATTTCGATGTAGTGTGTACCATTCAAAATATTCGACCGTCCCGGTACATATTTTACACCCTGTTTATATGTATATAATACGAGAAATCAAAAATTCAACATATTGGACCGGAAGTCATGTTTTATTTTTGTGATTTTTATGTTTTCTATGTTTAGTACTGGCTAAAAAAATTTTTTGTAGAAAACGATTTTTTGTTGTTGTTGCAAAAGATACAGTTGTTGAAAAATTTGTGAATTTGTTGAAAATGGTAGTGCATAATATGCAAATATAAAAAAAATATTTATCCGAGAAATATAAAATAGGGCTCATTTTAAAGGTGAGAGAATAAGGATTACGAAAATATTTTAAAAATAGTACCATCTTTAACTTTTTCATTTTCAAAATGGCCGCCAAATAGGTTTTTCTCAATTTTCTGGAAAACCGATTTTTTTTTTCATTTTTTTTTTATTCGCCATTTAGTTCTATAACACATAAAAAAAAAGTTGTGTATTATTTTTCGTTTTCTTGCAAAACACGTTTTAATATCATGACTTACTCTATTCAACATACCATTTTCTTGCAAAATATTATATAAAAAAATATTCCTTCTCCTGAAGGAATAACTGCATGGAAATCGCGAGTTCCTGCTATGATTTTCAATTTCTCGAACCTACTATCAAGTCGGATTTTTTTTAGTTATACTCTTCGTCAGAACAAAACTCAGAAAACCATATCAGTCTTTAAAGTTTTAGCCCGGATGCCATTTTTTTGATAGTACCTCCTGCTCCATCGCATGGTCCCTTTCCATGTGCAGCAGCATGAAAATGACATTCACAATCGACACCGAAATCCTCTTTGTGTTTAATTATATTCATAAAATTATTTTTATTTTTATAATGTGTTACAGCACCACCATCAGTAATATAATATATTTTGGCTGAACTCGTCATTTTACTTTTCAAGAAATGGATCATTTTTTCGATGAATAGATGAACTGCTGCAATGACATGACTAAGACAATCCGATATAACAATGAAGCTATAGAGCTGCAATTTCCCATCTAAATTTGTATAAATAACAAATGGGAATAGTCCCTTACTTATTATTGTAATGAAAACCCTGCGCTGAATTCTGCATTATAAATGAATAATTTTCTGAAAAGTCAAATGAAATATGTGCTGCTTCTGTAGGCTCCAAATAATTTTTTTTATTTTTCATCAAGCTAGATTGTTCAAGTGAAATGAAGTAACAAGGAATTAGATTTTCTAGCTTCTTTATGAAGTAATCCAAAAAATCTTCTAATGGTTTTGAGTACTTTTCCAAATTACACCTGTCAGTTGAAATCCACTGACTGAATAATAAAATAGCATCCTCGTAGTCCTTTTCCAGAAAAGCGTTTCTCAAATACTCTCGAAATAAATTTAATCCTGGACAATTCTTGCATTTTAGAAGATAACATGTCGGCTTAGGTTCTGGACATAATACAGATGAAATGCAATCTTGGTATTTCGATATCTCTCCATTTGTAATAGTTGCAATTTTGGCTACATAAATAATCAATTTCCCATTTTGATGTATTACAAACACCACTGCTTCCTTGTAGCATACAGTTTTTAGGACAAAGCAAGCAAAATTTGGAAAATTCGATTTTTTTTTACTCGTCGTCCTGATGGAGAATCTTGTAGGCCTCGTAAAGTAAAAATCGGTTTTCCAGAAAATTTAGAAAAATCAGCCTGATAAGTAGACCGATAATTTTTGATACATAGAGTAGGGCATGATATTAAAACGTGTTTTGCAAGAAAATTAAAAATAATACACATTTTTTTTTATGTGTTATAGAATTAAATGGCGAATAAAAAAAAATTAAAAAAAAAATTAAGTTTTCCAGAAAATTGGGAAAACCCATTTCTATGAAGTTTATAAATTTTATCAATAATATAAATTCTTTATATTTTGTGTTCTATTAATTGTTTCAGCTGTATCTGTTTTATTAATTCTACAAACTCAAATTTACTTGTTTCATAAATAAAAATATTTCGAAAAATCCTACAAACTTTAAAAATTTTATAAGTTCTATAAATTCTATGCATAAAGTTTTAAATTTCAGTAAGTTCTTTATATTCTACAAAACTCATTAATTTTTCAATTCTATAAATCTTAAAAGTCCAATAGACTCTATAAAGTTTAAGTCTGTAAATATTATAAATTTCAATATTTTTTTAATACCTATAAATTCTTTAAATGTTATAGATTCTATGGGTTCTATATATTATTCGGGTCTGTCAGTTTTATAAATTCTACAAACTCAAATTTGGCTTATTTAAGTTCTACATGTTTTTAAAAAAATTTTAATTTTTATAAATTTTATAAATTCATTAAATTCTTTGAATTCTGTAAATTCCGTAAATTCTGTAAATTTTATAAATCCAATAAATTCTTTAAATTTTATAAGTTTTAATATGTCTATATATTCTAAATTTTCTAAATTCTTGAATTTTATTAATTCTATAAATTCTACAAATTCTATAAAATTTATATGTATTATAAATTTTATCAATAATAAAAATCCATTAAATTTTGGAGATTCTTTGTATTCTATTAATTGTTTCAAGTGTGTCTGTTTTATCAATTCTACAAACTCGAATTTTATTTGTTTTATAAATACAAAAATTTTGAAAAATCCTATAAACTTTAACAATTCTGAAAATTCAATAATTTTGTTAAAAATTTATAAGTTCTATAAATTCTATGAATAAAGTTTAAAAATTCAGTAAGTGCTTTAAATTCTACAAATCGGTTTCTTTCTTATAAATTCTGTAAATTCGATAAATTACATAAATTTTACAAATTCTCCAAATTCTACAAAGTCTATAAATGTTATAAATTCTAATATATTTATAAACTCTATAAATTTTATGAATATTTGATAAATAAATCCAAAGAATCATATAAATTCCATAAACTCCACAAATATTATAAAGTTTTTAAATTTTATAGATTCAATGGGTTCTGGGAATTGTTTCAAGTTTGTCAGTTATAATAATTCTATACATCCAAATTTTTCTTATTCTAAAAATTCCATAATTTTTATAAATTCTATAAATTTTATAAATTCAAAAATTTCGATAAATCCTATAAACTTTAATAATTCTATAAATTCAATAATTTCTATTAATTTTATAACTTCTATAAATTCTACGAATAATTCTATAAACCCTATGCATAAGTTTTAAAATTCAGTAAATTTTTTACATTCTACAAATCTCATAAATTCTTATAAATTCTGTAAATTCAATAAATTTTATAAATTTTAAGTCTGTACATATTATAAATTCAAATATGTTTTTAAAACCTACAAATTCAATAAATTTTGTAAATCCTTTAAATGTTATAGATTCTATGGTTAATAAATCCTGTAAATCTTATAAATTCTATGAATTCTATAAAGCCTAAAAATTCATTGAGTTAGGTTAGATATTAGTTGGAGTGGCACAGCATTTATTCCCTTCATCCTTACTAAACCATTTTAAAAAAATATTTATTTCAAATTGTATAATAAGTATTTTCAAAATTTAAACCGAAACTATGAGCGAAATGATCCAACCGAAACGACCCGTAGTCCGAAATGTTCTTAACAAAAATTTAATATTACCAGATGAATTTGCGAATCTTCGCAGCACTAAAACTGTGGGCACCAGACAAGAGTTGGTTGTTACTTTAAGAAAATGATGTAATTACATTTATTCGGTACTTACAAGAGTAGTTCGGTAGAACTAATCGAGACTGAGTTAAGATCTTTGCAGTAATGTGTTTTTTATGTGTCTAATTTAACTCTTTTGGTACACACTATGTGAATGAGCATCCTGCTCAAAATAGAGTATACCTTAAGTTATAAAAATTGATAAATAAATAAATTTATCTCGCAGCTTAAGCGCTGTGATAGAACTCCCAAGACTAACTAACAATACTAAATCACAATAACAATTAAATAGTTGTTTAAATATTTATTTCCTACTTTATTTCATTCGAATTTCTACTCGGAACTCGGAAATATTTTTAAACATAGATTTACTTGCTACTGCAAGTTAGCACCGTTCTTACAATTAGCAATGATTGAAACCAAGTGTTCCTGTTTTTCTGGTTTTTCTCATTAAATTTGACGCATCGATGTTTATGTCATTTAGGTTAAAATTTTGATGGCGATATTTCCCGCTGCTAAATTTTTTAGCCTCGTAGAGCACTACCATCGTCCCAAAATTAAAGTTCTTTCCGAAACGCAGAAACGTATATCACGGGTTTTCAATATTTTTCAGCATGAACTAACAAAATTAATGTTTTCTGAATTGGTTCCTTTGTCGGACTCGTTTCTTTGTCGCTTTATATAGGGCTGTATAGTTATTATGTACTAAATACCTTTCTTCAGTTTATAAACTAAGAAACAACACAACACATTCTTGGCAGGTGTATATATGTAAATGCATCAGGTAATTTTCTGGAACGAGCATTTATTGTTCCGTAATCCGTTTATTATGTGTCATATCTTAGTGAATGGAAAAGAGAAATACTCTAAAACTTCCAAAAGTAGTCCCTCTATATTTTGACCAGCTCCCTAAATTGATCATTTTTTGCCACTCTCTGAAATATTACGTATAATTTTTTGGTGCAATTGAAGGAAATTTTTCTTTTTAGCCTGACTGGATTTTCAAATTTTTAGGTTGCTTTATTCCTTAAACTAACCACCTCAATAGAGACTAATATTTCTGGCTCCCTTGAATAGAGACTTTAGAGAGTTTCCCTGAATATATATTTTTTCTACAAGACAGACTATAATTACACAAAATTATGTTGAATTTACATAACTTAGTGTGAAAAATAGAAATTCATTAATTCTGGAATTAGTGTTTTCAATTCCGGAATAATCGAAACCAAAATATCGGCCGATATTCCGGAATACCGGAATTTTGAATTCCGGAATTTGATGCCCTACTTATAATCAGTTACGTAACAAAATTGATTATATATAAATCAGGAACCACTTTACAAAGTAGGAGTTACAGAAGTCATGACAAAGGATTTATTCAAATACGAAATAAATGTATTAAGGTATTCCAATAAAATTTGTGCAACCTATAATTTAAATCAAACTTAAAATGTTTGAAATACATATAAAATTCCGGGTTTTAAATTATATATATAAATAAATAAATAATATTTTTATATCAGATAAATGACAGACAGTATATATTATAAAATAAAATTTTGTTTGAATTTGGTTTATGTTTGCTTTGATATAATCAAAAATAGCCATACGTAAAAAAAGATAAAAAGAGACAGAAATGTACGTCCTGCTCTAAAAGGATTGGATTGCAATTTGGTATTGAAATTTTGGAATGTAAATATAGCCAATACAAGATCCACATCTGTCTATTCTTATCTGTGGTTTAAGCATAAACTAAATAAAATTCCATAAAGACTTCTCATGAACCTTTATTTTCAAAAAATAAAAAAACAACAACAAAAAATGGAAAATACAGCAGAACCGAATAATTTTATTGTCTTACTTTCTTCAAATCAGACTGCATGTTGTTAATTTCTCAATACCATACATATCACATATGCTTTTCATTAGTTTTGTTATTCAATAAATACATAATATAGATTAGCTAGATATTTCGAGCCACGTCGTGTTCCTGACGTGTGCAATTCCGATAAATGAAGAGAGAAAAAGCGAGAAATATTTTTGTTTCAAGTTATTGTTTTTTTACTTGTTGTTGTAATTTATACGTTACTAGAATTGTGTGTCATCACAAAAAAAAAATTACTATTTGTTTACATATTTAGAACTTATTGGTATTTATTGAATCATGATTCCTACATAATTCATATTCTTCACTATTTTTTATGTGTTTGTAAGAACCAGACAAATTTAGTCTCTGGAGCAAATATTTTGTTTTGTTTTGGGTTTCAACGCCCTGATTTGAAATAATTATTTGTTGGATGATAAGTGAATTTTTTTTTTGTAATTGTATACGATCGCAACTATTATTTTGTTTTAAAATGATCATCTTCAGAAATGAAAATGTTTATCGTTTCCCCATTTCCAATATATACCTCTCGCCAACCTAAATTTTTTTTTTGTATTGCGAACGAGAAGAAAGAAGAATTGATTGGAGGGGTAACCCGAGAGATGAAGAAAGAAATGGAATGAGAAGAAGATGAAAATTGGTAAATTTAATTTTGTGTGATTTGATTTGGGCTCTTGGATTTGGATTTTTGAACGAGACACATCTCGAGTTTTTGGACCAGCACTATTGGGATAATAAATAGATGTATTTATTTGGATTGGCGTTGGTTTTTTGTGGATACAACATGTTCGAGTTTTGGTGGATTTGACCAACGTGATTTCGAGGGATATGGACACTGGAAAATTCACCTGGTTATTGAAAATGATCGTGATTATATTGCGGCATGTACAACAACTGGTTTTGAGTTAAGTATGGTTATTTTTTTTATTTATGATTTTTTATTTAACTTTATGTTGAGTGCATAGAATACGGGATCAGTGATTTTGATGAAAAAATTTTCAAAATCAGATTTTGTATGTTTTTTTTTTTTTGTAATAATCTGGAGACAAGTGTGTTAGCCGTGGTAAGCCATTTTTAGTAGAGTACCGGGAAAAGACGTATCTTGTTGTATTGAGACAATAAATAAATAATAAATAAATTGGAGTGTATTGGTTTTATTTGCTGTGTGGCACGTTCTTTTTTTAAAGTCTGGATTTTTGCTACTGGACCACGTGGGATATATGTGTATATTGCGGAGATGCAGTATAGGAAAACTTTGGGTGAGCGTATCCAGATATTTGTAATTTTTTTTTTTTTGTATAAATATTTTCAATTATTCTGTTGATTTTTGTTTTTTTGATTTTTTTTTTCCATCTTTTTTAAATAAAAAGAAATTTGTTCTAAAATCCACCCCTAAAGTTTCAAATCGCTCTTTGAGATAGCTGGAAAAAATTATTACGGGTGGAAGGTTTCTTCTTTTGAAGATGGCGCCCAACAATATTTATTAAAAAAAATTCACCAAATTGAGCAAATTTTGAATTAAAGAAAAGATGCGGGTTCTGTTTGTTTATTATTAATAATTTTGGCTATTTAGTTATTATTAGCATATTTTTTTTTCTTTTGGTTCTTATACATAGATGTCGTATCATACTGGAAACATGGAGAACGAGCTATTTGCCGATTATTTTTGCGGATATTTCTAATTTTTTTTTTTAAGTCAAAGATTATTTTTTTTGTAATCTTTTGATGAATTAATATATTTTGGTTTTATTTTGATTAATTTGTTAAAATAAAAATTTTTTTGGTTATAAGTTTTATAATGATAGTAGATATTAGTTTGTTTGTATTTTTTTCTTTCTGGGGTTTGGAGTTTTTTTTTTGTTTTTTTTTAAGAAACATAAATCCACGCGTTACAATTGGTTTTGGATTTTTGTAAAATAACAAAATATGATTCCTTATAAAAGGTTGGGATAAAAGTTTCAGTTTTGTTACTCGATTCATGAGTAATTTTTTAGTCATGAGTAGAATTTTTTAAATCTTAATGCGATAATAATTCACTTTGTAGGGTAATTAATCGATTAATCGAAAATTTATTTCCTCGAATAAAGTGTAAACCGATTTAGTGAAATTTGATTTGAGCGATGGAAATTGGATTTTAAATTGATTTTTAGGTGAAGTTCTCGAATATGGCCAAGTGGGATGGAACTTGACTATTTCTTGGCAGATTTTAATGAAATTTAACAAGCGCGATAGAAATGGGATTCTAAAATGATTTTGGAATAAAATTTTGGAATTTGGCCAGGTAAGATGGAACTTGGCTATTTCTTAACGATTTTAGTGAAATTTGGCATGTGCGTTGCAAATGTAATTCTTAAATAATTTCTCGATGAAGTTCTGGAATATGGCCAATTGTTATGGAATTTGGCTTTTCTTAACCGATCTTCGAGCTGCATCACAGCAGATAATCCCAACAGCATTTTTCATACATATTTAGTATACGTCAGCTGGAAAATTTAATCACAATCAAGAAAATGAGAAAAAATGGGTGATGGCACGCACAGAATTTTTGTAATTTCTAACGATAGTGTAGCGTCCAGGAATTCGTAAAACCATTTTAGAATCTCATTTCCGTATTGCATGTTGAATATCAAGAAAAGGCCAAGTTCTATCCTAGTTAGCCATATTCCAGAATTTTATCTAAAAATAATTTTAGGATCCTGTTTCTATCGCAAATATCAATTTCCACTAAAATCGGTAAAGAAATAGACAAATTTTGTCCTACTTAGCCACATTGCAGAACTACACCTAAAAATCATCTAAGAATCGCATTTCCACCGCATATGTCAAATTTAACTAAAATCGGTTTAAAAATAGCCAATTTTAAAATTTGGCCATATTCCAGAATTACATCTAAAAATTATTTTAGTATCTTATTTTTATTGTACATATCAAATTTCATCTTAATCGGTTAAGAAATAGCAAAGTTGTGATTTTATGTTGCTTTTATATATTTTATGTTGTTATATTATATTTTATTAATAAAATTAAAAAACTAAAGATTTAGAACGAATATTTTATCAAAAATTTAATTAAAACTAAAATATTAATTCGCAAAACGCATTGTTAAGTATACCATATTTAGTTAACGCATTTATATTTACCTATTGAAGAAACCGATTCAGAAAAAATGTGGTGAATATAAATCTTTACTCTCAAGGAAAAGTTACTTATTTCAAATTTGCTAATTTTTTATGAGATTAGTTTAATATTCTTTTAATAATGGGATAAAAGTTACAAGAGATACCTCTTAATAATTTCATCTAGCTTGCACATTTTTTATTAAAGATTGACACATCGGAGAAGGGGTAATATTTATATATTTGAAATATAGTGTCAATTGTGGACTAAAATCAGTTTTGACCTAAATCGATTTAAGTCACTTTAACTTGAGAGTAAAGAAATAGTAATATTACAACAACCGTGCTGTTTATGTGCTTTTATTTATTAGTTGTTTGATATGTTTCATGATTTTTGCTCAAGATAATTTTCATTACAATTTATGATTTGATAAGTAAATCTGGTGCGTCGTTCCTTACTTCAAAAATGATTCGACGTGAATTATTATTCCACAGTTTTCGAGTATGCGGCATGAATTCTATTGAAAATTTGCTATAGATTTGGGCGAACAAAAATTGTATTTTAAATTGTACTTTTTTGTGTGTTATATATTCCGATTTATACAATAATTTCAAATAAATTTTTTAGAAACTGAAATGTCCAAAACAACTTCCATCACACCTACATGTTCTTTTATCGGTAAGTTGAAGACTATTATTTTGGCCATTAATAGTTTTACTCCACGAATAAAATTTACATGTGAAATTGAAAATCAAGGTGGTTTAGCCTGTTTTATTTTTAATCAACATTTTATCAATAAAATCAAAGCAATCTTGATTATACAAGCCATAATCTAAAAAACGAAGCTTTTTTAAGGGAATTAGAAACGACGAAAAAATCAAAATTTCCATAGTAAAATACATAAAACATATGGGAAATCACTTTTTTTCCTAAGACAAATTTGTAAATGAAAACATTGCAAATTCTTAATTATGATTTCTGAAATATTTTCATAAATGTTTGAGTTTCAACATATATAAATCTCGTTTAAGTAAATCGTTTTCATTTTCTTGTAATAATTGATTTATTTAAACCAAAACATAAAAAAAAGTTCATAACAACAGCTTTCTGGTCAAATTAAAAAGAAAAGCTTACTACAAATCGTGTGCATTAAGTCAATATATATAGATGGCAGTGGGTAGTAAACATTTTGAAAAATCGTAGCAAAAATTGCGACCTGGGGAAATTTGAGTTCAAAAATTGTAGGAAAAGCAAAATAAATTCAGAAAATATTAAGAACGTGTCATAATTGTGTGATTAAATAATTTTTGTTCGTATTTCTCTGCCAACAATTATAGACATCTAACGTACACTAGTAAAACTAAAGATAAATGTATCAAGTATTATTTTAATTTGTCAGAGCTAACTTTGATGTATTTTTCAAAATGAAAGTTTGAAAAATATATTTTAGGAATAATTTAATTTTAAAATTTCTGCAATTAATATTTCCTTAATACCAATGTACCCTTCTTGTATATTACTGCTAAAGATATGTAGAACACTTTTGTATAAAAATTTTGTAATATTTTTGCTGTTTTCATTGAAAAACTTGAAGCTAAAAAACATCGTTTTTACTATGGATTCCTATGGAAATCAGTGGAAAGTTATACCACTAAAAAAGCTTCTAAAAAATACGTCATAATGATTATGGCTCTATACTCTAGAAGGCTCTGATAAAATTCTCCATAAGTTTAACTACACTGCGCCAATTAAAAAACGGAACAGGAAATTTTCTTCGAAAAAATACCCAGATTTGAACGCTTGTATCTTGGTGAAATAACATCTCTCAAAAAAATATTTTTGTTTCTAGTTGAAGGAAATTTTGTTTCCTTTATGATACTGGAAACCGTTTTATTTTATTTTGTTTTTTTATTACTTTTTGGAGTAAAACAAAAGGTGTCTAAAAAAAATAATTTGCTGCTGTTTGAAACTGTAAACGAACTTGCTCGATATTTCATTCAAAAATCCAAATCGGCCTACCTGCCTTAAAAATGACATTAGTAAAATTTCTGTGCGCCACTCCTTGTCGAGTTATTGAAGTTTCAGTGTGTTAAAGTTTTAGTGTTAAAGTGACTTAAAATTTTACCGTAGAATGCAAAGTTTACAAGAAAAAAAAATTTACTTCCACGCTTTTTGATACGTATTCTCTAAAACTTCAATAACTCGACAAGGAGTGGCCGCACAGAAGTTTTCCTAGTATCATTTTGCAAGGTTTCTAAATTCTCTATAAAATGACCGATTTGGATTTTTGAATGAATTATCGAGCAAGTTCGTTTACAGTTTCAAACAGCAGCAATTTTTTTTTTAGAGACCTTTTGTTTTACTCCAAAAAGTCATAAAAAAACAAAATAAAATAAAACGGTTTCCAGTATCGAAAAGAAAACGAAATTTCCTTCAACAAAAAAAAAAATTTTTTTTTTTGAGAGGTGTTATTTCACCAAGAAACAAGCATTCAAATCTGGGTATTTTTTCGAAAAAAATTTGTGTTCCGTTTTTTAATTGTCGCAGTGTATATTCAATACAATTTGATTTCGAAATACAAGAAAAATAATTAAATTTCACTAGATCCAAATTAGCCCATTAAACGGATATTATTTTATTTATTTAATAAAATTTTTAATTATTCCAATTAGCTCATTCATAATAGAGTATACAAGTTATACGAAAATCTAATAATTTAAAAAAAACTGCATTGTTTCTGGTAAGATCAGTAAAACCACAAATGATTAAAGTCCCTCCAGGAATATAGGTCCTGGTCGTTAACGTACTATTGCATTAGACCATTGGATTTCAAATTTTCTGTATATTCCCTGCACAATCGCCCAATTAACAAAATTTATCAAGCAACTTCGAATTTGCAATCAAAATTGTTAGGTTATGAACATGGTCAAATAGATCGACACGGTTCGTTATTATGCAAGTATAAAAATTTAGTGTACATAATATAGCAATGCTCAAATTATAATCACAATAAAAGCTCGATTTAAGGCACCCCCGATTTAATGGACTTAATTCGTATTTAAGGGATACAATTTTTTTTATTATTTATGATATTTCAGACTATCCGTGAAAGTCAAGATATATCCCGTATATGGCTTTTTGTTACAAAATAGATTGATTTTCTGGAATATGTTCAATTAGAAAGAACCTGGTAATTTCTCGCTCATTTCTCTCTTACGTTTCGGTGCTATTCAGCATGTACGATAGAAACGAGGTTTTAAGATAATTTTTGGAAGAAGTTTTAGAATAAGGCCAATTAGGAAGGAACTTGGCAATTTAATAATCGAGTATAATGAAATTCAGCATATACAACGAAAATGGGAGTCCAAACTATTTTTTAGAAATAGTTCTGAAATACGGCTAATTCGAAAGGGACTCGGTTATTTCTCAGTCGACTAGGATGTACAAACCCAATTAGGAAGGAATTTGGCCACATCTTAACCGATTCTGATAAAATTCAGCATACAAGATTCTAAAATAATTTTTTTAAGGCCTTTAAGGACTTCTTCTAAAAATCCCGTTTCCATCGCACTTGCTGACCTTCATTATAATATGTAGCAAAATTACCAAGTTCCTCCCTAATTGATCAAATCACAGATTTTTTTTTTTCGTTTTATTCTATGCAACCTTTTCTGGGGCTCAAGGTACTCTCAACTCTATCGCAGTTAACTGTTACCATCCTACTTTACGCAGTATTTGCCAAATCGAGGACGTACGGAGAGAGAATTATGTTTTGTGGTTTTAAGTATATTGCGTAGGGGCTCACTGTATTGTTCGGAATATAATTTCTACACCCAAATAGGTATTACTACACCCAAATAATTAGAATTTTTTTTATTCAACATGAGAAGTCTTTGTGAAATTTTATTTAGTTTATGGTTTGTGTATTTCCAATTATTTGGATTTGTGGCAGTTATCTAGGTTAAACTTCTCATATTAATTCAATTTTTTTATTGCGGCTAAATTACATCAACTTTATTTAGTACTTCGAATATAACAGTCACGATACAACATGGTCTCAGTAACTTAAAGTTTTCAAACTGACAACTTTCCTTGATTCTTTCGTTGATTATCGCAACAGTTTAAAATTTCGTCTAATTCATTAAAAAAAATAACAAATTTTTATTTTAAATTTTAAAGTTAATTTTTAAAGAAAATTTCTGTAGAAAATAATAACTTCTTGGTTAGCTGAGCCACACGAATTTGAATTTAAAATTTTTATTTGATTTTGTGATTCTGGAAATGTACCAAAAATAAATCTTTGAATATTCAGATTTTGAATATCTTAAATTTAAAAGTAAACGAGTTCACTCCAACATAGATCTTAATTTTTAACCACTGTATTAGTTGGTGTGTGGTGAGCTTGGATACAATTTAAATCTTACATTTGTAAAGATAGTTTTTTTCTAAACGAAAGTGTAATCTCGAAATACAACATATACATCGTTGATTGAATAACCAAATTGTATTTTCTTATACATAAGTAAATAAACTAAAGAAACAAACTAGTTAGCTGTGTAAAATAATGTACACAATCAGAGCTTTACACAATCATATTTACTCAAAACAATATTCAAATAATGCTAGCTATTAACCCTGAAAATCTCCGAATGCTATAACAAATAACCAAAACACATTCATTATTTACAATTTAAAAGCTACAACAGTAGAAAATGCTGGGATCAGTCGAATTATATTAACCAACGTATTACTACCATTTTCCATCAACATTAATTTAAAAATTCAAATGAAAATAAAAGTTTAACCAGGGCAGCAATAACAAACATTGTATTAGAATCGCCTTATGCATATCTAAAATAATTCATACAAAATTCCATAACATAAAAAATTTACATAATTTCACGAACTCATCAATTTGTTTAGCTTTTAACAAATCTCTGCTTTGTGGAATGTGTGTTCGTCCAAAAAATAAAAAATAAAAAATCACACAAACAACAATATAAAGGGTGTTTTGTATGCAAATTAAGGGGTTCGTTCTCTAATTTAAAATTATTTCATTTAAATTGCGTCTCTGTTATGTGTATGTATGTGTGTGTGTTTGAAATTTAAATTGTATAATCCTGCATTATAAGAAAGCATACAAACATAGAGAGAAAGAGAGCTTTTTGTGTCTTTTATATATTCACATCCAAATCCATCTCAGACATCCAAACATCTCATATCGCTTAACTAATTCGTTTCCATCTAATTTTAATAATAAAACAAAATAAATTTTCAATTTTTTCATATACATAACCCAAAATTCAAAATGTACAAACAACAACAAAACAAAAAAAACAAAAAAAGGAAAAACTTTGGGAAAATTTATTTTTCATTAAATAAATTGCATTAGACAAGTAAAGCACGAATACCAAATAAATTTTTCAGCCTTGTTCATCTCGTTGTTAGTAACAAAATTGAAAAAATTTAATAATTTTTTGATAACAACAAACAAAAAACAAAAAAAAAATTAAATGTAAATTAAAGAAAAGCTCGTCTAACATTTCAGTATTTCACACACACACACACACAAACCCAATTTACTGAGATACAAATGGGTGGTACTTATGTAACGTGTAAAATACCAATAATTATGGATTTTCGGTTTGTATGTCGCAAGATATATTTGTGTGTTTCTAATCTAATCGATTTGCTATTTTGATAAATGGGACAATTCAGATACGCCTAAATAAAATTTGTTGTATATTCGATTAGTCTGGGAATTGAAGTATTGCAGTTACGTTTGTCTAATGTAAAGTGTGTGTAATTTTTTAGGACTTTTCCTTACAAAAAGTTTTCAATATAGATGTATATAACCGGTGTTGTACGACAGCTTCCTAAACACTCATCCTAATTAGCTACATACCTTTTTCTGAAAATTTATCTAAACACAATGAAACGAACCAAACTCACCGAAAAATGTGCAGAAAATTACACCAAAAACAATGTGGCTTTACGTTTTGTTGTTAGAGCTCTTTATAGTGTATTTATACCGATTTGACAAGATACGGTTTTTAATATACAAGGTACAGAGAGAGAATAAAAAGCTCATTTTGTCTAAAGTGAAACGAATCATTTCATTATCTGTTTGTGTTTAGCAATTTAAAGGTGAATCAATTTTTAAGTTGGTAACAAAAAAATAAAAAAAGAGTTGGTCACTTGTTTTGTGCTTTGTTATTATCCTTTTTCGAAAGTTTATGTTGGTTGACTACACTGATATCACCTGTTTTGTGTTACATTTTCTCGAGAAAAAAGATAAAAATAAAATAAAAAAAGGTTGAAATGAACAAAAAAATAAAAAAAGATTTTAAAAACTGATATGTTTTTTGGGTTTCTTCAAATCGGCTTTCGAATAGACATTTACAGTCTTAAGACATTCGTATTTATAATATTTTGAAAAGAGGCGAACTGTTTTTTAATTTTCAAATGACATAAATCATCACAAGTCAACAATTCAATTTCTTGGCAATAACTCGCGAAGACCAATAAAAAAATCGCTTCCGATAATTCATTTATGCTCGTAAAAATCGTAGCGCAGACAAGAAAATAGATTTATATACACACAAAAGTCCCATAAAAGCTTGAGCAAATAAAAAATCGTTATATAATAAAATTTTCAAGCTTAATGTAAATACCAAATTGTATTTTTTGTTTAATTTTACTGTATGATGTTATAGGGATGTTTATTGGATTCCTAGTTGCGAGCAAGAACCCAATTCACAATTGAATGATATTAAATAGAGTATTAAATTGGAAAAGGGACACTTTAAATAGCTACTGTTAACCAATAATTTTTTTATATTGAATTAAAAGACAAATTTTTAATTCTAAAAAATGAAAATATCTGATATTAGGAATTTGATGGATTTTCGTATAACTTTCAGGTGTATCGTCTGTGCTGGAAACAATTCTTATCTTCAAAAAAAAACAAATATTGGTGCTTCTTCTAACGTGATTGATTAGTCCTGGTAATGTTTTAAGTATTTCATTATGGATAAAAGGATTCCCGTGTTGAATATAACCGATTGATCCAGTTTGGCATTCAACGCGGTATGGATTGTTTTTGTAGTGCAGTGGACGCTACCCATAATAAACTTTGATACCAACAAACAAACAAAAACAAAAAAAATTTAAAAAAACAAAGAAATAAAAATTTGATGAACGAAAAAAAAGGAGGAGTTATGATCGTGGCAGCAAGAAGCCCAAAGTTTAAAAAAACGATAAAATTGGGTTCATATTGGTTTTATTGTAACTAGCTAGTTATTTTAACACGGTATCTAAATATTTTAAATTTGGATTATTGGAAATGAGTTAAAGAGGTTTTTATGTATCCAAATTATAACTAATTAGATTTTATAAGGGAAATCTAAAACGAGTCAGAAACCGATTCTTTGTCCTTTATGATTTTAACTTGGATTATTTGGAACGTATTTTAAATGTTTTTATGTAACCAAATATTAACTAATTAGTTTTTATAAAATGTATCTAAAACGAGTCCGAAAAGTTTCCTGAAAACCATTATTATTACAAAAATTACAAAAAAAAAAAAAAGGAAAGGAAGTTTTTAGTGAATATAATTCGCTAAGTCAGTGCGTTCTACTTGATACTTAAGGTATTAAGTGAGAATAGTATGTTTGTAGTTTGATCGTAGCAGTGCTGTCACTCTGAAAACTTTAAATAGAGTAAGTTTCAAATATTTAGGAGAGTATTTCTAGTCAGAAGGGAGTACATACGAAATACAATAGTTAGACATTAGATATAAATAATTGTTGGTTGTGCTTTGTGTTAAAAAAATTACAATCCAGCAAATTATACTAAAATAGTTCCTAGTATTAATTTATTGGTTTAGAGCTCTTTATCTATTTTACTATTAAAGCGTTATGCTCAATGTGCTGCTCGAGCTAAATAGTTTTTTTTAACGCGGCCACAACTGTCCACGAAATCACAGATATTTTTAGATTAACGTTTTGAGATTTTTTATGTTCCAATTCAAACATGTCAAATATCCGATCAAGTTCATCATATTCACAAAGCTCATTCCTGAGAATTGGAAGATATTTTGGTATAATTTAAAGAAACGGTATTGCCAGACGATACCACAGTAGCCAGACGATACCACATTTCTGTGACCACGCCAAAAATGACTAATCCTGGACGAAGTCTGAAGAAAAAGCCTTAAAAAACAGAACAGTTATTAAAATTTGAAATATGTTATGTATTTGATTTAAAAACGTGGTGAAACCGCTTCTAGAAAAATTTTAAACCCGCTAACTTGATTCATAATTTGGAGGTGCTAATTTGTAAAATCTGAGCAGTTCCATTTGGGGCAGAGATGGAGTTTCCTAAATAAAACATTGCCAGAATTCAATAAATATTGCAAGACACTATAATGACACTTTGGTTATTAGAAAGCAAATTTGGAGAAATTAGATTTGCAAAGAAAAATTAGTTGTTTACTTCCAAAACCACTCCAGGCCCTAGTTCATTTCCAGGTTCCAGCACCAAATGCACGTTTGTCAATAGATTTTAGGGAAATTTTATAGTTCACTTATTAATCTGTTCCTATTAGTAGTTCCTAATACAAAACCGCATTCACGCTCTGAAAATTTCTTGGGGCATCTCATTTGGGGTCGTATTTGGTAATTAAAATAAGAGCCAAATTCAAAAAATATTGTGAAACACCACTATAATGATATTTGATTCCACCACTTTTCCTTTTTTTACATAGCCAACTAATCCAGGCAGTGCACTACGTCTCCAGCTTCAAATGGAACTAGGTGGTACGTTTGTGCATGGATTTTAATAGAATTAATATCTAAGATTTGAGATGTTAAGTCGAATCTTTAAGTAGTTCTTAATATAAAATTTATTAATTCCGGCTTTGGAAAATTCCTTCGGCCATATAAATATAATCTCTAAAGTATAATTCTAAATCAAACCATGGCTCAAATTCAGGATATGTTTGTGATGTTTGCCAAATTTATTTGTATATACTTAGGTAATTCAGCCTACCTTCTCAGGCTACAGCATCAAATGAATGGAACAAGTATATTTGTTTGTGGATTTGAGTGAAATTTATTATTTGCAATATTTTGTAAATTCTATAAATAGTTCCTAAGTTTCAATTATAAAACCTGTTGTTTCAAGGTATGAGAAAATTGTCTGCCGTAAGTTAGGATTGAGATCAGAATTTTTAAAATAAAACGTGGGCCGTCGGCAAGAAATATTTTGGAACACTACTCGTACTAATAGGATTATGATCGACCAAAAGTTAGATTAACCAATGTTGGTTTTCCACACACAGCCAATCCTGACAAATTTTTTCGCCTGCAGCACCGAATAGAACACAGACATATTAAACATATTAAATGACCGCTAATATTATCTAAAAACCAAGAAAATGTAAGACATTTTCCTAGATGCCCACAGAAGTTTGAAAATTTAGAACACATCCATAATGATAATGTCAAAATAAAACTGAAAGCCAATTTTTGCTGTCAGCATTTAACCTTGCCAGGCAAGAAAGATTCATGGGAGTCTGGATTTTATTCACATATAAACAAAGGATTTGAGAATATTGACGTCAAGGCCTATTAATTAGACGAACGAAATTTCCCATACCAAACTGTATAAATCCAGACTTCCATATAACTTTCTAGTCTGGAAAGATTGACTGAATATAGAAATTATCTTACAGTATTTTTTTTTATAGAAGTCCTAGTCTCTAAGCTATGATACACGATTGATTAGCAAACCAGCAACATTCATATGAAATCAGCAAAATATTTGCGAACAAATTTCTATCGATAGTATTCATTGTCTTGGTTGCTCATTTTATTTTACGTACTTAAAGAATTGTTAGCAACTATATCGTTTTTTCCTTGTAAAAATAAACAACAATAAGAAAAAAAAAATTGAAATTAAAATTTGGTTGGTAAAACCGATCTAGTTGCCATATTTTTTGACTTGCGAACTTCGATTTGCTAACTTATCGAGTATTTACCCCATTGTCTGCTACAATAGTTGACACAATACTGCAAGAAAACGGTTTAATGAATTTTTGCCGGAGAATAACATAAACCATTATAAATTAGCTCTGAAAAAATGCTTTTGATAAAATCTAGCTATCTCCCAGAATATTATAATTAGTGCAAGCAAAAGACGATAAGTTAAAATATGTATTGTGTAAAAGTATTAGTATAGCAGTTATTAGGACAGGGGAGTACAATATGAAATAGCGGAGTACAGGAATAAGCACTAGGCGAAAGTAGTACAAATACTCCAATCGTACTCACTTCGACTGCACTGATCGTACCTACCTGATAAGTAGAACGAACTTTACAGTACGAAATCAAACTACCACATAGAGAACACAAGGAAGGGTTCTCATTTTTGAGAGTCGATACATTTGTAAAGACACTGCGGTAATGTAAAGGGTGAAGGGGGGGGGGAATTATAGTTTTAGTATTTTTTTAAACTCTGGATTTTATCCAGAGCGATATTTAAATTTATTTTATTTTTTATTTAAACGAAAACTACAATGATATCTGGATGAGTACAAAAATAATTATGAATTTAAAATATAATTTTAATGTATGGCAAATTTTACTCGTGCCTAATCTAGCAAACTAGGCAGAATGTATGGGGTCATGTTATATGTGGTAATTTCCCGGTATAATAATTGGTAGACACAACGTGATATGTTATTTTGTTGTACATCCATTCGGTTGTGTGTTGTGTCAGCTACAATTCCGAAGTCATTGGTTTGGTGTATATGCAACGTGACATCAAATTGTTTGGTATTTTATGTTTTAGCTTCATCAGCTAGAATACGGAAGTGGATGTCGGTTCATTGCAGCTATGTATTGGTGTTGGTTCATTGGATGTATGTAACTGGGGAGGGGTAATGATATTTCTACATTTTCCAGTAGAACAGTGGTGGTCCGGGATGAATAGGAAACTTGTATTTTTGGTAATTTTTAGGTTTTTTCACACCAATTAAAAATGGATTTTTTGTTGTATTATTAGTACTTTTTAGTTTCTTGCAAAACCGCTTAAAAATAAGTTTTTATCGCTTTTTTTAGTTTCCGTGTTATTGAAACTAAAATAAACTAGCTCTTGCACAGTTGCAAAAGAACTGATTTGTATTTTTACAACAAAACATACACAGCTTTTAAACTGTAACAAAAATTTTGGATTTTTGAAACTAACTAAAATAAGTTCTCAGGTAGTATAAATAAAACGTTGAAGTTTCAAAGAACGCGGCCAAAACTGGGGTCTGCAACGTTTTTGTACTGTGTCAGAACCGTATCTGAAACAATTTTTAAAACTTTTTGGTTCTGAACCCAAAGTTTCGGATCGATTCCCAAACCTATTTGAAACCAAAAATTGCTGCTTGGGAAGAAAGGATGAAAAAAATGTTGCGGTGGAGAAGAAATTTAAAATTTTTTTTTTAAACAAAAAGTTAAAGAGTGCAAGATAAACCTTAAAATAAAGACTTAAGGAAAACACATAAGAAATTAGAGTATATATCGTCGCTTCCAATTTGCTGATGCAATATGCTTGAGAGCTGTCTAAATCTAATTCTTAACTAACTTTCTAAATAATATTTTGTAATTTATTAGACTAACAACTGCTTTCTAAAATAACGTTTATTAGTTTGCTGGGCCTGTTTTCTGTGCAATTCAGAAAATCATAATCATTGTTAATTTATATTTATATTAATAGCAGCTACTTATTCAAATAATTTCCGCCATACTGATTACTCTCTCAACTCAAAATTCAGTTTAGCACAGCTGCTGTTATTAATGGGGCATTTCCGCGGAGCTGCCACTAAGATTATAGACGTTTGATGAACAAGTGTTTCCACTTATTTCACAAATACATAAACCGATGCATGTTATTGTGAAATTACCTACCTGCTAAACGGTATAGGAGTAGTACCGTTAATTATTTATTTTTGAACACGTTTTCCTTTTTTAATTTGTTTAATGTTCAAAAATTTCTACACTTTCCACTTTTCCACTTTAATTATGTTTTCCCACATTTATTCATTTATTTGACACGTCACAAAACACAAAAATAAACTCAATTTAACTTAAAATACACAATCACATATGCATATATATATATACATACATTCATCTGTAAACTGTAAAACAAAACCAAAGTATAATAAAACTAAATATACGAAGAGGACGACCAAAACACGTCCATCCTCTTCGAGTGCAGACGACCAACTTCACTAACGCCAGTCGTATAAAAAATTGTATTTTGTGCTGATGGCACTCTTCTACCACCAATGATTGTGTTTAATTTCAAAATTATACCATTGAACTTATTTAGAACCCCATCCCCAGAGAGTGGGGATTTGGAAAATAATAATCACGATGGATGACTGGCGAATGTTTTCCTACGGTGGCTAAAACAGAACAATGTAAATTTCCAGTAATTTTGATCGTTGTTGGCCATCATTTTTACTAAAAACCACCATTAAGAAATTTACTACATAACTCTGAATCAAAATGGACTGGACCACTAGAAGACTAACATTTATTTTATTTGTGGGAAAATGCGAAAGAAAAAATAAAGATCGCAAACATGCCGGCTGCTTCGCATGTTTTGTTTCGCAAAATGTGTAAATATAGGTGATACCACACTGGGTAATAACATAGATCTGTATGGTGCATTAGCTCATCATGATGGAGCTACTTTGACTAAAATAGAGGGAGTTGGGCATGTATTGGCGATTAGCATGGAATCATAACACCTACAGATGATTTTATGGATCAAAAAAGAAAGAAGAAGCCAGAACCATAACGCGGACACAAAAAACTGTACCGTTAGTAAACATTTCATCTGATATGCTTGCATTTCATAATGATCTGCTTTTATTGAAAAAAGTCATCGAAAATTTTGATGTTCGGATGTAGGCATGGAGACCAAGCCGTGGTGGGCAAATGAACGATATTGTTTTTCCTACATAAATGGCATAGAACCACTTTCATTACTAATAAAAAAATTTTGAATTTTCATCCTAAAATGTCTGTTTTATTTACAAAATAGAAAAAGGCCCACCTCATAAAATTATCTCAACTTTAACTAGTTAACTTTAATTTCTAAACTTTAACTTTATGTTTTCAATTTTTACTTTTAAACGTTAACTTTAACGTTTTAACTTTAACTTTTTTAACTTCGACTTTCAACAAACTTATTAAATTTAACTTTTTAACTTTAACCTTTTAACTTTAGCCTTTTAACTTTGATATTGTAACATTAGCTTTTTAAATTTAGCTTTTAACCTCAACTTTTTAACTTTAAATTTTTAAGTTAAAGTCAGCCGCCCTCACGTCCCATTTTACAGGGTACGTGAATCATGGTCCACGGATGATTTATATTGTAAAAAATGTATCCCTCAATATGTATTCAAAAATCTACCTTGCCAAGCTAAAATCCGTTTTGCCTCTCCCGTATACAAATGTTTCAACCTGAATTTATGTTAATAAATTTTGTCGTGTCCAAATAAGAGTATTACATCTACAAATCATTAATTTTTTGGAGGGGCGTGTCAAGTTTCTAATTTTAAATTTGGCACGATTTTGTTTAAATAAAATTCTTGCCACATTTTGTGGAAATTACTTTATTTAAAAAAAATTAAGCCAAAATTAATTTGAAAAACTTTAAAGCCTCTCCAAAAAATTGACAATTTGTAGATGTAATACTCTTATTTGGCATGACGTTGTGTTTGATTGTATGTTTTGGTTGTACGTATGTTTTGGATGTCCAATGTTGAAATTATTTCTGAAAATTCAAACTTAATAAATTTTTAGCCTTTTGACGTGCGTTTTTGTGCTGATTTACTCATAAATATGATTTTTCGACCTTGTGAAACCTTCATAAGAGATCCCATATGCTTTTGTGCTGAAACGCTTATTTTAACTCTGCTTAAATTTTAAGCTCTATAAAGCGCGTTGGTTTATTTAATTCATAATTCACACCTCAAAAGTCAACGTTGCTTTTTTATTAACTTCACAAAAAAGCGCTATAAAACCATAAAACTTTTAAACTGAACTTTCTAAAATTAGAAACATTTTATTATTAAAACTTGCTTTCTAAATTATTTAAAGGAGAGTCAAGCTGCACGGCAATTTTAGATGGCATGCATCTAAAGTGTAGTCATTAGAACAAGATTTAGAATTTAAACATAAATTTATTTGAAAGCTTCTTATGTTATCGTTAATATGAATTTACAGCCCCTTGTATATCTAGTGAGTGTATAATAAAGTCACAAAAGAACCAAATTAAATATAATAATTTGCTCCAAATAATTTACGAGGTGATCGTACTTGATTTACAGCCAGAGATAACCCGTAATAACTTTCAAATATCTAGATTCATGTGCTTTTTGCACACATACCCAAACAACAAAAAAGTGATATATTTTCAAGAAATATATACTTTTGAATATATTATCCTATTACGGTATGCCTATGTGTATGTATTTGTGTACGGGTGCGAAAATTATTATTACCCATTATATATTCATGTCAGATGTGCGTAAGATGATATATTAACATTATCCATCAAGAGAACCAAAGAAAAATAAACAAAATTTTACCTTTTTTTTACCAGCAGTTTTCCCAGTGTGCAGATCCAGTTCCATGAAAATATTTTCGATTTATTAACATCTTTTATGGCGAGATCTAATTTCAAGTCATGATTTTTGATAAAATTGTTGAGAGATACAAAAAAATTGTTGCCTTCCCAAGTGCACAACCTGAAATGATATCAAATAAAATTACACTACATTAATCAATATAACTCATAAATTGTTGTATTGTTGAATACATTCATATCTCGTGTATGTAAGTTCAGGCAACGATTAAATTATAATTCAGACAAATTTAGTTTTAAATCATCTTATTATCTTTATATAGAAATGAAAGCACAACAAAAGATTTTCTGCGAATTTTCTCGACGCCTACACGTCTTTGGATCGGCATAAATTCCTTAAATGTTTCAAAAATATTGTGGTGGTGATGGTGCTGGTGTATAGGATTAATGTTTGATTAGGAATATATTCTTAAAATTGTTTAAGATTATTTTGAGAAGATTTAATCGGTTTTCTTGTAACTAGGTAAATATTACGATGACGATATAATATTAAAATAAAATCGAACATAATCCCAAATAATTTAAGAACTATGCAATACACTATTCAAAATATTTAAAAAAAAAACTCAACTCAAACTTTAAATGCGTTTTCGCAACATTTTGATTATTTTACATATCTTCTTTTCGTTTAATCCCACAGAAATATTAAATAGGCACAACACGCACTTAAAATTTGCAAATCAAGTGAAGCAAACGGACGTTTAACTGATGTTGTGATTCCACCCGAAGCTGGTGGTACAATTACAGTTTCCAATCCCATTTAACTACCCGTATTACGTCAATAAAATGTTTAAGTTGCATAAAGGTCGATAAGGTTCAGTAGTCCATCCGCGCTATAATCGTGAATGGGTAGTAGTGCAGCTTATGCTGGGTGCCGGCCCTGCGACGTAATATCTAGCGATAGTTCCGTGGGACTGTATGGCACTGGATATTGGAGGGAAGTTCTAGTTGGTAAAAATACAGCAGGCTTACTTGTTAGTTTACGGTTTACAGGTAAACTCTTTAGAAGATCTCCTCCCGCCACCAAAAAAAAAACACACACACACACACACCAACACTTGAACAACCATAAAAACAATCGTTGAAATAGAAAAGTTTTTTTATTGTTGTACTTAAAGCTTTCATATTCTGGCTGTTACTTGGTTTCAATGCTTTTATTGTTAAAAAATCTTTTTTGTAACAAGTTATTTTCTAAATTTATTTTCCAAAGCAATGGTTGAATAAAAATAAAATTAAATGAATTGTTAAAAATAAAAAATCGAGATTTTCTGGAAAACTTTTCAAAACACTGTGTGTGTGTGTGTGTGCTTTTGTACTGTGAATAGAAAATAAAAAGTTTGTTTTTGTTGGTGCTGTGTTTAGTCGAGCTTTATTTATATTTTAAATTTACTATAATGGTATGCTTTATCAAGAAAGTTCTGAAACAATGCTTTGTAATGGTTTGTCATTTTCATCATTCTCGCATACAATTTACTATATATAGCGCGCATAGCTGATATGAACCACAAACTAATAAAAAATAATTTAAAATTGTTGGTTTTATTGTTTATGGCAAATGGTCTAACTCCTAAACCAAACGCAAATTATGAGTTATTGTGAAGTAACGTCTAGACGATTAATAAAAAAAAAATTTGATTTGCGTCAATGTACCAATGCGTATTTTATCGTCCCGCATAAAACTAACAACAAATTATTGAATAACAGTAGAATAAATAATTAAAGGAAAATTAAAATGGAAAATATGCGAGAATTAAAAACCCCACATAATTTCAAGGGTTTCATAATTTTGGTGTCGTTGACTTAACATATTTCTGGTTACCTTATTTAACGCCATGGAAAAGAGATCGGTAAAAATTTTAATTTCTTAATGTGCTTTTGTTATTTATTATCCCTCAAAAAAATTTTCTTTAACTCATACTGTTGTTGTTATTGTCTGGGAAATATTTATTTTATTTCATACAATTAATAAAAGTATTTATAAAGTTGAGAATAATAACAGAAAATTGTTTTGTATTTACTTTTTATTTTAATGTACGGAAGATGAGAATTTGAGTGCGGTGATGGGTTTAGATGAAAACTCAACATTTGTATCTGAATTCCAGGTAGTGGTTTTACCGGCAAAATAAAAAAATCCTTTTATTAAATAATTGAATTATATCCTTTCAACAATTGTTTTGTTTCCAAAAAAAAAAATAATTTAAGGATACCTGCCGACATTTTACATAAATAAGGGGCTAATTAATTATAATTAGGATACTGTATATACATAAATGCGCTTTGATTACAAATTTGTTACCAGACAACGTTAATCCTTGCTTGCGGTCAAATTTATTTATATTGTCGCTTTTAGGAACCGAAAATTGTAGGCATGGAATTATGATAGCCAGCTTCAAAACATTGTAAAATGATTAGCTTTGTGATGTTTATAATTAAAAATTGAAACCGAATTACTCAAAGTGTTGTCTTCTTTACCCTTTTATTGAACTTAAAAGCCCATAAAGCTCTGTATAGTTTACCGAAACAAAACGGATATAACTAAACTAAATAATTGGTAATGCTAATACAAATATGGTAATGTTCGCAATAGCCAGTATTTTAAGTTTTAAAAAATTTGACAACAACAACATTTCACAAGAGATTTTGACAAAAACAAAATACTAAACTTGTGTTTTATGAAAAATTTACTGTAAAATAGATAATAAACGGAAATGCTAAAATCTGAAACAGATTACTAAAAGTTCTGTTTTCTGTTAGCTTGTCCTGAACTTAAAAGTTCATAAAGCTCTGCACATTTCTGTGAAACTAAAACGATTTGAATTGTAATACAAATATGGTAGCAAAGTGAAACTCAACCTCTACAATCGCATGTATTTTATATCTTAAGCAATTTGACAACAACAACATTTCATTGAAGATTTTGACAACAACAAAATATCAAACTTGTATTTAATTTATAAAATATAAAATATAAAATATAAAATATAAAATATAAAATATAAAATATAAAATATAAAATATAAAATATAAAATATAAAATATAAAATATAAAATATAAAATATAAAATATAAAATATAAAATATAAAATATAAAATATAAAATATAAAATATAAAATATAAAATATAAAATATAAAATATAAAATATAAAATATAAAATATAAAATATAAAATATAAAATATAAAATATAAAATATAAAATATAAAATATAAAATATAAAATATAAAATATAAAATATAAAATATAAAATATAAAATATAAAATATAAAATATAAAATATAAAATATAAAATATAAAATATAAAATATAAAATATAAAATATAAAATATAAAATATAAAATATAAAATATAAAATATAAAATATAAAATATAAAATATAAAATATAAAATATAAAATATAAAATATAAAATATAAAATATAAAATATAAAATATAAAATATAAAATATAAAATATAAAATATAAAATATAAAATATAAAATATAAAATATAAAATATAAAATATAAAATATAAAATATAAAATATAAAATATAAAATATAAAATATAAAATATAAAATATAAAATATAAAATATAAAATATAAAATATAAAATATAAAATATAAAATATAAAATATAAAATATAAAATATAAAATATAAAATATAAAATATAAAATATAAAATATAAAATATAAAATATAAAATATAAAATATAAAATATAAAATATAAAATATAAAATATAAAATATAAAATATAAAATATAAAATATAAAATATAAAATATAAAATATAAAATATAAAATATAAAATATAAAATATAAAATATAAAATATAAAATATAAAATATAAAATATAAAATATAAAATATAAAATATAAAATATAAAATATAAAATATAAAATATAAAATATAAAATATAAAATATAAAATATAAAATATAAAATATAAAATATAAAATATAAAATATAAAATATAAAATATAAAATATAAAATATAAAATATAAAATATAAAATATAAAATATAAAATATAAAATATAAAATATAAAATATAAAATATAAAATATAAAATATAAAATATAAAATATAAAATATAAAATATAAAATATAAAATATAAAATATAAAATATAAAATATAAAATATAAAATATAAAATATAAAATATAAAATATAAAATATAAAATATAAAATATAAAATATAAAATATAAAATATAAAATATAAAATATAAAATATAAAATATAAAATATAAAATATAAAATATAAAATATAAAATATAAAATATAAAATATAAAATATAAAATATAAAATATAAAATATAAAATATAAAATATAAAATATAAAATATAAAATATAAAATATAAAATATAAAATATAAAATATAAAATATAAAATATAAAATATAAAATATAAAATATAAAATATAAAATATAAAATATAAAATATAAAATATAAAATATAAAATATAAAATATAAAATATAAAATATAAAATATAAAATATAAAATATAAAATATAAAATATAAAATATAAAATATAAAATATAAAATATAAAATATAAAATATAAAATATAAAATATAAAATATAAAATATAAAATATAAAATATAAAATATAAAATATAAAATATAAAATATAAAATATAAAATATAAAATATAAAATATAAAATATAAAATATAAAATATAAAATATAAAATATAAAATATAAAATATAAAATATTAAATATTAAATATTAAATATAAAATATAAAATATTAAATATTAAATATTAAATATAAAATATAAAATATAAAATATTAAATATTAAATATAAAATATAAAATATAAAATATAAAATATAAAATATTAAATATTAAATATAAAATATAAAATATTAAATATTAAATATTAAATATAAAATATAAAATATTAAATATAAAATATAAAATATAAAATATAAAATATAAAATATAAAATATAAAATATAAAATATAAAATATAAAATATAAAATATAAAATATAAAATATAAAATATAAAATATAAAATATAAAATATAAAATATAAAATATAAAATATAAAATATAAAATATAAAATATAAAATATAAAATATAAAATATAAAATATAAAATATAAAATATAAAATATAAAATATAAAATATAAAATATAAAATATAAAATATAAAATATAAAATATAAAATATAAAATATAAAATATAAAATATAAAATATAAAATATAAAATATAAAATATAAAATATAAAATATAAAATATAAAATATAAAATATAAAATATAAAATATAAAATATAAAATATAAAATATAAAATATAAAATATAAAATATAAAATATAAAATATAAAATATAAAATATAAAATATAAAATATAAAATATAAAATATAAAATATAAAATATAAAATATAAAATATAAAATATAAAATATAAAATATAAAATATAAAATATAAAATATAAAATATAAAATATAAAATATAAAATATAAAATATAAAATATAAAATATAAAATATAAAATATAAAATATAAAATATAAAATATAAAATATAAAATATAAAATATAAAATATAAAATATAAAATATAAAATATAAAATATAAAATATAAAATATAAAATATAAAATATAAAATATAAAATATAAAATATAAAATATAAAATATAAAATATAAAATATAAAATATAAATATAAAATATAAAATATAAAATATAAAATATAAAATATAAAATATAAAATATAAAATATAAAATATAAAATATAAAATATAAAATATAAAATATAAAATATAAAATATAAAATATAAAATATAAAATATAAAATATAAAATATAAAATATAAAATATAAAATATAAAATATAAAATATAAAATATAAAATATAAAATATAAAATATAAAATATAAAATATAAAATATAAAATATAAAATATAAAATATAAAATATAAAATATAAAATATAAAATATAAAATATAAAATATAAAATATAAAATATAAAATATAAAATATAAAATATAAAATATAAAATATAAAATATAAAATATAAAATATAAAATATAAAATATAAAATATAAAATATAAAATATAAAATATAAAATATAAAATATAAAATATAAAATATAAAATATAAAATATAAAATATAAAATATAAAATATAAAATATAAAATATAAAATATAAAATATAAAATATAAAATATAAAATATAAAATATAAAATATAAAATATAAAATATAAAATATAAAATATAAAATATAAAATATAAAATATAAAATATAAAATATAAAATATAAAATATAAAATATAAAATATAAAATATAAAATATAAAATATAAAATATAAAATATAAAATATAAAATATAAAATATAAAATATAAAATATAAAATATAAAATATAAAATATAAAATATAAAATATAAAATATAAAATAATAAAATATAAAATATAAAATATAAAATATAAAATATAAAATATAAAATATAAAATATAAAATATAAAATATAAAATATAAAATATAAAATATAAAATATAAAATATAAAATATAAAATATAAAATATAAAATATAAAATATAAAATATAAAATATAAAATATAAATATAAAATATAAAATATAAAATATAAAATATAAAATATAAAATATAAAATATAAAATATAAAATATAAAATATAAAATATAAAATATAAAATATAAAATATAAAATATAAAATATAAAATATAAAATATAAAATATAAATATAAAATATAAAATATAAAATATAAAATATAAAATATAAAATATAAAATATAAAATATAAAATATAAAATATAAAATATAAAATATAAAATATAAAATATAAAATATAAAATATAAAATATAAAATATAAAATATAAAATATAAAATATAAAATATAAAATATAAAATATAAAATATAAAATATAAAATATAAAATATAAATATAAAATATAAAATATAAAATATAAAATATAAAATATAAAATATAAAATATAAAATAAAAATATAAAATATAAAATATAAAATATAAAATATAAAATATAAAATATAAAATATAAAATATAAAATATAAAATATAAAATATAAAATATAAAATATAAAATATAAAATATAAAATATAAATATAAAATATAAAATATAAAATATAAAATATAAAATATAAAATATAAAATATAAAATATAAAATATAAAATATAAAATATAAAATATAAAATATAAAATATAAAATATAAAATATAAAATATAAAATATAAAATATAAAATATAAAATATAAAATATAAAATATAAAATATAAAATATAAAATATAAAATATAAAATATAAAATATAAAATATAAAATAAAATATAAAATATAAAATATAAAATATAAATATAAATATAAAATATAAAATATAAAATATAAAATATAAAATATAAAATATAAAATATAAAATATAAAATATAAAAATATAAAATATAAAATATAAAATATAAAATATAAAAATATAAAATATAAATATAAAATATAAAATATAAAATATAAAATATAAAATATAAAATATAAAATATAAAATATAAAATATAAAATATAAAATATAAAATATAAAATATAAAATATAAAATATAAAATATAAAATATAAAATATAAAATATAAAATATAAAATATAAAATATAAAATATAAAATATAAAATATAAAATATAAAATATAAAATATAAAATATAAAATATAAAATATAAAATATAAAATATAAAATATAAAATATAAAATATAAAATATAAAATATAAAATATAAAATATAAAATATAAAATATAAAATATAAAATATAAAATATAAAATATAAAATATAAAATATAAAATATAAAATATAAAATATAAAATATAAAATATAAAATATAAAATATAAAATATAAAATATAAAATATAAAATATAAAATATAAAATATAAAATATAAAATATTAAATATAAATATAAAATATAAAATATAAAATAATTATATTAAATATTAAATATAAAATATAAAATATAAAATATAAAATATTAAATATAAAATATAAAATATAAAATATAAAATATAAAATATAAAATATAAAATATAAAATATAAAATATAAAATATAAAATATAAAATATAAAATATAAAATATAAAATATTAAATATTAAATATAAATATAAATATTAAATATAAAATATAAATATTAAATATTAAATATTAAATATAAATATAAAATATAAAATATTAAATATTAAATATTAAATATAAAATATTAAAATATTAAATATTAAATATTAAATATTAAATATTAAATATTTAAATATTAAATATTAAATATTAAATATTAAATATTAAATATTAAATATTAAAATATAAAATATAAAATATTAAATATTAAATATAAATATTAAAATATAAAATATAAAATATTAAATATAAAATATAAAATATAAAATATTAAATATTAAATATAAAATATAAAATATAAAATATTAAATATTAAATATTAAATATTAAATATTAAAATATTAAATATTAAATATTAAATATTAAATATTAATATTAAATATTAAATATTAAATATTAAATATTAAATATTAAATATTAAATATTAAATATTAAATATTAAATATTAAATATTAAATATTAAATATTAAATATTAAATATTAAATATTAAATATTAAATATTAAATATTAAATATTAAATATTAAATATTAAATATTAAATATTAAATATTAAATATTAAATATTAAATATTAAAATATTAAATATTAAATATTAAATATTAAATATTAAATATTAAATATTAAATATTAAATATTAAATATTAAATATTAAATATTAAATATTAAATATTAAATATTAAATATTAAATATTAAATATTAAATATTAAATATTAAATATAAAATATTAAATATAAAATATAAAATATAAAATATAAAATATAAAATATAAAATATAAAATATAAAATATAAAATATAAAATATAAAATATAAAATATAATATAAAATATAAAATATAAAATATAAAATATAAAATATAAAAATATAAAATTATAAAATATAAAATATAAAATATAAAATATAAAATATAAAATATAAAATATAAAATATAAAATATAAAATATAAAATATAAAATATAAAATATAAAATATAAAATATAAAATATAAAATATAAAATATAAATATATAAATATAAAATATAAAATATAAAATATAAAATATAAAATATAAATATAAAATATAAATATAAAATATAAAATATAAAATATAAAATATAAAATATAAAATATAAAATATAAAATATAAAATATAAAATATAAAATATAAAATATAAAATATAAAATATAAAATATAAAATATAAAATATAAAATATAAAATATAAAATATAAAATATAAAATATAAAAATATAAATATAAAATATAAAATATAAAATATAAAATATAAAATATAAAATATAAAATATAAAATATAAAATATAAAATATAAAATATAAAATATAAAATATAAAATATAAAATATAAAATATAAAATATAAATATAAAATATAAAATATAAAATATAAAATATAAAATATAAAATATAAAATATAAAATATAAAATATAAAATATAAAATATAAAATATAAAATATAAAATATAAAATATAAAATATAAAATATAAAATATAAAATATAAAATATAAAATATAAAATATAAAATATAAAAATATAAAATATAAAATATAAAATATAAAATAAAAATATAAAATATAAAATATTAAAATATAAATATAAAATATAAAATATAAAATATAAAATATAAAATATAAAATATAAAATATAAAATATAAAATATAAAATATAAAATATATAATATAAAATATAAAATATAAAATATAAAATATAAAATATAAAATATAAAATATAAATATAAAATATAAAATATAAAATATAAAATATAAAATATAAAATATAAAATATAAAATATAAAATATAAAATATAAAATATAAAATATAAAATATAAAATATAAAATATAAAATATAAAATATAAAATATAAATATAAAATATAAAATATAAAATATAAAATATAAATATAAAATATAAAATATAAAATATAAAATATAAAATATAAAATATAAAATATAAAATATAAAATATAAAATATAAAATATAAAATATAAAATATAAAATATAAAATATAAAATATAAATATAAATATAAAATATAAAATATAAAATATAAAATATAAAATATAAAATATAAAATATAAATATAAAATATAAAATATAAAATATAAAATATAAAATATAAAAATATAAAATATAAAATATAAAATATAAAATATAAAATATAAAATATAAAATATAAAATATAAAATATAAAATATAAAATATAAAATATAAAATATAAAATATAAAATATAAAATATAAAATATAAAATATAAAATATAAAATATAAAATATAAAATATAAAATATAAAATATAAATATAAAATATAAAATATAAAATATAAAATATAAAATATAAAATATAAAATATAAAATATAAAATATAAAATATAAAATATTAAAATATAAAATATAAAATATAAAATATAAAATATAAAATATAAAATATAAAATATAAAATATAAAATATAAAATATAAAATATTAAATATTAAATATTAAATATAAAATATAAAATATAAAATATAAAATATAAAATATAAAATATAAAATATAAAATATAAAATATAAAATATAAAATATAAAATATAAAATATAAAATATAAAATATAAAATATAAAATATAAAATATAAAATATAAAATATAAAATATTAAATATTAAATATTAAATATAAAATATAAAATATAAAATATAAAATATTAAATATAAAATATAAAATATAAAATATAAAATATAAAATATTAAATATTAAATATTAAATATTAAATATTAAATATTAAATATTAAATATTAAATATTAAATATTAAATATTAAATATTAAATATTAAATATTAAATATTAAATATTAAATATTAAATATTAAATATTAAATATTAAATATTAAATATAAATATAAAATATAAAATATAAAATATAAAATATTAAATATAAAATATAAAATATAAAATATAAAATATTAAATATAAAATATAAAATATAAAATATTAAATATTAAATATAAAATATAAAATATAAAATATTAAATATTAAATATTAAATATTAAATATTAAATATTAAATATTAAATATTAAATATTAAATATTAAATATTAAATATTAAATATTAAATATTAAATATTAAATATTAAATATTAAATATTAAATATTAAATATTAAATATTAAATATAAATATTAAATATTAAATATTAAATATTAAATATTAAATATTAAATATTAAATATTAAATATTAAATATTAAATATTAAATATTAAATATTAAATATTAAATATTAAATATTAAATATTAAATATTAAATATTAAATATTAAATATTAAATATTAAATATTAAATATTAAATATTAAATATTAAATATTAAATATTAAATATTAAATATTAAATATTAAATATTAAATATTAAATATTAAATATTAAATATAAATATAAATATATAAATATAAAATATAAAATATAAAATATAAAATATAAAATATAAATATAAAATATAAAATATAAAATATAAAATATAAAATATAAAAATAATAAAATATAAAATATAAAAATATAAAATATAAAATATAAAATATAAAATATAAAATATAAATATAAAATATAAAATATAAAATATAAAATATAAAATATAAAATATAAAATATAAAATATAAAATATAAAATATAAAATATAAAATATAAAAATATAAAATATAAAATATAAAATATAAAATATAAAATATAAAATATAAAATATAAAATATAAAATATAAAATATAAAATATAAATATAAAATATAAAATATAAAATATAAAATATAAAATATAAAATATAAAATATAAAATATAAAATATAAAATATAAAATATAAAATATAAAATATAAAATATAAATATAAAATATAAAATATAAAATATAAAATATAAAATATAAAATATAAAATATAAAATATAAAATATAAAATATAAAATATAAAATATAAAATATAAAATATAAAATATAAAATATAAAATATAAAATATAAAATATAAAATATAAAATATAAAATATAAAATATAAAATATAAAATATAAAATATAAAATATAAAATATAAAATATAAAATATAAAATATAAAATATAAAATATAAAATATAAAATATAAAATATAAAATATAAAATATAAAATATAAAATATAAAATATAAAATATAAAATATAAAATATAAAATATAAAATATAAAATATAAAATATAAAATATAAAATATAAAATATAAAATATAAAATATAAAATATAAAATATAAAATATAAAATATAAAATATAAAATATAAATATAAAATATAAAATATAAAATATAAAATATTAAAATATAAAATATAAAATATAAAATATAAAATATAAAATATAAAATATAAAATATAAAATATAAAATATAAAATATAAAATATAAAATATAAAATATAAAATATAAAATATAAAATATAAAATATAATATAAATATAAAATATAAAATATAAAATATAAAATATAAAATATAAAATATAAATATAAAATATAAAATATAAAATATAAATATAAAATATAAAATATAAATATAAAAAAATATATAATATATAATATATAATATATAATATATAATATATAATATATAATATATAATATATAATATATAATATATAATATATAATATAAATATAAAAAATATGCAATTTCCCCAAGAATATCAACAAAAAATTATTTCAGAAAACTGATGAAATCGCATGCATCCCTCTTTGTGAAATTTTCAGGAATACCTAAAAGAAATTATTTTTTGAAACTGAAGAAATCGCATGCATGAGGGGAGGGTATAGGTAGGAATTTATTGTTATTTTGAAAGTGGGCAATAAGTTCATTAATTTTTTTTCGCCATTTCTCAACTTTACCACAATGCAGGGCTAGGGATGGATCTATCTAGGGAGATGCTGAATAGGTGGTTATATTCGTAGAGCAACTGTTATACTTGTCAAATGCATATGTGTAATCCATTTAATTGTATTTGCTGATTTTGTTTTCTTTTCTTCATTACTTTAGCCGTACGTGTTTATACCAGCTCCAATTAAGCTTTGATTAAATCCCAGCCGAATACCCTAAGCCTTAGCCAGCTAATAATGCCGCGTTTCAAAGCCTCTGTTCGGAGATTCTTTAATGACATTCTAATGTGACTATGTTTAAATGGTCGGTATCACTTGGATTAATTTTAGTGATACCGCCAAACCCAAACACACTGAGTGGTTTCTATACTCAATTTTCACATTTTAACAAAACTATAAGAAACCACCACTAACTTTAAAATCATTTATCTGGAAACATTTTATGTCCTGCTTAATAGAAATCATCACCTTCTTCAACCGTTAAAAATAGTCATAAAGTAATGGTGTTAAACACATAAAAAATGAAAACTCTTAAGCACCGTGAGAGACATAAAAAAATTATAATTTATGACTTTTCCTTTTATCTTCTGGTTGACTGCCCACTGACAAATTTAACAAAAACCGTACACCTTAAACTCATATTATTAAATTTTATATATTTTATTTTTTTTGTTCCTTTATATAAATTTAATATCCATAAAAGCTCCATAAAACCGTAAACAAGGAAATATCTAAAAAAATTGGAGGAAAACACTTTTAGGCCTTAAATGCTTTTCTCATTCATTTACACCGGTGTACGCATCACGGTATAACCATGGCAAAAATTCAATTTACAATAAATCTTCATTAGACACATTACCACTCGCCGAATACGCGCTTACTAATGTTTTAGCCATCTTTTACAAAAGAAGTTAAATAATTTAAAAGTCACGCATACACACAAACGATATTTGTACCATTCTACAGATAGAGAGAACCATAATTTCCTATTTATGAATTTTCCAAATATATTTTGTGTTCTTGTTGATGGTTGCTGGGTGAAAAATAATAATCTGTTTCTCAATTACACACACACACCCATACACAAAATTTGTGCTTTGCGGAAAAAACAATAAAGCCAAAATTACAAAAAAACAGTACAAAACATAGTCGTCGCGCACAATATGAAAAATGTTAAAATCTGATGGAAAATGATGGAAATAAATTATATCTTATTTTGTACGAAAAAAGCTCAACAAATTTTTTTTTTACACAAAATGTTATAAATCAAACTGTGTTGAGGAATTTTCCGATTTTGTTATGCTGCTATGTGATTTTTTTTGTATACGAGTACGAAGATGGTATTAGAGTGCTCGTACATAATATCTAGAGAAAGAAAGCTTTTATAAATATTTAATTTTCTAATTAATTTTCAATTATACATCGAAATTAATTAAAAACGAGGATAAATTTATGTTAATATTCGTAATGCAACTGAAGTTAAATAATTTATATTCTGACTATGATATAAAAAGAGTTGTTGTGCAAAACTTGTGTTTCAATTATATTAAATTGCTCAACAACAAAGAACAATTTTTTTTTCTCAACAAAATGTAAACAGTACAGACTACGAGTCAATTTTAACTTTAGCTTTGTATTTTATGAGTTCCTTAAAACTTTTTCTTAATATTTTTTTTTTGAACTTGCTAAAATAATGTTTTGCTTAAAGCAAACAAGTTTTGTTGTTGGATAGTATTCAAAATTATTTTGGGTCCAGTCTGGCCAACATATTTTTAAATCATTCTGGGAAGTTTCCGGCAGTTTACGTACCAATTGCTCAAGAGTAAGATCAAAAAGTACTGAGATTCGGCCTTTGAATTTCTTGGAGGGATTAAAGTTGAGATTTATATTCTCCCAGAAGCCCTGTAATTGAAGAGCGCTTATCGTGATTATATTACCTTAAACCACCATTAATTTCCATTGTAATTCGTGCTTTTAAAGTAGCTTTTGCGCACGGTTGAAATGGGAATTTTAAGACTCAGTTGGAGACTATATGAAATATCATCCCTTTTATGACCTGATGTATACCACCATTCATACTTCGACAATTTAAACAGACTCCAAAAGTTCCAGTATCTGAAAGGTGCAAGGTGTGGCAGCCGCTTTATTTCGATGGAAAATTGTGAATGATACGAGATCATCAGCGGAAAAGAAAAATGTTTGATTTGGTTAAGCAATTTATTTTAAGGTTTTACGAACCAGAATCTCCGTTTGTTTTATTTTATTCGAGTCGCTAACTTAACCAGTGATGTTTATATGTCTTTTCTGTAAAATTGAATAAAAATTTATCAAAGATGTGTTTGTGCCACACAGTGGGCCCAGTTCATAAATTGTGAAGATAACATGTTCGAATTAGACGCCGATTTTGAATTATAATCAGGAGATTTTGATGAAAATTATTGCAAAGTAATTGAATTGAAATCGAATTTATTGCAATTGAATACCAGTCATCCAGGTGAAAATTTAACTAATTGTCATTCAGCATCTGAAGGTAAATTACCGCGGTTGAATATACTGTTATTTCAAGGTAACCTTCAGGAATGGCAAATTTTTTTTGATCGGTGCAATAGCACCGTGCATGAAAAGATATCACTTCCAGCCGCTCGATTTAATTAAACATTTGTCAATTACCGACGCTAATCACATTGAGGCATACCAAATCCGTTGAAAGCGATATGATAAAAATAAGGCGAACATTTGTTAAACAACCGGTTGTCACTCGTGTAAATTCTTCTAAGAAACGAAAATTGGCTGATACCACCGAGGAAATTATACGAGGGCTCAAAGCTGTTGGACCTCCAGGAGCATTGAGGGAGCCTTGGCCAATCTAAATAATAGCTTAACAATTAGACAATGATAGCAAGCAGTTCTGGCAAACACGAGTCATCGAAAATCGCGCACCCTACTCTTCAAAATTTGATTGATTGTCTCCATACTAAGACAAATACCATTAAAGAGGTAAAAGAAACCGTATGTAAGCAGACATCTCGAACAATCCTGGCCATCAGGGACTTCCTTACCACATCCAGCAATATCAGTAAATCACCAAATTGCCCCTTGTGTTACGTAGAGCACATGTTAAATCGCCGAAAGAGGAGTATTTGTTAGGGAGACTTAACGATGCTATAATTGCCTAAGTGATACTCACACAGTGCCATCCTGTAGATCTGAGCGTACGTGTTGGTTACCGGTTGGTGCTGCAGAATCTCCGACAAACACACTAATTAGTCTGCCGCAATCCTCACCAACGGCAACCAAAAAGTTAACCACGAATGTATCAACACCCTATATACCTGATTCTGGAACCCAGTCTCACACCACCGCTGCAATTCATAAATCTCGTTTGCCAACTACCAACGAACTTGAATCAACCAAACCTAAATTCAAATCGCCACTTCCAACGAATCTAGTTCATATCAAAGATGCATGTAAAAAGCTTCGATTGCGTCGAAAATTATTAGATTCAGGTTTTAGACTCTACCAACTATCCTTACCTCTGCAAGAAGCAAATATTTCCATTATCGCTTTGGGAGATACCAAAGCTGGTTATTGGTATGATCCTCAGCAAACTTGGTATGATCCTCAGCAGTTCTCGAGATTTCATCGAGATATCAACCAAGTAACAAAATTCAAGTTTCGGCGCTAATACTACCCAAAATAAACGCAGTATTACCGCCAGTAAATCTCAACCCAAAGTTTATGGACCAGTTAAAATCGCTTCAGTTAGCTGATCCAGAATTTGATGAGTCAAATAGTCTAGATATTCTACTATGAGTAAATCACTTTTTTTAATATTTTGGCAGAAGGAAAACTCTATCGGGGCCATGGCCAAAATACTCCTATCGCACAAAATAGCATTTTTTTTGGTTGGATAATTGCCGGTACTGTTCAATCCAATTATAATCAATGTTCATTTAGTGTCAGTTTTTGTCTCCCGCTATTTACAGGCGATTACACCGATTGGCAATCGTTCCACAATCTTTTCTGCTCAACTATCCACGATAACCCAAGGCTTACTCCATCACAAAAATTACAGTATCTCAAGGAACGCTAATTATATCGAGGCGTTACGAAAACTGCGAGACCGTTATGATAGCAAAAAGCACACCATTTACGCATTCAACAAACATTTTATGTTTCAACCATCTGTGACGATTGCAAATAGTACTAATGTAAGCCAACTCTTAGACACCTCTGATGAAATCCTACGCGGACTAAAAGCTCTAGGCGAAGAGGCAGAAACGAGAGGCCGCTGGTTAATCCATATCATAGTCGGTAAATTAGATAGCGAAACTAATAGCCAATGGGCTTAAACTTCAGCCGCGTACAACAAGCCTACTATAAAACAATTTTTCGATTTCTTTGGACAAAGAATAGACGCCCAAAATCAAACGTTAGAAGCCACGTCGTATCGTCTACTCCGAACTATCTACCAATACCAGAATTCTGTTTGTGTCCAAAAGAGCTCCATAGATTATTTGAATGCAAGAAATTTAAAGACATGCCAATTGATGAAAGAAGAAATTTCATGAAAAACCAAAACCGATGTTTCAACTGTCTTAACGATAATCACCATGTTTCTCTCTGTAAATCCAAATTTCGATGCAGACAGTGTAACCGAAAACATCACACATTAATGCATGAAAATTTACCAACCCCAAATACATCAGCCGTCGTGTCCAAAACCGTCGTGTTTAATATTCAAACAAAAGAAGATAAACCATCTAGTTCTAGCAGTTAAACCTATACCACAACAACCAACCAAGTCGGAAGTACATTATAACCCACGGCACTAGTAAATATGTATGTTGAGTTCTAATGGACGCAGGATCACAAGGCTCTTTTATTACCGAAAGATGTGCCCGAAAATTAGAACTCAAAAGAAGCAGCGCTAAACTGGCAATATCAGACGTAGGAGCAACCATCATATAGATGAGTTTAAACAATATGATTAAGCTGATCCATATTTCTACAATGGCTCCGAGATTTCCATAATAATGGGAGCAGACAATTTCTTTGAAATGTTGTCTGTTGGAAAAATCATCACTTAAAACTAGCTAATCTTACAAAACACTAAACTAGGATGGATAATCGCTGGCACAGCAATTGAATTACTACCCAAACAATCCATTACCATCACGGTTGACAACAGCGAAGATAATCTTGACAATTTATTGCATCGATTTTGGGAAATAGAGAGTACATATTACAACAACCCAACCTCAACTTTGTGAAAAATGTTTCACAGAAACCAAAACAGTCGATAATTGTGGCCGAATGAAGGTAGGCTTACCATTTAAAACATCACCTTCGGTACTAGGCGATTCTTACCCAAAGCCAGTACAAAGATTGCATTCCATTGAGCGAAGATTTCAGATAAACCAAGAGTTCGCTAAAATGTACAGACTTCATGCGAAAATATCTTACACTACGGCACTTGAAGGAAATTAATAATAACCAAGCAAGAAATGATGAGCATCAGTATTACCTTTTTCATCATGGTGTCATCAAAAACACAAACACCACAACCAAATTGAGAGTTGTGTTTGATGGCTCTTCAAAGACAACCACTGGAAAACCGCTGAATGATTGTCTGGCGGTCGGACCTACCGTACAATCAAGTCTCTACGAAATTCTCTCTCGTTTCAGAAAATTTAAAGTAGCAGTCATAGCTGACATCGAGAAACTGTATCGCCAGGTACGCATAGCAGACGCTGAGACAAAATTTCAAAAAATTATATGGCGAGAAGATCCAAGTAAACCATTTACTACATACGAACTACAAACAGTTACTTACGGCACAGCAAGTGAAAGTTACCTAGCTATTCGCGCGGTCAACAAAGCGGCAGATACATTTATCAAAGAGTTCCCTCAAGCTGCCAACAGTATCAAAACAGATATGTACGTCGACGATCTGATGACTGAATCCAATACCTTGGACGAAGATATTCACCTCAAACACCAAATACAGTCGATATTATCCAAGTCAGGATTTGAACTTCGAAAATGGTTATCCAATGAGCAAGCACTGAATGATAAAATTGAACCCAGTGACCAATCTAAAATTTTTAAATCCGATGAATATTCAAGCGATACAACCAAAGTTTTAGGATTGCATTGGGATGCTGTAAACGATTGTTTCAAATTCAAGGTGAATTTGAATGAATTACCCACCACTACAAAACAAGGTATTTTAACTGAAGCCTTTCGAATATTCGATCCACTAGGATGGCTGGCACCCGTCACAATCAGAATAAAGATCTTTTTTCAATCACTTTGGGTTGAAAACCTAAGCTGGGACGATCAACTACCACCCAACATACTAAACGATTGGCTTAGAAGTAACCTAGTCCAAACTGAGATTATTCAAGTTCCAAGATATATACATACCAACCCAGAAAGTAAAATTGTGGTTCACGGATTTTCCGACGCCTCCAAATACGCCTACTCAGTAGTCGTATATGGCAAAATCACAAACCGAAATGGAGATTCCTACATCAAATTATTATCAGTGAAAACCAGGGTATCACCAGTGAAGCAACTATCAATTCCACGATTAGAACTATGCGGTGCATTATTGCAAGTGAACTACTTTTAAATGTTAAGCAAGCGTTGAAAGCCGAAATCACCGAAATAGTCCACAATAGTATTAGATCAATAACACATCCGTATAAATGGAATACTTTTGTTGGTAACAGAACCGGTGATATTCTTACAAATTTCAATAGGCCAAGAAACAAAAAAAAATCATTCAAATACCACAGCAGAATTATGCAGTCAGTCGCTGAAAGTTCAAATCTGCCAATCCAGCATAGTCGACGACCTAATCACAAACGTATCTAGTTTCAATACCATATTATGAATCCTTGCTTATATATACATCGGTACATCAATTTAAAACTCAAACGCATTTCAAAAATCTCTTTACCATCGTATTTTGAAGCTGCAGATATACAAAAATCCCAACAAATCGTTTTCCTTCACATTCAAGTCAAGTACTTTGCAGAAGAAATACAGCTAATTAAATCAAAGAAGGAAGTTCCCGTATCCAGTAGAATCAGAAACTTCAAACCGTTTATCGATGAATCAGGAAGATTACGTGTCGGCGGAAGAATCACAAATGCAGACATATTATACAATACGAAACACTCAATAATACTCACAGCGCAAGACAAGTTATCGGAAACGATTGTAAGAGAACATCACTATACAGACACCTACACGCTGGACCAACTTTAACGATGGCTACATTAATACTAAACTAAATATTGGATATTGGGATGCAGGAATCTAGTTAGAAAGGTGATCGATGTTTCCCTGCATCTGAAATTCCTGCTCTCTCAAAAAATCAATTTCGTCAAAGTACCATAATGACGGTACATATAAATCCTCTCTTCCGGTTCCGATGCCAGATTTTATACTCTCCAGCTCCCCACTATTTTTTCTAGTTCCCTGCGGTAAGCGGTATGAAGGCAATTAATTTTTTTTTTCTCACTTGATCTCTATCCGCATCTTTGTCCATTTCTTTCATTTTAATGACTAGTTTGTCGTAACCACAGCTATTTAAATATCTATGCACTTTTCACCATCCATAATTCAGGCAAATCTCGATACAGGTTAATAAACTCCCCAAAATTATTTATGATCAACCGTATTTACCATTTTTGGTTCTGTAATGCCCAACGAATGCAAAAAAATCTGAATATATGTTGTACAATACTCTTAAACATCGACATACCCATGTCAAATGTAAATGTTGCGCAAATAATTTCAAACATCTTTGAATGTATGCAACCTGTTATAGAACAATGCACAAGGTACCATATACGATCAACATGTTTACACAACAGTGTTTGTTGCGCAAATTGTTTGATCGTGTATGGAGCCCTTGAAAACAACATGCACTTACACGATGGCATCTTATCACAACAGTTCGAAGTGGCAGCATATTTCAGCAAATGGTCATAGGTATATTCCATACCCAACCAGGAGACATTCCAGGATGGAATATTCTCGTTGAAAAAAATCTCTTAACCGACAAATTTTTCTACTTAAGTTTCGAATATATTTAGTTCTACAAGTATTTGATTTCTAATTTCTAATAAAATATTGTAAATATGTAACCAAGTAGTATGTAATGCGACATGACAACAACATTATTATTGAGCATCATAAAATATAATATTCTGTGTACCTACATAACACACCTCAGTATATATACATATAAAATTCTATAATTCCCTTATTATTTTCCAAAACATCTTCCATCTTTGTAACATTCTTGATACGATACACAAATTACAGCAACAATTTTCGTATACATTTTGAAAAATGAAAAACCACAAATATGTTTTTTTTTTGTTGTTGTTGTTATATGTAATTTTCATGATTCTAACCTTATTCATGTGATGTTTGTGCTCTCGAAGATCTCAACCATATTTTTATTGATTTTTATGGGAATTTTTTCCCTAATTTTTTTCATTTTAACAAGGTAAGAAATTATGTCAGACTATGTATGTGTGTAAAATGTACATACTTCGTATGTATGTACAGCTAGAGCATAAAATATAAAAGAAAATAGCTGAATCATTTAATTGGCTTAAACAAGAAAAATCACTGTTTTTGTGGTTCATGTGAAAATGTATATTAAGAATGAAAATTTATTATTTTCCGTGTGCAAAGTGTTTCCGTTTTTTTTTTTTTTTTTTTTTTTGTTGAAAAGCTCAATTTAGTGTTTGTTACATTGCACATCATTTAACCAACATTATTACTTTTGATGGATTATAATGTGTGTTCTACATCTAATACAGTAAATTAGTTGTTTAGAAATTATTTTACTAATTAGAAATGACAACCACGCGCCACACCAAAAAATCTGGTTTAATATTTTAAGATGTGCGGTTTTAAATAAAACAAAATAAAAAAATCTTATATTTAGAGGTTTGAGGTTTGTTTCGACTTTTTAATATAAATTACATTTATTTATTATTGTTGGTGTTGTTTACCGTGGGTTGCCAACATCGAACCAAGTTAAATATTAAGGTGAGCGCGCGTACAAGACAACCTACGCATGCTGTGCTTTGTTTGGTGTGATAATATACATAAAATAAGAACATAATGGTTGAGGAACAAAAAACCAGTTGGAAATAAAATCAATAATCTTACTGCGGAAAATTAATAAAAATATGTGTGTATATGGTATAATACGCCAAAGACAAGACACAAGATGGAAGGAAGTAAGCAGTAAAATTTCAACAAAACAAAAATTAAAATATGGAAATTTTAAGCTTATTAAAATTGGTTGTTTATGAAATTCGGTATGGAGTTATATGAAAATATGATATTAGATGCGCAGAAATTTTTACACACACACATACACAGAAAAGATATAAAGTTTCATTTTTTAACAGATTTAAACCAACAAATTTTTTTTTTTTATTTAATAAAATTCCTTAACGATGAGAACAAGAAGAAAACTTGTACAAAAATATTAAATTTTATGCAGATTTTATACACAAAGCTTTTCATCTCGGTTGCTGTATTCTGTATTATTTATTATACAATTCTATTCAACTAATGTTCAAAAACTTCGGAACTAATTAAAAATTATTTTATTAGACAACTGAGAACAATGCAAATATATAACTCGTTCCGTCTTAAATCGATTTTAGTTGAATAAAAAGGAGGCAGCATTATACAAAAGTTTATTATAGAAAAATACTTGTTGCTCAATTAGTTTCAAGATTTTTTTTTTATTGTTTACGCTCTATTTATTATTATTATGATTATAAATTAGCAAAATAAAACAAAAAATAAGTAAATAGTTCGTTAGTGAATTTTATATTAATAAAAAAAAAATGTAAACACGGAAAAGCTCACGGTTATAATTAACGATGAATAGTGTTTACGTATATCTTCTCAGCGAAATAAAATACTTTAGGCTGTATTAATATAAAATATGAATTTATTGTATCTATATAAAAAATAGTGAAAAGTATCAAACAACAAAATGTTTTCTTTTAAAAATGTATATTTCATTAGCAGCTTTTACTTGAGAAAAGATTCTACATACAATTTACTAAAATCTTAAACTTAAACAAACAGCAGATACAAAACAAAGTATTCAGCCAAAGCAACTTGCCACATCTTGGTCCAAAATATGATAAAAATCATGTTTTCTTATATCAAAACAATTATTTTTTAGATTCAAAAATCAACCAAGTTTAAAAGGAATGCTGTGAATTTTGAAATTTAAAGTAATTAGCGAATTCTGTTAGCCACCTTTGTTTAAATTTAAATGTTTTGATTTGAACCAAAAATATTAATTTTAGTATAAAGCAATATTTTTGAGATTAACCCAAACAAGGATTATCTTTAATACAAAATTATTTATTAGTTTTATTTACAAACATTTCAAAGCACTATCATTTTTTTTGAAATTATTAATTTGTTCAAGTTTACTTAAACCTTATATTCAATGAGTTATTTGTAGCAAAAGGCTGAAAATATATTGTTTAGATAGTTCGTTTTTAAGCATGTTTGATTCTTTTGATGTGATAACATCTTAAATTGCATGTTCAGAAAATTGACACTAAATTTTGCTCTTGGTCGTGGGCAATTACTCATCAGCTGTAAGCATTACCTTTAATTTAAATGCATGATATCTTAGGTTGGTCCTAAAGCTTCTTGTCTCACGCATAATATTATCGGAATGACGTCGTCAGGCGGCGAGCGCGAAATTTTAATCAGAATTACAAACTTCACAGTAGATGATTTATGACATAGCTCCTGGCAATTATCACAAGTTACATCGGTCACACTATAGTAGATTGTTCTATGCTTTTAAGAAGTGAGCAGAGATGTTCATAGAAACCTGTAGGAATCAGGATCCTCGCAATACAGGTTTATCCAGAAATATTTATTTATTTCTTTTTTAATTGGAGTGAAAATAGAAGAATTCTTTGTCGAAAATCGACAGTTTCGAATTCTTCTAAAGACACATTAAAATTACAAAAAACAAAATATTTAACATTATACTGATCGGCTATCAAATACAATAAAAGATGTTTTACAAAATTTCATAGATAACGCTAATTATGTAATAACACGAAACAGGAGTTTCAAAGAGCCAATCTTTCACACTGGACAAAAACAACTTAGAATAAATTTGCCTCCTAATCCTATCTGGTAATCTATAAAAGATGGTAGGTGATGCAACAAGAATGTAGCGGCGGAAATGATCATTATTAAACCTGGGAATACTATACAAAACTTGACGGTTAGCACGGAAGTTATATCGAGCATCAACTCTTATTATATGCTGCCCACTACGCTTGAAAAATATTTTTAAGACCTTATAAACGTACGAATGTTGCAATGGTAGGATATTAGTTGACTTGAATAAAGGCCAAGATGAGTCTGTTCTTTTCTTCCTCAACATGACTCGCAAAATCATTTTCTGTTGTATATACAATGGTTTCAAAGTAGTTGGATAACAACCACCCCAACAGCATAAAGCGTATTCCATTTTAGCCATTACCAATGCATGATACGTCATTTTTAAAACAGAGATAGGACATACTTCGCGAAGAAGATAAAAAATTCTTGATGCGGATGTAAAATAATGTTTTAAATTAGTGACATGGGTTTTTTAATTGAGCTTAGTATCCACATGCACTCCAAGATACTTAAATGAGTCAACTAATTCGATATTCAAACAATCAGTATGACAATTGGTAGGAGTACATTTAGAAGCGCTATGATACGTAACATGGTAATCATTAGGTACAGTTATAACTCCAGAAATTTTAAACAAGATAAACTTGGAATTAATCATGGAAATAACATCAGCAGAAGATCCAGCAGTATAAGCTAAAGCTAAATTATCAGCAAACCCAGTACTGCTGCCATTTAACCCAAGTTTAAAAATAGAATTGGTATAAATCAGGAACAATAAGGGACCCAACACTGACCCTTGCGGAACCCCAACACTCACGGATCTAGGATCACACAAAATGTCACCTACTCTAACTCTCACTTTTCTATTCTCCAAATTGGATGCAAACCAGCTGTTTACTGTACCTCTAAAACCAATGTCCGACAGAATAGACAATAAAATGCCTTAGAGGCATTAACAAACAAACCAGCACAAATATTACGACAGTTCAGCCCATTATGTATTGTATCCAGAAATTCCAATAAAGCTGACTCAGTACTCATACCTTGACGGAAGCCATGTTGATGTACACTCAGTACGTTAAAGTGATTTAAAAAAATACTCACTCTGTTTTTAACTGCTTTCTCCAGAACTTTCAAAATGACCGGCTGGAGTGAAATTGGCCTATAGTTTCCTTTAATAGTTCGATCGCCTTTTTAAAAATAGGAATAATGGTTGCCGATTTCAGTTCCTGATCGAAAGACAGATTGAATATATGAGTCAGGACTGGGCTGACGAATTTAGAGATAGATTTCAAAATATGGCTACTGAGTCCTTCGCTATCAAGCGAATGTTTCGAATCTAGCGACTCAATAATAGATATTATTTCGTTGTTAGACACTGGAGTCACAAAAAAGTTTTCGAACAATAATCAGAAGGTAGATAGGAATTGTCTGCTAAGTTAGTTGGCAAAAATTTATCTCGTAGGTCACTGGCAATACTAGTAAAATAACAGTTAAGTTCATTTGCAATATCTACGTCACTTGTAATAAGTCTACCGTTGTCTGATAAAATATTTTTGATCGTAGATATTTTTGGCCTTTTAGTCAAAATTTCATTCACTAAGTGTCAATTTTTTTTAACATCGCCACTGTTACCTAAGAAATGATTAAAATAATATGTTTCTTTTTCTCTTTTTATGTCCAGATTAATTTGATTACATGTAGTCTCGTAGATGCCACGTAGATTTGAATTATTAGGATGTTTTTTCAATTTTATTCTCATTTGGTTTCTTTTTTTAATTCGCCTAGCACGTGAATATGAAATCCATGGTTGAAGAAGTTTGATGTTAGTTATTCGTGAGCGAATGTAACATTGCTCTAAAACGACCGAAATAGTATTTAGAAATTGATCAAGAGCTAAAGACGGATCATTAATGCTTAGGACAAAATTCCAATCTACATTCTCCAAAACCTCATTTAACTGTGCAAAACCGAGTTTCTTCTTATGGCCCATTTTTATGTTATGGGATGGTGGTAAAAGATTAGCAAACTTGAATAAAATCTCGATTAGATGATGATCCGAAATCATGAGATCGACCACCGAAGGTGAAAAACATGAAAGGTCATTTGACCTGAGGCGAGCAAAGAAGTGATCGATACATGTAAATATCGATGTAGTCACTCTTGTAGGAGTATTGATCAAAGACTCAAGTCCAAAAGAAGACATATGCATCATATAATCATCACAATGGGATGGAAAATTAAGAATGTCAATATTAATGTCACCAAAAATAAACAGATTTCTAGACTTAATTTTGGCAATAAAACAGGACATTTCTTGGAGAAATACATTTACTGGAGTATCATGTAACCTATGAATACATAAAATAACGTACAAATCAATATCCAAACTCCAGTCAACCGTAACAATATCAGCCGAAGTTAAATTAAACGCATATAATGAACAACTCAAATTGGAATAAAAATAAACACACACTCCACCAGATCTATAAGTCTCATTACAAGCACCAAGCATATCAAGAAAAAGCAGCGAGTAATACAAACCAGAATTTTACAAAAGGCCTCGGTTATAAATTCTTACGTAATGACAGAATAACCATGGTAAGTAAGTTCAAGGAAATTTGGAGGTTGTCTAGCTATTTTAGTGGCATATAGTTATATAAAATATTTTTATGTTATGCAATTTTCCAAAAATTAATGCTTTTAAGTGTATGAGTTAAGCTTTACCTAATTTGATAAATCCAACACATCCAAGTTAAATCTATTAAGTTGAGTATTTTATTCCCCATGTTCCTTTGAAATTAGAGCTTTCAAAGAAAGGTCTTCACTTACGCGTTAACTAACTTCTTATTTGAGCAGGTTACATTTTGACGCTGTTTTCATTGTCCCTATGGATGTTTTTATTGATACAACGCGGACCAGATCATCATACCTGGTTGATGTGTTACGATTTGACCTATTAGCCATTTAGAGGGAGGTAAGTTGTCTTTCTTGATAAGTAAAAGATCGCCAACTTTAATATTTTTAGCCTCTTCATTACATTGAAGAGCCTATTGCAACGTATGCAAATAGTCGATTTTTCAATTTTCTCCAAACTCTTGCATTCTAGATTGCACTTTTGCCATCTTGACAATCGATTACCGGTGACATATTCCATTAAAGGCTTTGGAATTCCAGTAATAGCGCCTATCAGAAAAAGAGCTGAAGTCAGCGCACCTAGGTCATCGATATCATCAATTACTCGACAAAATCGTCTGGAGTTTAGAATATCTTAAGTTTTCACTCTTTGGAATTAACTTGGATACTCCAAACTCGATGTTGCACGTCAGTCAATTCCCATTCAAAATAGGTTTGTTGAAAGTGAAATATCAATAATATCGTGTACTGTACTACGGTATGCCATCGTAGAGAAGAGATTATGCTAATCCCTGTCACTGTTAAAAATTAATTGTTTCATACGCTGAATAAGAGACGATAGAAGTAGATTCCTCGCTTGACATCAAAGAACAGAGTTGTACTATTGGCCGCTTCATTGTCCCTATGGATGTTTTTATTGACACAACACGGACCACACCATCATACCTGGTTGATGTGTTACGATTTGACCTATTAGCCATTTAGAGGGAGGTAAGTTGTCTTTCTTGATAAGTAAAAGATCGCCAACTTTAATATTTTTAGCCTCTTCATTCCATTGAAGAGCCTATTGCAACGTATGCAAATAGTCGATTTTTCAATTTTCTCCAAAGTCTTGCATTCTAAATTGCACGTTTGCCATCTTGACAATCGATTACCGGTGATATATTCCATTAAAGGCTTTGGAATTCCAGTAATAGCGCCTATCAGAAAAAGAGCTGAAGTCAGCGCACCTAGGTCATCGATATCATCAATTACTCGACAAAATGGTAGTTTAGAATATCTTAATTTCCACCCTTTGGAGTTAACTTGGATACTCCAAACTCGACGTCAGACGTCAGTCGATTTCCTTGCCCTTTCGATTACCAATAGTTTCGTATGCTGCACTACGATATGCCAACTTAGGGAAGAGATTATGCTAATCCCAGTTCTACTGATTTGAACCAACTACTTTTGTCATGTGCTCTTCTAAGGTCCTGTTAAATCGCTCGACCATTGCAATGGATTATGAATGTAGGCCGAGTCGAACTTGTTTTCATAATAATCGAACACTTTGCACATCTCCTGGAAAACATTTGACTTAAAATTAAGTCATTCATCCTAATGAAGTTCTAATGGCACTCAAATTCTACTGATTCAATTGCTTACGAATACTTTGGCTACGGTTTACAATTTTTTGGTTCAACTTATAAGCTTCCAGCTACTTACTGAAATAATCAAAACACAAGCGCTTCCCACAAAATGTTCGTGGAAACGACCAAGCGATATCCACAGCCATTTTTTCGAATGAAGCTCCAACGTAGTACTGCTACTCCTGCCTTGGGTGTTCCTTGCTGGTCCTTTGCTAGCTGCGGAGATGTCACACTTTTTGCACCAATCTTCGACATCATTGCGGCAGTTGACCCTTTAGAAATTTTCTCTCACTTTAGCCAAAGTTTTTTTAACTCCGATATGTCCACCTGTTAATTAATTGTAGACTTCATTTAACACGTCAGAAATTATGCACTTTGCTAATAATATGGTCTACATTAGTGTAGTTAATCTCCACACTCTCTGAACCTCATTTCAACGTACCGTTTTTTAGTCTCAATGAGTTCAAATGCGCACGGAAACTTTTTACCATTGAAAATCTGTGATACTCGTGCCATGTATGTTTCTAACACCCCCCCCCCCCCCCCCTCTCCCTCTTTCGGCACATCCACCGCAATCCGACTAAGGCTTCTTCGGTTTCATCCGCTATGCCGCATTTTTCACACTTTGCTGCATCTGGCTTCCTTGATAGACTGTATCAATACGTACGCTCTACATTTCCTGTGTTCGATCTATTCAGCGCGCCACCTGTCCCTCTGGTTCTTTGAACTGCATTAGCTATTTTAGAGTAGCGTGACCAATTCGAATTAGAAATTGTTGTCCATTCTGTTATTTCTGGATATGTTTAACAAATTCAACAATGGCCACTAATTCTCATCGAATTATACAATCATTCCTTTCTAGCCTGCATATAATTTTGCTGAAGTAGCAAATTACTAGTACGACTTACTTATATAATTATTGAGACAAAACACTTTTGTGTCCAAAAAGGACTTTTAATAAGATAACTTGACCTGAACCATTGATAATGCTGTCTTTAGACACTAGAAAGCTTAACTTATCTCAGTGATTTTGTACAGGCTAGCAGCTATATTCGAATGTTTGTAGCAAATCCCATGGACTATTTGCAGAGCCATTCCCCGAATCGGTGCAAATTCTTTTCTCTGAGATGATATGCCCCAAATATTTTACTCAGTTCTTGAATTTGTGCCAACTTTGATTGCCGCATCGCGGGAATAGGAATAGCCAAGTTCCATCCTACTAGGTTATATTCCAGAACTTCATGCAAAAATCATTTTAAAATCTTATTTCCATCGGAAATGTCGAATTGCATCACAATCGGTTAGGAAATAGCCAAGCTCCATTGTAGTTGGCCATATTCCAATACTTCATACAATCCAGACTTTCATCTAATTTTATGTCGCACTAAAAGCGAGTATCACATAAAAATCTCTCGTTTATAAGGGGTTAAATATGTATGTAGCGGCTGATCACGGTGGGGTCATGACTTATCGAGCTTGTTTTATCGGGGCTAGATTAAGGTTGCTGAATTTGGCCAATTTTAACGGCCCCCGAATGTATGTGCTCGAAACGACTTCGAAAATATTTTATCGTATCCATTAATGGAACCAATTTCAACATTTCAATCGATCGACTCAAATCAGCATATGGAATCATCTGTTCGGCTGATCAAACATCAAGCCCTCGAACACACAAAACCATCCAAGTATTGCTGCTACTCATTCAATCATTCACTAGGGTGAGGAAAATTACTTGCGGATAAGTCCTGTAGCAGCTTGCTCATTTATTTTACACATTCACTCATTCATACTCATCACTCATCACCACATAATTAATAATTGTAGTATGTAATAAACAATGCGCCTATTGCTTTCCTACACTTTCGCATTTTACATCAGTCATCAACGCCAAAATATTGTTTGCATTCTGAACACTCTGTGGATGCAGGTCCAGTAACATTTCGTTGCCGACACTGCAATTCATCACACCATTCACTCATTCACAAAGATGCAGATACGGACTCCACGGATAATTTTGGAAGGTCGAGCCACCGTCTACAAATAAGAACGTCTCGAGTCCCAGTTATTAAAAATTATGAGAAACAAATCAATATTGCAGCCGTATCATCATCAGAAATGGTAGCTGACGTCAATTTCGAACCGAAGTCAACTTCATTTATCTATTTGGCTACTGCGATAGTCAAGGTGCTCGGTTTTGAAATGAGGATTGATATACTCAGGTTGGCAAATACGTTTTATGACTGAATGATTTTCAGCTCTACAAAACTTACCACGATGCAAACGAAGCTATAAAATTCATGGAATTGGGACCCACAAACCGTGAAATCAAACACTAGCAATTTTTATACCACCTTGGCTGTTCAAGAGTTACCGAAGGTTACGAGCTATCAGCTAATCGGTCCAATAGTACAATCGAATCGTGCAGAATTTTCGTATTTGACCACCTTTGCTTCAGAACACTAATCTAGACTGGATAGTGTCCGGTAAGGCTTTAATAACAAAACAAATTGAAAGGTTCTAAGCGATCGAGGGCTTGGTTTCACAACGCGTGATAGCGATGGGCGATCGTCAGGATTCCACTAGGAGAAACGTCTCCACAATTCACTGGAGTTATTCGCGAGTTACTCGATGTTCATGGATGAGACAAAACGGTAAGCCATATAGAATCTGTCTAGCCTAAAAGCATCGACCAACCGAATTTCTACTTCCCGCATCATTGTATGATCAAACCAGATAGTCCATGTTTTTGACGGGTCCACCAAAACTTATACCGGTATATCACTGAACTCAATAATGATGACAGGTCCAGTTGTACAGAATAACCTTTTTAACATTTTAGTTCGCTTTAGGTCACATGCATATGCGTTTAGCGCGGACATTGTCAAAATGTACCGTTAAGTTCGAACTCAAGAAGTCGACTTGGGATTCCAACTCATCTTTGAAACTCGCTATTTGAACCGCTCCGAAATTTAAATTGACAACTGTAACATATTGGACGTCTTCAGCCCCATTTCTTGCACCTATAGATGGTTTAAACAGTTAGAAATCGATTATGAAACATCTCACCGTCTACGTATAGATGATTTATTCACGGATTCATATTCCATCGTTGCTGCAACAGAACTGGAAAAGACCATTTCGAGCATACTTCACTCTGCGAAGATATAAAGTGTTTTTGTTAATTTCAAGGAAGGTGAAAACAGTCTCGACAATATCTATATTTTTAGAAATCGCCCCAATTTACCACAAATGCATCAGCACAACTATTGGTAAACGCAAGACAGTATGAAATTTCTTAACAAATGTTCCATCGATCTTCACCTATTCACTTCAGAAAACTCACACCGTATCCAAGTCATCAGATTTGCCGATGCTAGTGAGCGTGCTTATGAGGCAGCTCTTTACTTTTGAAGTTTCTTCGAGGATTGGTATCTTTGAGTTAAGCTAATTTGCTCAAAATACCGCGAAGCTCCATTACAAAAGACAACTTTACCTCAACTAAATTTGTGTGCAGCAGTCCTCCTAACTGGAAATCCTTCCCATCTAAACAAAAAAAAAAAGAAACAAAATTGACTGCATATACCGACCGAATGTACTCCAGCAGATCTGATTTCTTGAGGAGTGGTGCCCGAAAAGTTTATTCAACCTGATCGCTGGACTCATGGGCCTTCGTTCCTCCTAAAGAAGCTTCGTGTTGGCCGATGCTCCATGAAGAATTTCCACTATCTGAAGATTCGTCGGAGCTAAAGCAACCGACACGACTGTCGCAGTCGTATCAGCCGGAATTTAAAATATCTTGACAGAATATAAAATTTAACAACGACTTCCGGAAACTTCAACGAGTAATTGCATGTATGTTACGCCTAAGGTTCCATCAGAAGCTCAAAATGAGCGGGCCGCTTAAAGTGGATCAATTGTATTTACTGTACAGAGAGAATATTTTTTTGATGCGAGCATATTGGCTAAAAAAAAAAATCGTTGTAAGCCAACCTCATCTCCGCTCACTATGGCTATTTCTAACTATCCATCACATTATTCGTGTTTGGAGACACCTTCAACATACCATCTTATGCATCAATTTACACTAATTCATTTCTACCATAGGAAATTGTTACATGTCAGTCCTCGTGCGTTATCGGTGGCCGTTCACCAGTTTTATTGGCCACTCGTGCCCGACCGATTCTGATAACACAACTAATGGGAGATTTACCGCCAGAACGTGTAAATGAAATACCACCATTCTTCACGGTTGGTGCAGACCTTGATGAATCATTTTTTTTTCGATCATCGCATCAGAACAGTGCCAAATTTCATCTACGCCACACAATGGTACTGCCAGCGACTAATTACGTTGATCAAAGATATGGAGGCGGTTCTCAAATCTCGACCACTATAGGACCACTCACTAACAGCATTGACGATATCGACTGTCTCACACCGAGCCGATTTCTTGATCGGGCGGGCACTTAAAGCTTTCCCGATGTTTGATCTAACTCACCGGCCTCCTCTCGATACTTGAAAGTAGGGCATGGATAGATTAATCAATTAATCGAGATTTATTTTCTCGAAAGAAATGTGAACGAATTTTATCATAGTAAAATTTGACATGTGCGTTGGAAATGGGATTCTAAAATGATTATTGGATGAAGTTCTGGAATGTGGACCATTCCATTATAGCTCTCGATTTTATTCAAAATCGGTTGAGAAACGGGAAACTTCAGCACAAAATCATGTTAGAATCAAATTTCCATTGAAGAATTAATCGTTTTCCGTTTCGCGTGTTTTGAGTTCGATGGTCCACGAAATAGTTATCATCCTTTCTCGCTATTGGTGAGTTGGTAGTCCTCAAAGATGAAAATCAACGGCCTCTTAAATGGAAAGTCGGCCGAGTAATTGAAATTTTTCCAGGAGTGACGGGCTCGTTCTATTAGCTAATGTGAAAACCATGCATGGAATTTACAAGTGCGGAATTTTAGTATTTTCAAGTGTATTTGGCAAATATCTGAGCTTTTAGCGGATTACTTTCGTCGCTGAACATATTTTTGCCTAACAAAGATCAAAAATATTTTCCTTAATTTTACTTGGAAATTATAATTGGATGAGCTTTTTATGCGTTTTCAATGAGTAATCATGCAGCTTTCAACAAAAATGTTGCAAAACTTGTTAGACCAATCTCCATTCATTGAAACTGCAAAGCCTCAGTAGTTCTAATCAAAAAACCAACTGATTGCTTAACTCACTTTCGATTCTATGTATAAAGAAAATTAATCTCTGGAAGTACATACACATTTCGACTTGTTTTTGTTATATCTTGTTAAATCGAACACTAACAAACCCAACCACGACAAATTTCTTATTTCGGTACCATAAAATTGCTGAACACTGTTTATACAGTCGATCTTATCTACTACAAGTCTTGAAATATACGCGACAATGACTCAAAATTCAATTTTATAAAACATCGACTTTATTTCATTCGATTTCATCATGCTAATCTTCAGTTTAAAAATACAACAAAAATTCTCTTTTCACATTTTCGCATATCTGATTAAATAAACACACACACATACTACATAACAACCAAAAAAAAAAGTTGCTCCCGTCTTTTACCTCGGAGACGCAATCAATATGAAGATGCAAAAACAACAAAATTAGACGACATCCACCACCGCATATCAAAATCCACTTTATATAAAGCGTATTCACATCTCTCAAAGTAATATACACACAGCACAAGATATAAAGCGACGACGACGCCCACAAGGGACTAAAATATTCCCAGATTTCATTCTTTCCACTTCAATATTTCGTCGTAATCACATTATATTATCGAAATGAAAATATTGATTTTCATCAAAAAAATGTTGAAGGCCATGTACCACAAATTTTTTGTTTTCGACAAAATCAACAGAAACACAAAGCCACACGTATATATTGTACAATACATACAAACAAGAAAAACGGGAAAATTCAATGTTTAGGTTGTTTGAATATTTAATACAGACGTATATACAATTTGTGCGACATAAGCGTCTTATAAATTATGTGTTACTTAAAGATGAAAAAATCTTTTTCTGGTTTTAATGAATAAAATAGCCTGAAGACAAAATGTAGCATTCAACAACGCAATTAAAAATTAATCCAAAAATCTTATCTTATTTACCAAACAGATTATCATAAAACAAAATGAACCAAATTAATTATTTAAAGACAACAAGAACCTCTCAAAAAAATTTTTGTTATGTAGGTATCTAGTATGTGTGGGCTAAATAAAATCACAACCGCACGAGATTATCCAAGTTGTTGTTATTGCTGGTTCGTAAATATAAAAAAAACACGAAAATGTTTTATGCATGTGTCCACTTGTAATACCTAGCCAAGACAATATCGCCGATTTAACACTAAAGATATTTTCATTTTTAATGCAACTCAAAACTACTGCTTTTCATGCGTCAAATTGTTGGAGTATATTTTCCCCTATCTTATGTACTATGTCTCCTTCGAAACGACAAATTTTATGGAAGTTATTCGTTACGCACATAACAAGTGGAGAAAATGTATATACCAAAAGGACAATAACATTATCGTTTACAATTTAAGTTTTCCTTTACAACGATTTGAATGTTTTGGCCGGTCCCCCACTCCACCCCAAAAATATATACTGTACATACATAAAAACAAATGAATAATTTCTAAAGGGATATTTTCATTTGGGAAAATAAATTCGGGATACAATTTATTAGTTTTTATTTGAATGTATGTTTGTATGTACCAATAAAATTTTCATTGAATCGGAATAATATTTTATTGTTTAATAATAAAAATAAATTCGGGAAGTGGGACAAACAAATAGAAAAAAAAATAAAAGGAAATAAATTTACTACTACATGCTATATAGTGTAATATAGTGTAATGTATAGGGTTATGTGTGTAAATTCGGTATACGATTTAATATGGATATAATCAATGGCTTTTGTCGATTTCGAGAGTCATAAATATATTTGGCACTAAACAAGGATCATAATTTTTTGTTTGAATTAAATTGAAGGGCTACTTGTAGCTGTCTCTTTAGATTGATTTATTACCCATAAAGTTTTCGTAAGAATCATTGTCAAGAACACTGGAAATAGTTTATGCACATTCAAAAGGGCCAATTTGTAAGAAACTCACATCAACAGAATTTATGTCTTGAGGATTTTTTGGAATCGAGTGTCCAATGTTCTTTTTAAGCCAAATGGTTAAATTATTTCCTGTTATACTGATTGTTCCAATTCCACCATAAATATTTCAAGTTGGGTTTTGGTTAACATTATTCGTTGGATAGCATCGAAGAATACGTCGAATTGAATTGCGACAATAGGTATTTTCATTTAACTTGATTGTATCTGTATAACGTAGGATGCATTTTTCTGATTCTTCTGATGTCTATAAGTAAGCCAATGGAATGCGCTCTGCTCACTTATAGCTATGCCTTTTGGTAGCTTTAGTAGCAATTTGCTTTCCTTAATGATTTCAAAGAAATGCTCACTGCCTGTCAACACATCAATTAGGCCCCAGTTTATTGAATGTGTTAGTTAGATCGGCAAAAATATGCTCAACCTTTGATTAGTAGCGACAAATTCACAGGGTTTTTAGGTAAATTTGAGGTGCGTATATTCGCAATTAAGACTTCGATATGGAAAGTGAGACCAAACGATGATATGTAATTTTTTTCAAGAAAATATCTTGGCGCTAACAGAGTGTTCTATGATTGCATTTAATTTAAAAAAATTATAATCGGCCGTCGAATCCTTCCTAAGCTGTTCTAACCATTTCTAAGCATGTATCCGCATTGCCAATGGTGTCCTGTGTTGAAGTGGGACCAAACGATGATTATGTAATATTTTCAAGAAATTTTCTTAGGGCTAACCGGGTGATGATGGCATGTCGTGTAAAAAATGTAAATCGGATTTGATTTGTTCCTAAGCTGTCCTAATTATTTATAAGCATTTATCACCAATGCCAATGGTGTCTTCTGATCAAGTGGACAAATTGTATTAAATGATGGCGGAAAGTGAAACTTCATAATCGCAGATGTTATTTGTTTATTTGATTTTTTTATGTCAAATTTACAATTTATAAACCAATCACTTACTTAACTAGTAATATATTTTGTCTCTACAATAGATAGGAAATGCGCAAAAAAAAAAATGCAAAAATCCAGCACTTTATCTAAAAATCATTTTAGAATCCCATTTCTATCGTGCATATTGAATTTCATCGAATTCAGATAAGAAATTACCAAGTTCCTTCCAAATTGCCAATATTCCAGAACTTTATCTGAAACCATTTAAGAAAACCATCTATCGTACATATACGCTGAATTTTATCTAAATCGGATAAGAAATCCTTTCCTATTTGGAAAATTTAATTTAAAAATCCAGAACTTTATTTAAAAACCATTTTAGAAGCCCATTTCCATTGTGCGTGCTGAATTTTATCAAAGTCGGTTAAGATATATAGAAAAAAAGTTTTGTTCGGTACGTTGCCCCTTAGCTACGTAGCTCAGGAAATTGCACTTCAAAAGTAGGGGAATTATTTCAAAAATTCAAACAGATACGTCGCTAAAGTAGTTTCACTTCAAAATATTAAAACAAATTACGGGTTATAAATGGGACTAAATAACTGGTTCTAACAATTAATGAAATACATTCAGGAAGAGTATTAGAAAAGTTTAATTTACCCTAAAATGTCTACTGAGACTAGAGCATCCAATTCTGGAATTCGGATTTCCATCGATTATATAATTTTTGAATTCAATCTTGTGCCTTGGCCCAGAATGCTCATTGCGGGAACGTTGTTTCAAAAAATTTATGATTTGATCGGTTCTTCATAAATGGAAAGAATAAACATATCGCCGGTAACGATGCAAAATTGTATCTACAAAATCGTTCTATTGATTTACCGCTGCGATGGTAAAACATTCAAAATTGAAAAAAAAAATTAATTTTGCTAGTTCATTTTAATGTTACTATTATGACAAATTTGCTCGATTTTCCAGCTTCCTGAAAAATATCAAAAACCTAGATACACGGTTTGCATCGTCACCAACGGTACGTAAGATTGTTTTACTCTGCGTTTCGAAAAGGATTTTAATTTTGGTACGATGGTAGTGTCTTTCGAGGATAAAAGAGCATATTATCGCCCAAATGATGCTCATTAAACGCATTAAGACCACCGTACGAAGTATTAAACCAACCCATGGACAACTTGTCGGATCTTGAAAACAGTAAAGTCATGATGTTCTACGCTTCCTAAATAGTTTTAAATGGTTCCATCAAGGATGAAGGGGATATTTTCTGTGCCACTCCAACGAACCTAACCTATTGAATTTTTACGCTTTATAGAATAAATTCGTCTCATAGAATTCAAACAATTTATTGAATTTGTAAAATTTTTAAAAATTAAGAAATTTTTATAAATACTAAAATTTGTAGAATTAATCGAATTCACAGAATTTATAAGAACTAAAGAATTTATGAGATTTGTAGAGTTTAATGTAGAGTTTACACACCAGTTCCTTTGCCCACTATCGTGACTCAAACTTTCCCCAGCTTCGTTCAATTTAAAGACTTCAAATTTATCGAGGAAGAAGTTCTGGATTGCTTGCTCTAGCTCGAGGTTGGGAAGGGACCGGGTTATGATAGTTTTCCGCCGATTTTGCTTAAGTGTTGTGCTGAGAGTTTAGTCCTCCCGATTACTTTCATATTTAATGAAAGTTTCTGTCGCGGGTTTTTCCTTGGAATATTTGTTATAGTCATCCAATCATCAAGGCGGATAGAAGAAGTGGTGTGAGTAATTACCGTGGGATCGCCATTTTCTCCATCTTACCCAAGCTGTTTGGGTTTATGGCTCCCAAAATCTTGCAATTCCATACTAAGAATTTCATTGAAAATAAAATTTTTCTATGGAATCTTTAGAAATAATCAGGCGATTTAAACGTAAATTAGCACAATATTTGCAAATGTCAAAATTTATTATTAGTCGTGTCGGCTATGGCAATCGGAACGTGGCAGCAGAGTATACATTTTTGGGCCATAGTTTTTTTTAGTGTTTTTCAATGAAAATAAAATTTTTATATGGAATCTTTAGAAATAATCAGGCGATTTAAACGTAAATTAGCACAATATTTGCAAATGTCAAAATTTATTATTAGTCGTGTCGGCCATGGCAATCGGAACGTGGCAGCAGAGTATACATTTTTGGGCCATAGTTTTTTTTAGTGTTTTTCAATGAAAATAAAATTTTTCTATGGAATCTTTAGAAATAATCAGGCGATTTAAACGTAAATTAGCACAATATTTGCAAATGTCAAAATTTATTATTAGTCGTGTCGGCTATGGCAATCGGAACGTGGCAGCAGAGTATACATTTTTGGGCCATAGTTTTTTTTAGTGTTTTTCAATGAAAATAAAATTTTTCTATGGAATCTTTAGAAATAATCAGGCGATTTAAACGTAAATTAGCACAATATTTGCAAATGTCAAAATTTATTATTAGTCGTGTCGGCCATGGCAATCGGAACGTGGCAGCAGAGTATACATTTTTGGGCCATAGTTTTTTTTAGTGTTTTTCAATGAAAATAAAATTTTTCTATGGAATCTTTAGAAATAATCAGGCGATTTAAACGTAAATTAGCACAATATTTGCAAATGTCAAAATTTATTATTAGTCGTGTCGGCTATGGCAATCGGAACGTGGCAGCAGAGTATACATTTTTGGGCCATAGTTTTTTTTAGTGTTTTTCAATGAAAATAAAATTTTTCTATGGAATCTTTAGAAATAATCAGGCGATTTAAACGTAAATTAGCACAATATTTGCAAATGTCAAAATTTATTATTAGTCGTGTCGGCCATGGCAATCGGAACGTGGCAGCAGAGTATACATTTTTGGGCCATAGTTTTTTTTAGTGTTTTTCAATGAAAATAAAATTTTTCTATGGAATCTTTAGAAATAATCAGGCGATTTAAACGTAAATTAGCACAATATTTGCAAATGTCAAAATTTATTATTAGTCGTGTCGGCCATGGCAATCGGAACGTGGCAGCAGAGTATACATTTTTGGGCCATAGTTTTTTTTAGTGTTTTTCAATGAAAATAAAATTTTTTTATGGAATCTTTAGAAATAATCAGGCGATTTAAACGTAAATTAGCACAATATTTGCAAATGTCAAAATTTATTATTAGTCGTGTCGGCCATGGCAATCGGAACGTGGCAGCAGAGTATACATTTTTGTGCCAGAATTTTTTTTAGTGTTTTTCGATGAAAATAAAATTTTTCTATGGAATCTGTTGTAATAACCAGGCGACTTGAACGTAAATTGGCACAATATTTGCAACTGTCAAAATTTATTATTAGTCGTATCGGCCATGGCAATCGAAACGTGGCAGCAGAGTATACATTTTTGGACCATAGTTTTTTTTAGTGTTTTTCAATGAAAATAAAATTTTTCTATGGAATCTTTAGAAATAATCAGGCGATTTAAACGTAAATTAGCACAATATTTGCAAATGTCAAAATTTATTATTAGTCGTGTCGGCTATGGCAATCGGAACGTGGCAGCAGAGTATACATTTTTGGGCCATAGTTTTTTTTAGTGTTTTTCAATGAAAATAAAATTTTTCTATGGAATCTTTAGAAATAATCAGGCGATTTAAACGTAAATTAGCACAATATTTGCAAATGTCAAAATTTATTATTAGTCGTATCGGCCATAGCAATCGGAACGTGGCAGCAGAGTATACATTTTTGGGCCATAGTTTTTTTTAGTGTTTTTCAATGAAAATAAAATTTTTCTATGGAATCTTTAGAAATAATCAGGCGATTTAAACGTAAATTAGCACAATATTTGCAAATGTCAAAATTTATTATTAGTCGTGTCGGCCATGGCAATCGGAACGTGGCAGCAGAGTATACATTTTTGGGCCATAGTTTTTTTTAGTGTTTTTCAATGAAAATAAAATTTTTCTATGGAATCTTTAGAAATAATCAGGCGATCTAAACGTAAATTAGCACAATATTTGCAAATGTCAAAATTTATTATTAGTCGTATCGGCCATAGCAATCGGAACGTGGCAGCAGAGTATACATTTTTGGGCCATAGTTTTTTTTAGTGTTTTTCAATGAAAATAAAATTTTTCTATGGAATCTTTAGAAATAATCAGGCGATTTAAACGTAAATTAGCACAATATTTGCAAATGTCAAAATTTATTATTAGTCGTGTCGGCCATGGCAATCGGAACGTGGCAGCAGAGTATACATTTTTGGGCCATAGTTTTTTTTAGTGTTTTTCAATGAAAATAAAATTTTTCTATGGAATCTTTAGAAATAATCAGGCGATTTAAACGTAAATTAGCACAATATTTGCAAATGTCAAAATTTATTATTAGTCGTGTCGGCCATGGCAATCGGAACGTGGCAGCAGAGTATACATTTTTGTGCCAGAATTTTTTTTAGTGTTTTTCGATGAAAATAAAATTTTTCTATGGAATCTGTTGTAATAACCAGGCGACTTGAACGTAAATTGGCACAATATTTGCAACTGTCAAAATTTATTATTAGTCGTATCGGCCATGGCAATCGAAACGTGGCAGCAGAGTATACATTTTTGGGCCATAGTTTTTTTTAGTGTTTTTCAATGAAAATAAAATTTTTCTATGGAATCTTTAGAAATAATCAGGCGATTTAAACGTAAATTAGCACAATATTTGCAAATGTCAAAATTTATTATTAGTCGTGTCGGCCATGGCAATCGGAACGTGGCAGCAGAGTATAAATTTTTGGGCCATAGTTTTTTTTAGTGTTTTTCAATGAAAATAAAATTTGTCTATGGAATCTTTAGAAATAATCAGGCGATTTAAACGTAAATTAGCACAATATTTGCAAATGTCAACATTTATTATTAGTCGTGTCGGCCATGGCAATCGGAACGTGGCAGCAGAGTATACTTGAGAATAGCAGAGTATAGCAGAGTATAGTTTTTTTTAGTGTTTTTCAATGAAAATAAAATTTTTCTATGGAATCTTTAGAAATAATCAGGCGATTTAAACGTAAATTAGCACAATATTTGCAAATGTCAAAATTTATTATTAGTCGTGTCGGCCATGGCAATCGGAACGTGGCAGCAGAGTATACATTTTTGGGCCATAGTTTTTTTTAGTGTTTTTCAATGAAAATAAAATTTTTCTATGGAATCTTTAGAAATAATCAGGCGAGTTAAACGTAAATTAGCACAATATTTGCAAATGTCAAAATTTATTATTAGTCGTGTCGGCCACGGCAATCGGAACGTGGCAGCAGAGTATACATTTTTGGGCCATAGTTTTTTTTAGTGTTTTTCAATGAAAATAAAATTTTTCTATGGAATCTTTAGAAATAATCAGGCGATTTAAACGTAAATTAGCACAATATTTGCAAATGTCAAAATTTATTATTAGTCGTGTCGGCCATGGCAATCGGAACGTGGCAGCAGAGTATACATTTTTGGGCCATAGTTTTTTTTAGTGTTTTTCAATGAAAATAAAATTTTTCTATGGAATCTTTAGAAATAATCAGGCGATTTAAACGTAAATTAGCACAATATTTGCAAATGTCAAAATTTATTATTAGTCGTGTCGGCTATGGCAATCGGAACGTGGCAGCAGAGTATACATTTTTGGGCCATAGTTTTTTTTAGTGTTTTTCAATGAAAATAAAATTTTTCTATGGAATCTTTAGAAATAATCAGGCGATTTAAACGTAAATTAGCACAATATTTGCAAATGTCAAAATTTATTATTAGTCGTGTCGGCCATGGCAATCGGAACGTGGCAGCAGAGTATACATTTTTGGGCCATAGTTTTTTTTAGTGTTTTTCAATGAAAATAAAATTTTTCTATGGAATCTTTAGAAATAATCAGGCGATTTAAACGTAAATTAGCACAATATTTGCAAATGTCAAAATTTATTATTAGTCGTGTCGGCTATGGCAATCGGAACGTGGCAGCAGAGTATACATTTTTGGGCCATAGTTTTTTTTAGTGTTTTTCAATGAAAATAAAATTTTTCTATGGAATCTTTAGAAATAATCAGGCGATTTAAACGTAAATTAGCACAATATTTGCAAATGTCAAAATTTATTATTAGTCGTGCCGGCCATGGCAAACTTTAGTAACACCAAGGCGATTTAAATGTAAGTTGGCACAATATTTGCAAATGTCAAAATTTATTATTAGTCGTTCCGGCCATGGCAATCGATACATGGCAGCAGAGTATACATTTATGGGCCAGAATTTTTTTTAGTGTTTTTCAATGAAAATAAAATTTTTCTATGTAATTCCATATCCCTATAAGGTTGCTGTAGAATAACTCACTCATCCCATATACGGCAATTTTTATAGCTTTGGAAATTCTACTTTAAAAGCATCAAATTTTTACAAAATTTAGAAATTAATAAAAATTTCAAAGTATTTACTAAATTTTAGTCAAAATTTTTAGTTCTGAAATTCAAGTCTGCGAGATGTTCTTATCCAAAATAAGTTTTTATTAATTTTGAATTTTATAAATTCAATAATTTTAAAATTTTGAAATGCCTGAGTTTATTTTAGTATGGTTTAATAATTTGCGGGCCATTCAAAATTTACAATAATTGGATTTTAGCATAAAAAATACTTGATTTTAACTACAATTTTCATAGAATTTTAGTTTCTCAATTGCACTAAATTCAATCTCGTGTACCCAGCACATCTCTTGTACAAATTTTAAAAAATTATGTATCAAATTTAAACGTTTTTTTCTGAGTTTGACAAATCTCGAAAACTTTAAGAAATTCGAAGTATATTAAATTTCTTCTGCGATCCAATACGAACGATATATTGTCATAAAATGGAATAAGCACGGCCCGCTATAACAATAAATTCGTTAAAATACTGTTATTTGTGGTTTGAAATAAGTAACTGATAATTATTGAATTACATGCAGACACAGAATTCAAAAAGTTTATACATTGTCCCAAAATATGTATAAACAAAAATGATTTAATTAAAGTTAAATCACCGCAAAGCAGTAAACGTACTCGTATACGATACATAACCATTGCCACAGTTTGTGTTTGTTAACTAGCGAAAAATTATTTATTTATACAGTTTTTACTAACATAAATATTTATTAATAATAAAAAATGTTTCATTTATTTAAAAATTAATTTAATTTTTTATTTTTTTGTACATATATGTTTCATTAAAATTTTTTTACTACACATGTTGATAACTATTATTATTATAATTTATAATTTTTTTATGCTTTTTTTTTGTATATTATTTATTAATTATTTTTTTAAATACACATTATTACAATAAAAAAGAAAAAATAATATTTGTTTTTTAATAATTTTTCATTTTTCAATTAAAATAATATTTTTTTTTTTTTTTTTTTTTTTTTTTTTTTTTTTTTTTTTTTTTATTTATTTATATTACGACTGAGTCTTACACCCATTTAGTAATTTACATTGCATTATAAAGTATTTGATTAGTCGGCACAATCACAAGATTATCCCCCATTTCGTGTAACTCATCCCCTGGATTTTCGCCACAGCAAGTCTACTGACCTCCTGGTCGCGATAAGTCCAATGGTTTTATTCTTTGCAGTCTTCTGGTAGGTGTGGTAGTCAGCATACAGCGTATGTCCAGATTTTCATGCTGGTGCAGACGTTGTAGGTGTTTTGTTGCATGATGCTTAATTTCATCCACGACAAGCTCGATCTTTAGATCTCGATGGAGGTTGTCGTTTCGAATGTACCACGGTGCATTAACAATACATCGCAGGATTTTATTTTGAACTGTTTGTATGATTTTAATATTTGTCCTCTTGGCACAACCCCAGAGTTGGCTACCGTACGTCCATACAGGTTTAAGGATTTGTTTGTATAACAGCAGTTTGTTATGGATCGCTAGTTCAGATTGTCTCCCTAAGAGCCAATGCATCTTTCTAAATTTTATGTTTAGTTCTTCTCGCTTCTTTTTTATGTGTTCTTTCCATCTAAGTTTAGCATCTAAAGTCATGCCAAGATACTTAGCAGTGTTCGCATGCGGTACTACTATAGAGTTTATCATTATTGGTATATGATTAACTTTTAGATTGGTAAAGTTCACTTGGACTGATTTTGCTTCATTTAATTTAATTCGCCATTTCTCTGTCCATTTACATATCAGGTTAGTAGCCTTCTGAAGTTTACTAGTGGATTCATTGATGTTTTTTGCTGTTGCAAGTATTGCCGTGTCATCTGCAAAAGTCGCCATTGTTGCTTCTATAATTGGTATATCTCTAGTATATAGGAGATAAAGGATTGGTCCAAGAACACTCCCTTGTGGAACTCCTGCTGTTATTCGTTTTAGCTGGGAGTATTCATTCTCATACTTTACTCGGAAGTGCCTCTCTGATATGTAGGATTTTAGAATTTGAAAAAATTGCTCTGGAAGATCTCGATGAAGTTTGAATTCTAACCCCTGGTGCCATACTTTGTCAAATGCTTGTCAAATTAAAATAATATGACAAAAAATTGTTTTCAAAAGCTTTTGAAATATATACGGATATGCAAAAATGTGTAATCATGCCAATAAATAAATAAATAAAAATTTAAAATTTGTGTTATGTAATTAAATTGTTTACCTAACTTAGTTTACAAAAAAAACAAAAATCGACAATCTAAAATCAGAAGTACTATTATCAACTCAAACATTAATTCCATCCGCAATATACTCAATACATAATTAATTATGGTTGTAGATTACATCGTTTCCAGAGCACATAAAAATAAGCTTCACAAAATCTAATTACTCATCCATTTCAATTACCTCTCCCAATAATCACCCAACAACAACAATACGATAAGTCCGAAACAAGGACGCAAACTGAAACAAATAAACAAGAAAATGATTGTATCCCAAATACGAGTATTAAACAAAAAAAATTACACGGAAGCTGTGTAATCTCCTAATTTCCATTTCTTCACAAAATTCGATATTCCGTGTATGTATGTCGTTGTATTCTTATTCAAGAAATAACTCATTTGCTTATTTATATACGAAAATGTTTACAGAATACTAAATTATTATTACACAACAAATAAACGAAACAAAAAAAAATTAGTTTTCCGCCTTCAATGAGCTTTCCTCGTTTGTATATAAATATATAAGTAGTATGTAAAAGCTCATTCATGCTCGTACATATTAGTGAGGAGAATATTTTCCGTTTATTTTTAATTTCTCCGCTATATACACAACGGGGACTTGTTCGCAATAAGGAGAAAACGTCTTTCTGGGGAATATCGTTATACTCTCCTCCTGCCGTCATCGTAATTTTCCAAATCATTTAAAATAACCGGAAACCGAATAATCGTGTTTTTCATCATCATCTACCATCATCATCGCATAGTCATCATAAATTTCGATTCGACGCAATAATGTAAAAGAGAAAATCCTGGAAAAAAATGAAAAACTAACAGGGTCAACAACTGAAAAATGTGAAATGAGAGAAATAAATTTTTGTTATATGTACGTTGAATATTTGGAAAATTTTAGTTTTAGTGCTCAATGAGCTGTTTGTGGAATAATACATACATCAATATGAATTAAATAATTGGTATTGTGTGGTCCGTAACACCAATTTCGGTTGAATTTTTAACTGATGCAGACTGAATCAAATCAAATATCTATTTCGTTCCTTTATTCGTTTTATTTATAAATTCTTTGAAATGTTTTTTGTGATTGGTACAAAAGCAAAATAATAACAAAAAAATGATGAAAAGGATATTATTAAGGATTCAAAGAATTGTTATCCATTTTTAGATGTAAATTTAATTTTTGTGTTTACTGTCTACTCGTATCACTCCTATATGTGGATAGATGTGTATGTATGTACATATCTTCCCGCTATTTACGTATTTATGTAATAATACGAAAGGATGTACGAGGATATTTAGGGTTGGAAAATCAATGATACCAAAACCGTGTAATTTAATGCGCGCATTATATTCATTACACAATAATGAAGTGATTTTTATTGGTGTAATTTGGCAGACTAATTATTATTTTTCCGTTTTTTTCGAATCAGGAAACCGAAATAATTTGTTGTAGCATGATTTTATGTGTGTATAGCAAATTTTTAATAGGATTACAGATAAATGAAGAAGTTCGATTTATGTACTGTGGTAGTTTTTTGAAACTTATTGAAAACAAAACTAGTGGTCTTGATGGGATTTCCTGGCTGAACATTAGCACGGCTTTGCTCTCATTAGGGATAAAATAACAACTTACAGTTTTATTTATATTATATGATGGAATTATATGAAGGAAGATTTTCTTCATCGTTAATTTTTTTTACCTTAGTACCAATTTCTGTTCCTACAGAAAGGATGATTCCTTGAATGAAGATCAAATGTTAGGGGCTGCGAATATTTTGTTATAAAAAATATTAATTCCATAAAGTAAGATTTATAATTGTGATTTTGATTATATGGGTGTGATAATAGTTATAAGAAATTATGAAAATTCAGAAAACTAGAATGACAAAATGGAGTGACGTTTAACAAACATATGGAATACAAATTTTTTCACTTGCTGAAGCAAAACAAAATATGTTGTGTTCTCTTTCATTCACATCAATATACGACACGACGAAATTCATCCATAATTCACCCGCAGTAAGCCGAGACAATTTTTTTATATCACACTTTTATATCACAAATGTGGTAGACCCACCATAGAATGACGAAACACCAATTTGTACCCAATTCGAAGTTGCCCGAGTACCTGCTCTATGAATTCGTCTACATCAGAATGGATCCGAATGCAATCTTCATGTGACTCTTTCCATTCTAGTGATGAAGTTTCGCTATTAGATTTTGTTAGTATTGTTACTATTAATAATTCTAATATTAGTAATACCATAGACAACATAAGAGTTCTCATTTTGTATTGATACACGCAACACATTTTAAAATCATTGCCAATAATGATGGGCTGACATTGGAAATATCCAGAAGTTTATTTGTTTCGTGCTTTTAGTAAAATGAGAAATCTACATATGTAAATATTTCGTAAAATGTATGATATTTTTATTATTTCATAATTTGACTCAGTTTTTAAACACAAATAAGAGAATAAAAATTTTAAAAATTTATAATTCCAAAACTCCACCGCAACTGGACAAAAATACCAGGGAATTCCTTGTGAATAGCATAGTGAACGAATTAGTAAAGAGACCTTTTCATTCTATAGATTATGGCGCCAATGTTGGTGCTAAGGACATTCCCAATAACAACAAATGAAGTTTTGTACATTATGGCCTCCAAGACTGAAAACGTAGAACAAAATATTTCATCTTTCAGTGGTAAGTATCAAATTATCTAGATATAAGTATGACATTAAGTTTTTTATTATAAAAAACATTTTTATTCTATTTTTCCCAACAATTCTGTCAGCCTTTGTAATGTAGGGTTAATATCAATTGTTATTCTTGTGCCTTGGCAAATTTAAAATTCTGGGTTAATTTGTTATTTTTTGGTGAATACTAAAATATTTGGAACTTAGTGAATACCAGTCTTGAAGACGACGCTGCAGCCATATCAATCTATAGTGCTGCTCAAAAAATTTGGCCAAACATATTTTAAAACTGAAGAAGTGAATGTTTTTCTGGAGTGGAAGCCGGTCGAATGTACTTCCTTAGATCCGAAGTCACAGCGGTTGTTCATCTGCAAGTCCTACAAAACGAAACTAAACCACCTGTGTTAGAGGTTTTCGGCGAGACTGGCAGCTTTATTTTTTCACAGAATAACGCTCCGAGCTATACTAAAGTTAAAAAATATATTGTAGTATACCTCAGACTTAAACATAATAGAAAATATTTAGTCTATAATGAAGCTAGAGGTAGCAAGAAAGTGTCCAAAACCAATTCAAGCTTTAAAACTTTTGTTGATGAACATCTGGAAATTCATACCTTCTGCGACTTTGAAAAATACTCAATGAATCGGAGGTGTATCACTATAATAAAAGCAAAAGGCGGTCTAACAAAATATTAATATTAAAGCTAGAATTTCAATAAACCAAAAAACAAAAGTGTTTACTTTATTCTATTACTATAGCACTAATTAACGCATTTAGAATATTTTGATATTTTTCGGGGTTTCCCCTTAAACTGAAGGTACAATTTTATTTTATTCAAAACATTGGGTCCTAAATTAACTTATTTATAGTGAAACAATAAGCTAATTGCTTTCAAATATTTTATAATTTTGACAACCAGGCCTCCAATTTTTAATAAAATATGTTTGCCCATTTTATTTCGCACGTTACTGTATATATAATACACAAATGATACGATAAAACTTTCAAAAATGTTCATCTTCTGATAAAGTACACAGCGGGAAACAATTCAGTACAACAATTCATGATTACTTCTATTTAACTCAGTAGTGTCGATATTTCCTGGAATGTCAAATTACAATTGTTAGTAGCCTTGATCAAATGCGACTTCACATATTTAAGTACACCAAAATGAGGAGCTGGTGTTGGTACGATATGCCATTGTATTCCATTTTGGACCAAATATTCTGTAATTAACTACATAACTAAATGATTCAGATTTAAACAATTTGTATTTCTCTGATTTAGCTGTCACTGAATATTTCATTTGGCACACCTCTTCTGGATGAAAATCGTTTTACTGCTCTAATAAATGCATCGTTAGTGAGGTCTGTTAGAGCTTTTAAATGCATGTTCTTTGTAACCATGCATACAAATACAGCAATATAGCATTTTGAAATATAAACCCCTTGTCCTCATTTGTTAGCTATCCATGTTGGCCCAGCTCATAATCTACCCCACTAAGTGGTTTCGCTGGTGTTATTCTAACTGCCGGTAAATTTCCCATTAGTTGCTTCGCAGTTTCAGCTTTTTTTCGGAAACATATTTTACGCTTTTCTTAAGATCCTTAATACTTCTGATGGACAAAATGGACTGTTAAAGAAGGACCTGAATATAGATACTTAATATGGACATGAGAAATTATCATTCTACTCAGGACATGAGATTTTGGTAGAATGACCGGGTATTTCGATTCATATACAATCATTGCTTTTCTAATCTTCCTCCGACTCTAAAAATCCCATTCCCATCTATGAATGGTGTGAGTGGTAGAGGTCTTTTCGTATTTAATTCGTTACTCTTCTTTAATAGTCTTATTTTATAATGAAATTCAAGGTTCTGTACATGTTTTATTACTTGCGTGTATACATTTCATCTCAACTCCCTTAACTCTGACGTTTGTTATGAATCTGTTGATAAAACTTAAATTCTTATTAATTTATTTAAAAAATATCTTTTTGTGTGAAGCAACATGAGTCGCAGCTGGCACGGAGAAACAGATCCTTTCCAAATTTGTATGGCCACATATAGCATCGCGAGTTGGCCTACTGCCACTCTTCAACTAATACAAAGCAGGACATTTCCACCACTGTTCCAAATTTAAAAGTTTCAATGGAAACACGGTAAATTTCCCCTGGAAGCATGATCAGCTGGATTTTGGTCGTATTAAATATGTTTCCAATGTTATCTATTCACTAATGTTGAATTCTATTGACTCAAAAAATCGAATCTTAATAAAAAAAAAACTTAACTGAGATCAATTTCTATACCATGAAGAGCTCAGCATTTTTTGATCTAGATTCCGTTTTTGTGAGTCAATAGAATACAACATTAATTTATTATTTTCGAAATTCGGTTTCCGATGAAAGTTTTCCATTTTACGGGGTGATCCAACAACGATCCCAGGACTATCACTGAATCAGTCATTGCATATATGTTAGTCATTGATGGTGTCGTACGTTTTCCCGCATTTCGCTAATAGATAAGCTCAACATAACTCCAACCTGTGAAGACTGACTTCCTTTCATGGAGAAACCTTAGTTTTTATAAGATACTAAAGTAGCTTGAATTGACCCCTTGGTCGTATGATAGCTTCAGAATAAACTCGTTCGCTTGCGTCTGAGAAACCATGTAGCTCTATATCGCTGCTGGGTACATATCTCTACATATCTAACTTATGAAATTCGCTGCATTCTTCTTTTAATTGGGTCCATATCCTCTTGATATCTTTTGGTTATTCATCATAACAATCTAGTTTTCGCAACTACAGCAGATGATGCCCCTTAAAAAGCCCCTAGTGGATCAAATACTTTGGATGTGCAGAAATAAGTGTTCTTCTAGTTAATACTGCATCTTCAAATAGTTCGTCGTTGAATGAAAATGTATCCATTTGGGAACTAAATTGAATCCCTAGAATGCATGTATTTCCTTCAGCTTCTTCAAGATAAAAATCATTTCTAATAAATCTCAGCTATATCTTGAAATTGGTTTTCCAGAAGAAGGCTGAACTAGCTTATCCAAATGTCACTGAGTAAACACCAAATATTTTTATGTTTGTCTTGTTTGCGCCATACGTTTTTTTTTATAATTTTAGTAATCTTCATACAACCATTTTCAATACATCTTCTCGAAATCCGCAGCTAGATCGAGTTTGTGGTATCGAAATCTTATCAACGACGACCAAATTGATGGTTGTATTGTTCACCCAGTAAGCATATTATCGTTTGTAGACAAACCATTAACAAAGAGCCATCGAATACCAATCCGATCTTCTTTGTTTTGTTGGATTTCTTCACGAAGGAATGATGTGGTAAATAAAAATATGTGCCGCTGATGATATATTTGTTGTCATAAGGTATTCTCTTTGTATTCTCACAGTACTTGTTGTGCTGGTTACGTTTTCTGAAATGAAAAATAATTTTCCAAATGGTCGCGAATTTTTGAGGTATTCGCGTTGATTTTACTATCTTCGTTTGTTCGTAGCTTGTGGTCCTACTACTTTCCGACTTTTCAACACTTTTTCCGTTATATCGGACATGTGATGTAATGCAGTAGCTAACGGTTGTAATATGCTGGGTTGCTCGGTAAGCCGTTTTAACAAATTAGTTACCACACTCAAGCAAGCAGCCGCTTCACCACTTAATACATTTTTCAAATATTAGAGTTCCTGAGGTCCGGTTGACTGGAATAAATTCCGCCGTATAATTCCAAGCGTGCAATGATAATTGTTTAATTGGAGCCACATTTGTTTTGGCTGAAATTAAACTCATTATGACATCATCTAATATCTTTTATCTTGATCTGAATTAGCGATATCGCAATAGCAACTTGTTTAATGGCTCAGGTTGCTAGAAAGGTCCAGTACCCTTAATCCATATGTTACAATACATAGTGTAACGCTATTAGGGTAACTAGTACAGAAAGTAGGCATGCAGATATTACTTGGGGTCGACTAATTCTGGCTATCAGGGAAATGGGGTGGGAGCGGCCTTATTCCAAAGGTCACCCAGCGGCGAAGAGCGTTTTTTTGCTTTTATTTCTTAAAAAATATCACAGAGCTGGAATGTTACGCTGCTGTATTAAATGTTGACAAGTTTAGATAATACGTAGAGGGCTACTCTTTTACAATTATCACCGATCACGCAAGTCTTAACTGGTTAATTAGGCAAAGGGATCTCTCTGGATGCCTCGCTCAAGGATAACATCGTGCCGGATGCTCCCTCAAAGAAGGCTGATGCGTTGACTATAAATGAATGTACTGACGATAATCATCTTTTATCTGTAGATCGTGATTCCTTCCATTTTCAAAATACCGAATACCTTAACCGGATTATACTTCTGCAAAGTAAACCTCTAATAAAATCTAATCTGCATGTTGATAGTGGCAACATTTTAATACATTCTAAAACTGATTCAGACCTATCCTCTGCTATTCCTTCTTGAAAGATCTGTACCCTGGAGTTCCCTTATTCCTATTCTGTTAGAAAGAGCACACTCACGTAGTGCGTCGCATTTAGGAGTACGTAAGACGTTGGAAATTTTGCACCGATATTATTCTTGGCAATAAATAGTTATTGATCTTCATAAGGCTAACAAGGCAACAAATACTGTAACTCGTCCAACAATGTGACATTTCAAGGAAATTTGACGAATTTTTCATTGCCTGTATATTGACTTTATGGGACCATACCCACGCTCCAAGCTGGGAAATAATTATCTGTTCGTCGTGTTGGACCACGTTAATCGATCAATGCTTTCATGAGCTACATTACGTAATGTGGACGCCATAGAATGTATATGTACATCCCATGTCGTATATCATATCGAATATAAGAACGAATGGCTGAAAGTATGCTTCTATTGACTTGCTCTGATGCATTAGCTTGAGGCGAGTACTTTGGGGTGAGTATTTGTTTAATGTTAAAAAATCGTTAAATAATTTATGCCGATCGATCCAAAATATTTACGAAAATAGCCCCCAGATCTCTACATATTTTGTTGTTGTGACCTGATCGTCAAAGTTCGAACAGAAGTGTCGATTTTGTAACAACCGCTTGTGGTTGTTATGTTTTATTTAATCTAAATCTGTAATTACGGTTGGAAATCCCAACAAGGTTGCATGTTTATCCACTGCGCTGCCTAAAATCTCTTCCACTACACGTCATTCTTTCTTTGGCTTAATTTGTAATAGAAAATATATTTTTTTTTTGGTAGAGTGTACCATTTAGCATTTTATACTTCTCCGTATTTTGGTCGGTTACTCGATTCGTTTTATCATTTTTTGTTTGATGGTATGTAATGACGTGTAGTGGTTGGTGTGTTGCTTCATCTGTTTTGTTTTGGTTAGCGCGTGGATTTTCCATGTAAATGGAATGTTCCAGTGATTAAATTAAATAGTGTTGGTGTGTGCGAATCGATTTTGGGTGATGTCGTATGTGTACGTCATCCGAAATCTATCGGTCGGGTTATATTTTATTTTTTTTGATTGTTAATTTTTGGGTGGGGGAAAAATTTTTTTTGTACGGTTGCGTCGAATGTTTTTGGGATAGTCTAGTTTTGTGTTTGGAATAAAGAAGACGTTGTGCTGTTGGTTTAAAAAAAAAAAAAAATAATAATAAATTAAGAAAATAAAAGAAAGTCTAGTTTGGAGTTTTGAAGAGAAATCTAGTTTTTGTGGTTAATGAAAAAAAATTTATTGAAAAGAAAGTAAACAGTTTAGTTTTTTTTGATTTTAAAAGAAATAAGACCCGCGTTTAAGATTAAAACTTAAATAAAAAAAATCGAGTTTGGTATTTTGAATTGATTCGTGTAATATGGTGATTTTGTTAGAAAATAAAAAAAAAAAAACGGAAAACTATATATAAATTTCCAAGTATGGTATCTTAATAGAAAAAAAAAAATTTTTGTTTAAAATGGTTGCCTAGTGTGCACATAAGATAGTTTTTCTGTTCGTGAATGTTAAATTAAATGCCTTGTGGCTTCATTCAATTGTTTTATATAAAACTAATAGTGTCTGGTGGCACATAAGAAATTGTTCAATAAACTTGTTAAGTGAAGTAGAAATTCTATGAATTTTATAATAAATGATTCTTATATATAAAAAAAAAAAAAATTTTACTAAACAAATAATATGAATTGATTAAATAATAAAATTGTCATGTGAACATGTGCCTTTCATTTTTGTTCTCTTATGGTTTTCACTTGGTGTGTTAAATAAATTCGTAATTACAGTCAGCCAGTGAATTTTTCGTTTATGGGATCGGCTAATTGAACATTAAATTGGTGCATAAGTTAAAGTGCGCGAGCTGGAAAAAAAAAAAAGAGAGATTTTGGAAATGGTATTGAATTTCTGGCTTGATGGTTTTTTCTGATAATACGTCAGAGTGAAAAGGGTTTGTGGCAGCAACCTAACAAGGTGGGGTTCGTGCGAGGGGGCTGCTGGGAAGGTATCCTGCGTCGGCGCTGAGTAGCGGTTTGTGGGTCGGACGGGCCTAATTGAACAGGTATGGTGTTTCGAAGAAAAATATAAAATAACTTAGAAACATCGCGTGGTTTATTTTTTTTTTTGTACACATATATTTCTGCATAATTGTAAACCAAACTTGGTTTTCGTCATTGTTTTTTTATTATATTGTTTTTTTTTGCTTTAAATTATATATATATATAAATATTTGGACGGGTTTCAGGTTTCGGGTGGCGTCATATATGCGACACCCCAAAATCGAATCGCACCACGTTTTTTTTCTTTCTGATTTCGTTTATCTAACGGTTTTTGTTCCAAATTTTCTTTTCATTTCATTTTTTTCATTTCTTTTGTCCGATTCAGTTTTCTGCGTAATTACAGGGTTTTTTCTTTTTTATCATTTGCAAGTTAATTTAAGTGATGTGTAACTAAATAGTTCTGTGTGATCGCGTGAGGATGGGCGGCCTTATGCTGACCTAGGCCTTGAGCAGGGTCGCCGGAGTGGCACCGGCGTCCCTGTCGAACGCGAATTTTGTTTTTATAATTATCTACCACTGTGGTCGTGGCACAGTAGAATAATTTTCTTGTCCCCTTCGTTTTATCTCTATGCGGTTTTCAAGCATAGTAATATGTCTGGTAACCCCCACGCCTAGCGGCGAGCTTCAGCCAGTGCAATACCGCAACCAGACCTCTATTGCTATGTCTGTTTAACAAAATCCCTTTTGGGGGATTTTGTTACAGTGGCGCCCAACTTTTCGGCTAATTTTTTTTTGCATTTTCGTCTTTAATTTCACAATTTTTTTTTTCAGCTTGCTTGTTGTGAGTACCACGTGCAAAGTCCAACGCTAGCGTTGTTTGAGCTTGCACGGGTGCTCACTTCAACGGGTTTTTCTGCCCGATCAACATTCAAATCTGCATTGCAACCAGCGTAAGCTGTTTGATTGCATGCAGATGAGAGTGTTGATCCCTATTCTCAGCTCGTCTGATGAATGGGCTTACCATTTCTGCCATGTGGCATTGATTGTGGTTGAGCTCATTCTTCTTTCGTTCTGAGTTTAGTCTTTTTAAATTTTTTAGAGTCTTCGTACCTATAATTAACTTAATTTTTTCTATTTCAGTCCGACTACCTTCATGGGGAGGGATCACAGTATGTTCTAACCTTTGGTTATTTGATCTTGCTGGATCGCTCGTCATGTTGGTTCCATGTGTCGTGGGTGTTGGGATCGCGAACTTGTTGTTTCCGCCAATGTGGTGTTGATTGGACAGTTCGTGATCGCAGTACTCATTACACATCTTTAGTCAATTTCTAATTTCAGGTAAAATTTTATTTTTCAAATTTTTTTGTTCAATTCTAATTAAACTACTGGGACCACAGTGGTAATTTTTATTTTTTTTATTATTATAGCGTTCACGCCTGGCTCAGCATGGGGTCGTGATCATCTCTCACGTGATCACATTTTTTGTTATTTTTTGATACAAGTAATACATTTTACTTATTTTTCCTTTTGCTTTTTCATTTTTGTGAAATTTTGTTTTTTGATTATTGGTTGTTTTTCAGTTGGTTAATGGAGCAGCTAAAATACTGTTAATAATTTTGGTTAGTTCATTTTTTATATTGTAGTAATTCTATTTCGGTATTTTGATTTTTTTTTTGTTTTTGTTTTGGGTTTATATTTGCTTGCGAATGAATTCCGTAATTTCATTATTTTATTAAATTATTTACTTTAATTTTTTTTCCGGTTTTGGTTAAGTTTTTTTTTTGAAATTATTAAATTACTCATTCAATATAGTTAAAAAAAAAAATTTTTATTATTCGATAATTTTTTTTTTGATCGGGAATCGGTTTCATTTTATTTAAATTAATTTTACCGTAATTTTTGGTGTATATATATATATATATACATATATATTATATATATATAAATTCACTCTATTTTCTTTTATAATTCTTTTTATTCATATTCATTTCATTAGTAAATTCAATAAACATAAATTTTTGTCCTTTAAATTATATTTGAAGTATTAATCAGCACTTTGGATTCCAATACATTACCTTGGGATAGACTGTCGAGTACGGATGAGAAATAAGGTTTTGAGTTGAGCGCTAGTTCAGTATTGACGCGAGTGGTCCATTGGATAGTAATTTGTTTCTCGCAGCTCCTCAAACAGCCCGGCTTGTGGATATCTACTTGGTCATAGTGAGTCTAATTTGAGATTGGTGCTTCAATGTATGTTTTCAATAAATTTCTTTAAATAATTAATTAATAATTTAAAATTTTTTTTTTCTGCTTTAAATTAATTAATTCTATTTTGTTTTTCATATATATATATATATCCAAATATTGTTATATTTAATTTTTTTTGGTTGGGAAAATTTATTTTTTTTAGTAATCTCTACAATTAAATAATTTGTTTGATTTTTTTTTTTGGTTGAAATTGCCAGTATCGCTGGTTTTCATTTATTATTTACGTTAAATTTTAATAACTTTTGATTTAGGTAATTTTAATTATAACTATAATCTATTCAGTAAATATAAGTTGGAATTTTTTTTTATTTTTAGTTTACATTTATTAAAAATTAATTCTCATTACTTTTAAAATCACGTTTAAATTCAATTTTGATTAAGTCATTTTTTCTTTCTCGTTAAATCCGTTGTTGCGTGTTAAAATGGATATTTCACATCTTAAGGCTGATGAGATTGAAGTAGAATTTTTGCTTCGATCTATCCAACCCAATACTGAGGAAGCGGTGAATGAATTAAGGAAGGCGTTGGCCGCAGAGCGGGATGGTACTCAGGACAAACCGATCGAGATGCACAATCGAGCTAAAAAGAAACCCAATGAAGAAATTCTCACTTGTCAAAGCAAGGTGCAGAGTCTCCAACAAACCTTTATTGGTATTGAAAATCTAGACGTAGAAGATCAGGTTCGAACAGCTCAGCGTCTGCGGTCGCGGTTACTTCACGTACATGATCGGTTGGAGAGAGCTACTCAGTCTCCTACATATGGACAGCAGGCTCAAATTATTTTAGATATTTGTATTAAATTATACACGGCGTTAGATCAGTATATAACTGACCCTACTTTACTGGATCAATCTGTTGAGTCTGCTAAAGGTATTGATGGAGGTCAAGCGTTGGTATTTCAGGAGGTATATCCGGTAGAATCAAAACTGACTCCTCCAGAAGTAGTGAGTAAATCTCAACCTAGTCCTGCGGGTAAGATTAGCAATTCGGTACTGCATCCTTCAACCTCTAACACCATTACCACGGCAGATAAGGCAGTTAACTCTAGTGACCAAGCAGAACTTTTAAAATCATTAATGCAACAAGTGCAATTTCTCACCAATCAGCTTTTAGTCAGACAGACTGCTCCAATTCTTTCGGGTGATAGCATTCCTGTAGTATCCGGGGTTAAAAGTTCTGTTGACGAATATCCTGGCAGTCGTTCTTTGCCAATGGACCCGGCTGTCGTAGCAGCGAATCAAAATCTTCAAAAATCAGCCCAAGTTCACTTTCCACCAGCACATACCTCTCAGGGAGGACTCGAACAGTTAAATGATTTCCTTGGTTTAACGTCTTCGCATTTGGAACCTGTCTCTAAAGAGCGTTCATCTCCGGAGCAGGCCACCCAACGTCCTAATTTTCAGTCAGCACCAGACGCTAGAGATCTTCATAATAGTACTTTGAATCCCGTGCCTTCAGCAATTCATAATCCATCTACTCAATATAATCCTGATTTCAATAGACGTTCTTTATCTCGTTGTGGGATTTCCTACACAGGTTCACCTTCTGGCATAACTGTGGACATGTTCCTTTTTCAGCTGGACTCTGTAGTGAAATCCAACAATCTATCACCTTCCTCTGTACTTCTGGATCTGCATCTTGTCCTGAAAGATGTGGCACTGCAGTGGTACTGGACCTACCGCAGGTATAATCCTTCAGCACCTTGGGATAGCCTCCGATTAGCCTTCCAAGAAAGATTTAAAGATAGGCGTACTCCCTACGAAATTCGTCGTATGGTTGAGTCTCGCAAACAGTTACCTAACGAATCATTCTTGGAGTTTTATCATCACATGTGGAATTTGGCCCTGCAGTGTCACACCCCTTACAGCGACGATGAGTTCATACAACTACTGATGAACAATATGAAGCCTGTCCTTCAGTATCAACTTACTGATCGACACTTCTCACATATCAATGAGCTCATCAAAAGCTGTACTTCATGGGAAGATTCGCTAAAACGTTTTCGTTCTCTACCTGATTACTCGATGCACCCTCGTCGTAGTATCAATGAACTCGGTGTTGAGAGAATGTATGATTCAGAACCAATCGTTCCAATTTCTAATCCGTCAGTTCCATCCGCAGATACGTCAGGAACCGCATATCGCGTTCCATCCGGTGTTTTTGTTCCGACGTCCGAATCTGTGCAACATATTTCTGCTATCAGCCCTAGCCATTCTTATCGTGCTCCAATGGGAACGACTATTACAAATTCTAAGTCTTTTAAATCCCCTTCTACTTCAACTACACCCAATGTAACCAATACCTCTAGATCTGGCCGCAATTACATTTGCTATAATTGTTCTGATATAGGGCATGGTTTTCAAGACTGTCCTCGTCCTCACTTGGGTGCCTTTTGCTATCGTTGTGGTCTCAAAGGCACCATCTCAACAAATTGTGTTCGTTGTGCGGGAAACCAGACCAGTGGTTCATGGAGATCGGGGAACCAGGAACCACAGACCATCTCAACCCCAACCATAATTACCAAAGTAGATGCAGTCAGCAATACCGACCCAGAGTTTCGGAAGAGACTGATGCCAGATGGGAAGAATCAACCGAACCTGTGAAAGTTCTCGTTGAGTCATTTGATTCCGAATCACTATCTGGATCAGGTTCGTTTGGTTCCAACCAAATGGTTTCTGATGCTTCTTTAACTTCCAATCATTTTTCAAATTCTTGTTCTTTTAAATCTCAATTTTCAAATCCAGTTAAATCTTTCATTAGCAGTTTTAAGAAACTCAATCCTTTACGCTTACTTCGCTCAAAAAAATATTGGGAGGAACGTAAGATCATGAGATCTTGCGTTGTTTCTTCAATACTCGGGTCTGAAATGGGTGATAAACGGCCTTATGCCGATATTCTCATTAATGATGTGCCTTACCGAGGTCTGTTAGACAGTGGAGCGAGTGTAAGTGTTTTGGGTTGTGGATCCGAAAAACTGTTGAATGACTTAAATTTTCAGTTACATCAATTTCCGTCTTCTATTCAAACTGCCAGTGGTCGGGGCAAAACCACGATTAGAATACCACCACAGTAACCATTGCTTGTCGTAAGAGGCGACTAAACGGTTGGAGGTCGGATTAACAAACCGCCTCCGTAAAATTTTGACATGTTTTCAATAGTTTATTTTCTAATTCAAAAATTTTCATTAAATCCTTTTGCTGGTTTCATTGTTCCTTTAATTAAATCAGTTTTATATTCTTTTGTTGTCTCTGGTCTTTAAGTGCCGATTCTGACATTCATTCCTACATCCGCTTGTTGCGTTGAATTAGTGTGTAAGGTCAAATAGGTTCCCTGAAGTCAGAAAGTCGAGTTCAAGTGGTTTCTTTTATTTCTCCTTCTGTTTTTGGGAGTGGTGTCCGTAATCCACTACTACTTCTGCCTTTGTGGTATTTGACTTTAGAGTGAGATTTCGGCTCATCATTCTTGAAGGCAGACGTAAAGCTCAACTTTGTTTTCTCTTTCCGTTTTGGGACAATTGCATCAGTAACTTGTCATTATTTCATTTCAAATATTTTTTTTTTCTTCTTCTCAGTTCAATTTCATTCTTTAGTTTTATTGGTAGTTATAGTTTTAGTTTATAGTTTAGTGCAGTGTTGCCATACAATTTCTAAGAAAATTATTTTGAGTGCAGTGTTGCCATATAGTTTAAAGTTTATTTCTTTATTTTATTTTTTTTGGGATTTAGTTTTAGCTTTTTCAGTTATTTTTATTATTAATTAGTTTTCCTAGTTCAACTTAGGTATTTAAGTGAAATTTTTATGTATTTAATTTTACGTTAATGGGTAGGTTCAAATGAACCCCATTTATTACCAAATATTCCATATAAGACGAAAATTCTCTATAAAATCAAATTTTTCTATACGACACAATCCCTATAAGACAAATGATCTTTCATTTTTTTTTTGTTACTGAAATTTGGAACGATACAGAGAAGGTTAGCATGGCTCCTGTGCAAGGATGACACGCAAGGTCGTGAAGCGTTCCACATTTTTGTTCTTTAGATAATGTTTTTATTTAGTTTTAGGTGTCTGTTACTTTAGTTTGTAGGTTTATGGTTAGTACCATTTATTTAAAAATAAATTATACAACATTTTCTCTATTAGACGCAATTTCCTGATATGACAAAATTTCCCTATATGAACAAAATTTTCTTATTATGACATAGTCTATATAATACAAATTAAACTTGTAAATATTTTTTTCTTTTCTTTATTTTTTTTATTATTACTATTAGTTAATATTTTCTTTCATTCATAAATTTTTGGGTAATGAATTTTCTTATAATTAATTAGTAATTTAATTGGGGTTACTATTTAGATATATTTTTTATTCTCTTTCTTTTATATTAATTTTTTTGATTACTTTAATATTTGGTTTTGTTAGTTTTATATATATTTTGAAATTTAAATTTTTTTCTTCCGCCACTTAAATTTTTTCTCTTCAATTGTTAATTCTCCTGTTATACAAGAAAATGTGTCCAGTTTAAATTCTTCAAGTGACAACTCGGTTCTACATATTGATCTTAACTCTTCAGCTTTTCAGGACGATGAATATGTACAACAGATCAATCGAGTACAACTATTAAAAGATTGCGATCACAACTTCAAAATTCGTGATAATAAATTCTTGATCTTACCTTCCTACGCTTCTCGTTATACGTCCACTGATTTGTCTGAATGGAAGTTAGTAGTTCCGGTGTCCTTGACTGCAAACTTAATTGAACTGGCTCATTATTCTCCTACTTCTGCTCATATGGGTATTAAAAAAACTGTAGAGCGACTTCAACGGCAATTTTTCTGGTTCGGTATGACTAAACAAATCAAACTCTTCATCTCTAATTGTTTACAATGCAAGATGAATAAGCCTGTAAATTTTAGCACTCAACCTTTGATGGGTTCTCAAACTGAGTCTACCAGACCTTTTGAAAAATTGTTCGTTGATTTCCTTGGACCATATCCTCGCTCCAAACGAGGTAATACCTGTATCGCTATCGTGTTGGATCATTATTCAAAGTTTGTTATAGTCAAACCATTGCGTGAAGCTTCCGCCTCTTCTCTGTGTAGCTTTTTGGAAAATGAGGTGTTTTTACTTTTCTCTGTGCCTGCAGTGATTACTTCTGATAATGGTAAACAATTCATATCTAACTTATTTAAAGATCTCTTGAAAAAATATAATGTTGATCATATACGTACTCCTATTTACTCTCCTCAAAGCAACGCTTCTGAGAGAGTTAATCGGACGTTACTGTCTAGTATTCGGTCTTATCTTGATGATCATGCACATAATGAATGGGATTGCCATCTTTCTGAAATCACTGCAGCATTGCGAAATGTTAAACACGACGTCACGAATTTTTCTCCTCACTATTTGGTCTTCGGTCAACACATGTCATTAAACGGTTCAGATTATGCTTTACGTAAACTTTTATCTCCTCAGGATGATAACGAAATACATGTGTTGTCCAAATCTAATAGATTGAATCTTATTCGTGATCAAATAACTCATTACCTGAAAGTTGCACATGAGAAATCAGCGGTTCGATATAATTTGCGTAGTAAAAATAGGAATTTCCTGCCTGATCAACCTGTGTTTGTCCGATCCTTCGCACAAAGTAGTGCTCCTGATAGATTTTCTGCAAAGTTAGCTGCTAAGTTTATTCCTGCTTTTATCACTGATAAAATCGGAACAGTCTCTTATAATATCAGAAATCTTGATGGAAAACCTTTGGGAGTTTATCATGCCAAGGATATACGATTGTGACAAATTATTAGTGAAATTTTTTTTCTCCTTCCCTCTTACTTTCATGCCTGGCTTTGAGATCTTTTCTCGGGTGTGAGTCGTCCCCACGCTGTAACAACCGCTTGTGGTTGTTATGTTTTATTTAATCTAAATCTGTAATTACGGTTGGAAATCCCAACAAGGTTGCATGTTTATCCACTGCGCTGCCTAAAATCTCTTCCACTACACGTCATTCTTTCTTTGGCTTAATTTGTAATAGAAAATATATTTTTTTTTTGGTAGAGTGTACCATTTAGCATTTTATACTTCTCCGTATTTTGGTCGGTTACTCGATTCGTTTTATCATTTTTTGTTTGATGGTATGTAATGACGTGTAGTGGTTGGTGTGTTGCTTCATCTGTTTTGTTTTGGTTAGCGCGTGGATTTTCCATGTAAATGGAATGTTCCAGTGATTAAATTAAATAGTGTTGGTGTGTGCGAATCGATTTTGGGTGATGTCGTATGTGTACGTCATCCGAAATCTATCGGTCGGGTTATATTTTATTTTTTTTGATTGTTAATTTTTGGGTGGGGGAAAAATTTTTTTTGTACGGTTGCGTCGAATGTTTTTGGGATAGTCTAGTTTTGTGTTTGGAATAAAGAAGACGTTGTGCTGTTGGTTTAAAAAAAAAAAAAATAATAATAAATTAAGAAAATAAAAGAAAGTCTAGTTTGGAGTTTTGAAGAGAAATCTAGTTTTTGTGGTTAATGAAAAAAAATTTATTGAAAAGAAAGTAAACAGTTTAGTTTTTTTTGATTTTAAAAGAAATAAGACCCGCGTTTAAGATTAAAACTTAAATAAAAAAAATCGAGTTTGGTATTTTGAATTGATTCGTGTAATATGGTGATTTTGTTAGAAAATAAAAAAAAAAAAACGGAAAACTATATATAAATTTCCAAGTATGGTATCTTAATAGAAAAAAAAAAATTTTTGTTTAAAATGGTTGCCTAGTGTGCACATAAGATAGTTTTTCTGTTCGTGAATGTTAAATTAAATGCCTTGTGGCTTCATTCAATTGTTTTATATAAAACTAATAGTGTCTGGTGGCACATAAGAAATTGTTCAATAAACTTGTTAAGTGAAGTAGAAATTCTATGAATTTTATAATAAATGATTCTTATATATAAAAAAAAAAAAATTTTACTAAACAAATAATATGAATTGATTAAATAATAAAATTGTCATGTGAACATGTGCCTTTCATTTTTGTTCTCTTATGGTTTTCACTTGGTGTGTTAAATAAATTCGTAATTACAGTCAGCCAGTGAATTTTTCGTTTATGGGATCGGCTAATTGAACATTAAATTGGTGCATAAGTTAAAGTGCGCGAGCTGGAAAAAAAAAAAAAGAGAGATTTTGGAAATGGTATTGAATTTCTGGCTTGATGGTTTTTTCTGATAATACGTCAGAGTGAAAAGGGTTTGTGGCAGCAACCTAACAAGGTGGGGTTCGTGCGAGGGGGCTGCTGGGAAGGTATCCTGCGTCGGCGCTGAGTAGCGGTTTGTGGGTCGGACGGGCCTAATTGAACAGGTATGGTGTTTCGAAGAAAAATATAAAATAACTTAGAAACATCGCGTGGTTTATTTTTTTTTTTGTACACATATATTTCTGCATAATTGTAAACCAAACTTGGTTTTCGTCATTGTTTTTTTATTATATTGTTTTTTTTTGCTTTAAATTATATATATATATAAATATTTGGACGGGTTTCAGGTTTCGGGTGGCGTCATATATGCGACACCCCAAAATCGAATCGCACCACGTTTTTTTTCTTTCTGATTTCGTTTATCTAACGGTTTTTGTTCCAAATTTTCTTTTCATTTCATTTTTTTCATTTCTTTTGTCCGATTCAGTTTTCTGCGTAATTACAGGGTTTTTTCTTTTTTATCATTTGCAAGTTAATTTAAGTGATGTGTAACTAAATAGTTCTGTGTGATCGCGTGAGGATGGGCGGCCTTATGCTGACCTAGGCCTTGAGCAGGGTCGCCGGAGTGGCACCGGCGTCCCTGTCGAACGCGAATTTTGTTTTTATAATTATCTACCACTGTGGTCGTGGCACAGTAGAATAATTTTCTTGTCCCCTTCGTTTTATCTCTATGCGGTTTTCAAGCATAGTAATATGTCTGGTAACCCCCACGCCTAGCGGCGAGCTTCAGCCAGTGCAATACCGCAACCAGACCTCTATTGCTATGTCTGTTTAACAAAATCCCTTTTGGGGGATTTTGTTACAATTTGTAGATCAATTGATTCTTCCCGTAATTTTTGTTTCTATTAGGTAACTGCAGAAATGCACGTCCTCTCAAATTATGAGACAGTACATGGTAGGTTTTTGTAGTCTGGTGATCTTTAACGGATGATTTGGTGGAAAAGTGTCGTCCGAGGATTCGGACAGACACATTTTTTTTTGTGAGAATAAATGCGAGTATGAATTTTAACTTTTGGAATTTATACACCCTGCGCCATTGAAATGTTCGATTTCGATTATTTACTATTTTATGCAATTCTCTCCTAGATTTTACCTCATTCGCTATTTTTTTTTCTGCTTTTTTATTTTTCAGCATATTTGACGCCTTATTAGGTATTTAAAACCAAACTAAGGGTGAAATATTCATTCGGTTTCAATTAAGTAGTCAAAGAGTTAATTTTACAAAGTGTCGCTCTAAATTAAATGCTGACCCGACTCAATACATCGGTATTCCACTCTTCCAGGACGATTACTCTCCGCGAGTTATTGATGTTATTTGTGAAGTAAGAATGCTTAATTTTAATGTCTATTTTGTTTAGGTAGCCAAATTTATAAATAGCTTGGTGATTGAGTCGTTATCCTGGACAGGAAATAGTCCTGACCTCAATATTGTTGAAAATATTTGGTCGTTCATGGTAAAGAAGATTACAAATTACAAGCTGAAAAGTGCCAAAGAGCGGAAAAAACTTATAGATAAAGTCTGGTTTGAAGAAATAACGATATATTATTTAATCAAACTTGAGAATTCAATGCTGATCGGGTTTAAGGCCATCATAAAATCCAAGGGCTGGGTTATTAACCATTGATTTTAAAAAGTTCAATTTGTCTCAAAATATTTTGGTTGAGATGAATTATTTTATTTCTGTTAATCCTTATTTGGAATAAAAATTACCATTGTCAACAACAAACAATTTTATTGAAAAAACTTTGTTAAAAACACTGTAAAGACCTACCAAATTGTTACGAGGTAGGGCGGTAATATTCCTTATCCGACGTTATGTAGGTCTAAAATGTCGGATTACCGTTCTTTTTATTTGAATATATTCGGAATAGTGTAAAAATTGTTTTGATAATCAGAATCTATCATTTTTGCCATCTACTTTTGAAGCAAACGGTGGTATTTCCAAAATTTACTTTAAAAATTCAAACCGAACATTTCAATGGCGCAGGGTGTACTTTATTGGTTGCTAGTATTAATATGAGAAATTAGAAAAATTCGTGATCTGAGGATGGAACAAAATTCTTGTACTTTGGCCGAATTAATTTTTTTTTGTGAGGTACAGTACTTGAGTCATAATACATTTTTTTTCTGGGTATTTCTAACAAGGGGGGAGGGGGGTACGGTACTTTGATCGCGATACATTTTTTTTCTGGGTATCTCTAACAAGGGGGGGGGGGTACCATACTTGGGTCGTATTAAATTTTCTTTTTCCTGGTTGTATATCACAAGAGGAGGGGTTCTGTACTTGGGTAGTATTAAATTACTTTTTTTGTTGACATCTCTAAAAGAGAGAGGGGTTGCGGTACTTGGGGCGTGATACATTCCCTTTTTTCTGGGTATTTCTAACAAGGGGGTGGGTACAGTATTTGGGTCGTAATACATTTTTGTTTTTCTGGGTATTTCTAACAAGGGGGGGGGGGGGTGGGAACAGTACCTGGGTCGTAATACCGTTTTTTGCTGGGTATTTCTAACAGAGGGGTACGGTACTTGGATCGCGATACATTTTTGTTCTGGGTATCTCTAATAAGGGGGGGGGGGGGGTTCGATACTTGGGTCGTATTAAATTTTCTTTTGCCTAAGTGTTTCTCACAAAAGAAGGATGTACTGCACTTGGGTGGTACATGGGCGGATCTAGCTTTTAAGTTTGGGGAGGGGGAGGGGTTATTAGTAACTAATGTGTAACTATTATATACATACACAGAAATTTCCTTTTTACAAAACCCGTTTTTAATCATTTATAAAATTTCTTGTATTTATGTAAGGACATGGGCGTACGGAGTTTAGGATTCTTTCTTTTTTAGCCCTCAATCCATGAACCAGGGTCGTGTTCGTCTTGGCCAAAACTACTTTTTGTAATTATTCCGAAAGTTGCTCCATGTGCAAATAAATAAAAAAATATTAATTTTTTTTGGGGGCAAAGAAAAAACGATTGTTTCTTGAATAAGGATGTCTAAAGATAATCCGTCAATTATTTAAAAAAAATTTATTGATAATTGTTGATTTTATAGCGCAAAGACGAAACCGACCCTGATTCATGGAATTAAGATGATTAAAATACCTTCATGGATTGAGGATTAGTGTTAGTAGTTTGCTGCTTTCAATTAGGATATGAGATATGCGTAAATACTAAATTTTTTGTTTACATTTTATTTTCAATTGACTGGTAAATGTAATCATGTTTAATTCATTCTTTTAGCATTATTTCTGTAAAATGTCGAGTTTTAACCTCGCTGAACTTAACAAGTGCATATACACTTAGACAGTTAATATGTACATAGTTGAATTATTTGCGTTGATTTTAATGATTGAAATGTATATTTTTAGAGGTTTTTGTTTTATTTTGGGAGGGGTAATTACCCCCTCTACCCCTTTGTATCCGCGCCTGGGGTAGGATAAAATTTCTTTTTTTTTTGACATCTCTAAAAGGGAGGAGGGTTGCGATACTTTGGTCGTGATACATTTCCTTTTCTCTGGGTATTTCTAACAAGGGGCGGCACGGTAATTGGGTTGTAATACATTTTCTGTTTTCTGGGTATTTCTAACCAGGGGGGGGGGGGGGGGGTGAAAACAGTACCTGGGTCGTAATACATTGTTTTGCTGGGTATTTCTAACACTAACAAGGGGGGGGGGTACAGTACTTGGATCGCGATACATTTTTGTTCTGGGTATCTCTAATAAGGGGGGTGGGAGGTACGGTACTTGGATCGCGATATATTTTTTTTCTGGGTATCTCTAATAAGAGGGGGGGGGGGTACCATACTTGGGGCGTATTAAATTTTCTTTTTCCTGGGTGTTTCTCACAAGGGGAGGGGTACCGTACTTGGGTCGTATTAAATTTCTTTTTTTGTTGACATCTCTAAAAGGGAGGGGGGTCGCGATTCTTGTGTCGTGATACATTTTCTTTTTTCTGGGTATTTCTAACAGGAAGGGGGTACAGTATTTACAAGGGGGTACCTATAACCCACCCAAAAATAGTATTTTGCAGGATTGGTTGATTAGCGATGCCCTTAATTTGCATGTTCCTCAAACTATTAAAAAAGTTATCTATCCGGATAAGTAATTCTATTTCATGATTTCATTTTCTATTTAAATCTACTCAATTGGGTTTATTGAACTTGTCAATTTTATACTCTGGTAACCGAGTTTCGATTTTATTTAATATAAAGGCATTACAACTGAAACTCCAGTAAACCTCCGGCTTATTGTGAATGGTAGCTAATCACTTCGTAACACCGGCCTCTAAAAAACCCAATAAAGTGACTGATAGTTTTCCATTTCTTCTGCCTAGCCCTCGTCGTTGCACGCAGTTTTCGGAGTCCAGGAGGGGGCGGAAAATTTGATTTTGGCTGATCCATCTGTTACTTTCATCAAAACTGTTGGAAGAATTGATTGAGTAGTAGTGGATGAATTTTCAGCATGAGTATTGACAATCTGATTGGGTGAGATGGGGTGGTTCTTACCTACATCTTCATTACCAGGAATTTAATTATCCTCATGTAAATTTAGAAGTGTGAGGTGTCTTCCTTTGAAAGCTTGGCAGCGATGTTTTGACATGCAGCAAAAGACAGCATGTTTGGCGTTTAGCCAACTGAAGCAGCGTTTGTTTGATTTGGCCCAATCGCGTCTTCCAGGTTGCAGATTGAAACTCATTACAGGTAACGTGACTCTTAATTGTTGGTGTTTTGGTTCGATCAAAAAAGCTTGTAAATTGGAAAAATAAAAGGTGCAGCTAAATAAGCGCAACGCAATACCTTGTACCTGCGACAATAAAATCTCACTTGGGAAATAAAATGAAGAAATTCTCCAGGACACGCGTAAGATGTAGAAATCCCGCATTGATCCCGCAAGTTCGGGTATTATAGTTAATTGTATTAAAAGGAAATTTTTCATGTGAAAACTGTTTCACATTTGGGGCTTTCAGGTCCGCCAACTGTTGCCAACATGTTGAGTAAAATAAACATTTTTTTTGTCACACATTTTTTCAACAGTAAATTATTTTTGAAGGCAACATGTCGCCAGACTTGAAAGTGCACATTATACTACTAATCACTCCATTATAAGGTATCATTCATCGGCCAACGTATTTAAAATGCGTCAAGAAATACTGACGTAGAAATAGTATTTGGATCAGATAGAGTTGGTAATATTCCTGCAAATTTAGATTTTGCCATCCATCCCAGTAACAGAGAAACTACGAAATGAATGAACCTTTTATCTAAACATTAGGATCTAGTAATTTCCTTCTTTCTACCTAAGTGGAAAATTTAGTTGGACCACAAACATATGAGTACCCCAAGGCCTTGGAGCAAGAGTAGAATCAGATTATCCTGATCCCAGACCATTTCGATGTTTTAGCTTACCTGCAACTTTTCTAGAAGCATTAGAACTCGCAGACAGATTTATTTGAGGTCATTATTTATCTAACTCCCCCCAAAAGAAAATCTAAAAAAAAATAGAAACACGGCTTCGAATATTTTTGATTCTGCGTTTTTCACGCACGCTCTTTTTCAACAATTTTTTGTATAAAATCTACTTGCTACGATGAAACTTACAGACTAATCAAAACCAATATTAACAATTCTAATATCGGAATTACAATCTTGGAAAAATTGTCCGAATCTTGGAATTCCGACCTTTATTTAATATATTTGTGAGTATAATGATTTTACTGACGGAAAGCACTCAACGATTAGGTGGCAAATTAATTTTTTTTTTCTGTTTTGTATTGTGTATAGAACAATGAAATCATTATCAGCAGTAAAATTTCTTACGCAATCTGCACTCCACAACGACGTCGATAAATTGTATTGTGTTGTATAATTATATCCGCACACATCCGTTATTGTATCAATAGCAACATATTTTCATAGACAGAGTTGATAAAATGCGGTCAAAACTATATTTCTGGTTACAAATATGAGGTTTTTCTCTAAAATTATGGAATGCTCTATAATCAAAAATTACATTTAGGTTAGCGCTGACGGAATTCTAGAATGTGATCATGAAAAACGCAAATCGTTTTATTTTGTTCAAATCCCTTACTTTATGGCTTTATTCCTACAAATATGTTAACTGTTCCTTCTAGTAATTTCCCTTATTATTTCAATATTTTTTGAGGTCATATTCTAAGCGATTACTACTTTAGATAATTCTGAAAATACCTTATAGAACATAAGCCGTACGCTATGAAAAATTTCAGTTAAACATGGTTTCATCAAAATATATCCAAATGAAATTGAAAATTAAAATAATTTTCAATCCAATCCGATCACCATTACCTGAATCCAAAACACTGTTGAATACATAAAAGCGAATGAGATTTGTACTTCCCCCTCCCGCTCCCTCGCGTATGTTATGCGCGCATATTACATATAATAATAAAGTCCTCGTAATACCAATTTTTCAATAGAAAATTTACAACTTTAATATTGTAAATCCGATTAAAACGAGCAAAAAGGAAAAATCAGTGTGATAAAATTGTGAAAATTAATTTTCAATGGAAAAGAAAAACTGCTTGCGCTATTTTTATTTTTATTACGTCTACGTGCAAATTTAATGTCATATAAAATAAGTGGTAAATTAATTATTCACCTTTTTATCCCAGAGATCTCAGCTGAGCGCTATAAAAAAAATTTTATTCACTCGAACGAACGAGGTTAATCTGTTTTTCATGCAATCAGTGTACATACTCGTTTATACATATATACAATTTTCATTTCACAATGTGTATGTATCTAATTGATTGATTGTAAAATCATCGTTTTTCAATGTTTTGCGATTCGAGCTAGTATACGAGCAAAACAACGTACACATTCACAATGAGTATATCCTTAAACTTGTGTTAAAATAATAAATTTTCCAACAATGTCGACGGTGAGGACAATAACAACAACAACACCACCAACTATATATATGAAACACTCAAAAATCAATAGAGAAAATAAATATAAAATGTTTTTTTTTTTTGTTCGCAAACCGATCCAAAAAGCATCTCATGGTATAATAATACTTTGTATTGTTTAGTATAACTAATATGGATGCGGATATGGGAAGCTGTTTGTGGAAAAATATAGCATCATCTTGAGAGTTGAGTGTAGAATGGAGAATAAAAAATTATAGTTTTTCGTGCTACGAATATGTAATTTGCCTAATTTGTTATTGGATTTTTCCTGTTACATATGAACGTACATATTGTGTACGATATGCTATATACATATATTTGGCACACAACACTTACAAAGACTTTAAGTATTTCGGCTTTTCATGTATGATATGAGCGTTGGACTTAATTTAAAGCGAAAATGAAATTGGAAAAATATAGAAGTCCTCATTTGATCTGTAATGATTCGAGAATTTATATTCTATTGTAATTGGAAAATTTGGTCTCATTCATTTTTTTTTTGTACAGTTTCTCAGATGTCTCTACAATTTTTAAATGTGATGAAACTGTAGCGTGTTTCACCCAATGTACTACTACAACTCATCTGGTGCCAACACGAGATCGCCGCACATTGGGTACCACATGTACCAGTAAATTGGGCACTATGTCACATGACATACAACGACCAACCGCTAACCGGCTTGTCTAAAAATCGACAAAACAAACACAAAAGTGTATGCACAGTTAAAAATTTTCGCTTCGATTTTGGTTATAAGCTTATAATGTGCGTTATAAGTTACAAGCTTGTAATCAATTTAATTACAAAGCTTGTTTCGAAAAAAAAACAATACAATATAATTTGAGTAGCGTTACAATTTATATTGAATTTGACACAAAGCATATTTTGTTATTTCTATTTAACGGTAATTTTTTATAAGTTTTGTTTTCATCTCTTTTATGTAATGTAAAATCTAGACGCTCTGTCTCTTTTTATGGTTTCCTTTTTTACTTTTCTCTTTGTTCGATAAATACTCACGAGTTGCTACGATCTAATTGCGATGATTATATAACCGTTGCTTAATTTTATTTTCATTTGGTCATTTCATCTCGAGGTGCTTAAAAAAATTGACAGATTTTTTCTAATTAGTGTTTTTAAACAGTGAAAATTTGTTTAATTTATGGTAAGTAATTAATTGAATAAACAAAAATTTAAAATACAGTGAGATTTTATTAAACGTAAATGCCAGCTATATACCTAAACGGAGTATTACACACAAGTTTTTGTTCGGGTAATGCTAAAACAAAAAATTACTCGTATTAAAATTATTAAACATGGCGACACGTGGGAATACCAAGACTTTTTGTTGTCAGGTATGTTTTAATATATCAATTCTTGTGTGAATGTGTATGTGAATTAATGCAATTCTGTGCAAATTAGTGTTAAATCAATTTGTTTTAAATTAAAAATAAATAGTTTTTGATATTGTTACGGTTATTGTATTGTAGAAATATGTTAGTGAGCGTTTTATATTAGAAGGTAGGTACAGGAAGAAAAAAGAAAACAATAGTTATTGTTTTCCGTTTTCTTCTTGCACCTTCTAATGTAAAACGTAGGCCGTCGAAAATAGTCGTCAAATTCCATAGTTAGGCCCCAGTATTTCAATCGCTTTGCTTAAAGATAACATTTTATTATCTGTGTATAATACACTGAAAAAAAAGATTTGCAATATTTGAAAAAAAGCGTGGTAAATATTGATAAAAAAACGGTAACTTTTGCGCCACCTAAGCGCTTTTCAAATACTGAATATATAGCTTATCAAATATTACTTAATCAGAAAGCAATTAAGCAATTCATTCGAAAATTTCGAGCATGGTGTAGTTTACTAAACGATGAATAATATTCACGATGAGAAATTTACTAAGCTTATGCAATTCGTACTAAGCAAATATATATATATATATATATATATATATATATATATATATATATATATATATATATATATATATATATATATATATATATATATATATATATATATATATATATATATATACCAGGGACGAGGTGTCCATAGAAGCAAGGGAAGCACTGCTTCCCTTAAAATTTTATATTTTCCAAGAGAAACATTTTTCTATTTTACAAAATAACAATTTAAAACCATTAGAATAATATAACAGTTGCATTCAACCTTTAGAAATGTAAATACATACTCAAATTAATCCAACTTGAAATACAAAATCCTATAAGTATGTTCGTTATTCCAATTAGAAATAATCAGAAGTCTAATCTGTTTATTTGCTGCATAGGTTTTTGAAACTTTATTTGGATTTTTTCTCCAAATTTTTCATTGCTTGCATTTTATTTCACACAATTTCCCCTTAAAAAGAATCATTGATTCTTCTGGTGGGGTATATTATTGTTATTGCACAATAAAACCAAATTGGAAAAACAAAACAAAAATAATGAGAAAGAAACTATCGAGAAAAAAAGAGATGACTATATTTTTAATAAAAATAAAACAGGGTAAAGGTAGAAACAAAACAATATTTAAAAATTTTTAAACAAAATACTCTCATGTTTTGTCTTCTCTTTTTTAAACACACTGTTGAATAGAAAAAGTAAACAAGATATATTTGTCCTAGCCTTGCAATGATTTCAAGTTTTTTTTTTTTGTTTTTGTTATTAACGAAATTATTCATGTTGGATTCATAAGCCGATAGAAGTTTCATTTTGAATTTGAGCGATAACTACACCGTTTGTTTCTTGGGAATGCAAGGGCTCGAGTACAGAGGAAATGATGAATCTCATGATTCAAATAATCGCGGTAATTATATCGAATTTTTACAATTATTATCGCGGCACAATTCTTCGTTATTGAATCATTTAGAAACATCAAAGGGTTTTTTGGGAATATCGATATACATTAAAAACGATTTGATAGCATGTATCACATCGCTAATTAAAGAGCAAATACAAAAGGAAATCGATTCGTCGAATTTTGCTGGAATTATTTTAGATGACACCTTAGACGTCACCAGAAAATGTCAGCTCGCGGTAGTTCTACGTTATGTATAGATGAAATTGGCAGCTAGAGAGATTTATAGAATTTATTGATGTTTCTTCCGATCGAAGTGCAGATGGTCTCTCAAAATTTGTAATCGAGTTTTTAAAAAAACATAAAATCGAGGAAAAGCTAATTTGTCAAAGTTATGATGGTGCGGTAATGCCTGGGAGCTCCAAAGGGCTGCAAACAAAAATTACAGAAATTTATCCGTTAGCAATCTGTATTCATTGTTTTGCACACAAATTAAATTTGGTTCTCTCTCAGTCGTTTAGTAAAATTGTTGAGTGTAAATCATTTTTTTCAAGATTAAGTGGATTAATTGCCTTTTTTAACCATTCATCGAAACGGAGTATTGCTTTTGATGAAATTGTTAAACGAAAACTATCTTCAACTTCACCAACAAGTGGGAGTTTAATGGTTCTAATGTTGAAAAAAACACTTAGACGATTTACGTGAGCTATTTAATAAAATAGTAGACGAAGATGTTGAGAAATGGGACTGTGAGACAATAAATAACTCTCGTGAATATCATCTTTTATTGGAAGAAGGTGGGGTTGTTATATTTTGTTTAGAAATATTTCCAGAAGTTGACTTATTATTTAGTATGCTTCAGAAAAAATCAAACGATATTGCACATTCTTTAGAAAGTCTAGACGATTTTTAGAAAATAATTGAAAAAAATTCAAGTAATTTTGATGCATTTTGGAACAAAGCCAACCAAGAAAAAACATCGCAGAGAAAATTCATCTAAGACGGTGTAGATCCCGAATTACATGTGAAGCAAAATAATACGTAAGAAACCTTATATCTGAAATTACGGTAAAAATCCAGAACGAAATTAAATTTCGGTTTCAGGATTTACAACATATAAAATTCATAAAATTGCTAGACATTAGTAAATTTCTATCTTTTGAAATTGACTTCCCGCACGATGAATTTAGTTGTCTGAGAAAAACTTATTCTCATTTATTTGATTTTTAAATTTTAGAAACGGAGCTTACCGTTAATCAAAAATTTTAATATTTTTTCCTTATTTTCACAATTTATAATATTGCTTCCCCAATGGAAATTGTCACGCTTCGTCACTGATATATACATATATATATATATATATATATATATATATATATATATATATATATATATATATATATATATATATATATATATATATATATATATATATACCAGAGACGAGGTGTTCATAGAAGCAAGGGAAGCACTGCTTCCCTTAAAATTTTATATTTGCCAAGAGAAACATTTTTCTTTTTTACAAAATAACAATTTAAAACCATTAGAATAATATAACAGTTGCATTCAACCTTTAGAAATGTAAATATTCAAATTAATCCAACTTGAAATAAAAAATCCTATAAGTATGTTTGTTATTCCAATTAGAAATAATCAGAAGGCTAATCTGTTTATTTGCTGCAAAGGTTTTTGAAACTTTATTTGGATTTTTTCTCCAAATTTTTCATTGCTTGCATTTTATTTCACACGATTTCTCCTTAAAAAGAATCATTGATTCTTCTGGGGGGGTATATTATTGCACAATAAAACCAAATTGAAAAAACAAAACAAACATAATGAGAAAGAAAGTATCGAGAAAAAAAGGGATGACTATATTTTTAATACAAATAAAACAGGGTAAAGGTAGAAACAAAACAATATTTAAAATTTTTTAAACAAAATACTCTCATGTTTTGTCTTCTCTTTTTTAAACACACTGTTGAATAGAAAAAGTAAACAAGATATATTTGTCCTAGCTTTGCAATGACTTGAACTTTGTTTTTTTTTGTTTTTGTTATTAACGAAATTATTCATGTTGGATTCATAAGCCGATATAAATTTTATTTTGAATTTGAGCGATAACTACACCGTTTGTTTCTTGGGAATGCAAGGGATCGAGTTCAGAGGAAATGATGAATGATGAACCTCATGATTCAAATAATCGCGGTAAGTAGCTATATCGAATTTTTACAATAATTATCACGGCACAATTCTTTGTTATCGAATCATTTAGAAACATCAAAGGGTTTTTTGGGAATATCGAGCGACATTAAAATCGAGTTAATAGCATGTATCACATCGCTAATTACAAAGCAAATACAAAAGGAAATCGATTCGCCGAATTTTGCTGGAATTATTTTAGATGACACCTTAGACGTCACCAGAAAATCTCAGCTCGCGGTAGTTCTACATTATGTAGATGAAATTGGCAATGTACCAGAGAGATTTATAGAATTTATAGATGTTTCTTCCGATCGAAGTGCAGATGGTCTCTCAAAATTTGTAATTGAGTTTTTAAAAAAACATAAAATCGAGGAAAAGCTAATTTGTCAAAGTTATGATGGTGCGGTAATGTCTGGGAGCTCCAATGGGCTGCAAACAAAAATTACAGAAATTTATCCGCTAGCAATTCATATTCATTGTTTTGCACACAAATTAAATTTGGTTCTCTCTCAGTCGTTTAGTAAAATTGTTGAGTGTAAATCATTTTTTTTCAAGTTTAAGTGGATTAACAGCCGTTTTTAACCATTCATCGAAACGGAGTTTTGCTTTTGATGAAATTGTTAAACGAAAACAACATTCAACTTCACCAACAAGTGGGAGTTTAATGGTTCTAATGTTGAAAAAACACTTAGACGATTTACGTGAGCTATTTAATAAAATAGTAGACGAAGATGTTGAGAAATGGGACTGTGAGCCAATAATAACTCTCGTGGATATCTTCTTTTATTGGAAGAAGGTGGGGTTGTTATATTTTGTTCAGAAATATTTCCAGAAGTTGACTTATTATTTAGTGTGCTTCAGAAAAAATCAAACAATATTGCACATTCTTTAGAAAGTCTAGACGATTTTTAGAAAATAATTGAAAAAAATTCAAGTAATTTTGATGCATTTTGGAACAAAGCCAACCAAGAAAAAAGATCGCAGAGAAAATTCATCTAAGACGGTGTAGATCCCGAATTACATGTGAAGCAAAATAATACGTAAGAAACCTTATACCTGAAATTACGGTAAAAATTCAGAACGAAATTGAATTTCAGTTTCAGGATTTACAACATATAAAGTTCATAAAATTGCTAGACATTAGTAAATTTCCATCTTTTGAAATTGACTTCCCGCACGATGCATTTAGTTGTCTGAAAAAAATGTATTCTCATTTATTTGATTTTTAAATTTTAGAAACGGAGCTTACTGTTAATCAAAAATTTTAATATATTTTCCTTATTTTCACAATTTATAATATTGCTTCCCCAATGGAAATTGTCACGCTTCGTCACTGATATATACATATATATATATATATATATATATATATATATATATATATATATATATATATATATATATAGTTATGTTGTGGTTTATTAGGGAGAGAGGTAAGTAAGTAAAATAGTTTATTACAATGTATATAAAAAAGTGAACAATTTCTTAATGCTAAATTTCATTATATAGCTGGTTTTTGCATTGCTGCAATATTATAAGTTCAATGTAAAATATAATGCTATTGACTTATGTTTGGAATAATTACTTTTTAATTACTTTTCGCATAGTTGCAATATAATGGATAAAGTAAATAAGTTCATTAACTTGCATTTATGGAATTGCAACTGTTATTCAAGTTTGTTGTTGACTTCGCCTTTTGGGTCGTTAATCTGGATTTGATAACTACAGATGTTAACTCCTCCCCTCTAAGTGTTGAGCTGTCCTCAGCGGAGAGTTTCCTTGATTTGAAAAATGAACTTTTGTTCCTAATGATAAAGAATATAACAATTAGTATGGTTATCATTGTTAGTATTGTTGAGGATGCTATTATGTGCGTATAAATGGTGGATTTGTGTTGACGATTTTGTATTTCCCGCATGTTTTTAATTGTGGATTTTGTTAAAAATGGTATATCTAACGTTTCAATCCTTGTTTCGTTTATGATGATAGTATTAAAGGGTTGTAACACTTTAAATTGATGCATTCTCATTGTGGCGTCATTGGTGAATGACTGTTCGTTGACTCGTATGGTACAGTCCTCGAATTTGATTAATTTAATTCCTTTTATGTTTAATGTATCAGGACCACATGTTGTATAGATGTTGATTCCGGCTTCCGATGATATGAAAAGGTAGCCATCTTCCAATAGCTGTATTTCTTCTTGATGATTTGTTTGTACTAATTTACAATTGGCATGTTGATTGTTTAACAGGTTTGGTAAGCAAGTGTTATTGTTGGTATATATTTGTTCCTGCTGACAATAGTAGGTATTCTCCAACATTTGGCATGGTTTTGAAATTATCATATGTATTTTGGGATTGGATAAAATATAATTGTAGGTAATAGGAATAAGGAAATTGTTTAAGATATAAGTTTTAATTCTATTATAGGAAAAATTATCATTATAAAATTGTGGTATTTCTATTATTACTATCAGATTAGTCGCGTTATAGTAAGCTTTTAGTTGTAATATTGAATAAATCTGCTCTTGTGAGTGTAATTTGATATTATTCTTACTTAGTTCATTTAGAACATAGTTCATCTCTGTATTGTCGAGTATGAATCTTGAAATTACGTTTATTTTCGCGAAGGTTATAATTTCGTGAATTTCTAATGCCTGTTCCGATAGTGTTGCCATATTATCTTCGATTGTGAAGTACATGTGATTGAGTAATTTTTCAGCTTCGTTAGCGTTTTTTGTGTCCCATTCTGTTTTAAGGATTCGGTTCATATTAGCAGTAGTTATGTTTAAAATGTCCGTTATTTCTTCAAATCTATTGATTACTTGCTCATTAATTTGGATTTGGTTATTAAGTCGGTCGGCTAGTACGTATTGTCCTTCTTGTGTTAATTGGATTTGATTTTGAAGATTTTCGTAGTCGTTTTGGTCAAGATTTCCAGTAATTGATTTTATAAAAGTTCCCAAAGGATTGATTAATCCACGTTTGCCTCGGTTTCCCATGTTGGGTAGAGTTGGCATTACGTTTTCGATGGATCGCTTTAGATTTTTTAATTTACGTTTAATGGCGTTTAGTCGTTGAGTGTTACTGTATTTGAAATGAACCATTTTATCTTCGGTATGTTTGACCGATTCTTCTATTGATTTGTAGTTTGTTAATAAATCGTTCAGTTCTATGATATGGAAAAGTTTTATATAGGTAGTGATTATTTTGGCTTCACCTAATTTAATTCCAATAAGTCCTTTGTTATCCTGTAGGTCATATGCTTCTAATCCTTTTGATTGGACTGACCTGTGGACAATATGATAGCTAGTTTTAGTTTCGATTTTTTCTAATTTTATTTTTATGTACAGTACGTTTGTTTGTCTGGATAGTAACATCACCGTCCTGTATTACTGTATGGGGTATATATTTTCTTTGAAACTTATCACGTGTAGTAGTTTTTTCAAAGATATTCTCTCCTGGCATGTAAATACCTGGATTATCACGTGTAGTGTTTAATTTTTCTATCGTTTTAGCTTTAGACAGGTTATTTAGCTTTGCTATGTGTTGTGCAATGTCTAAATATTGGCGTCTAATGCGTGATAGATATTCGTCCCCCATTTCTGGTAGGTTGGTAGGTATACTTTTGGTTATAATATGACCTCTATGTAACTCAAATGGTGTGAGTTTAGTTGAAGAATGAATGGAATTGTTGTAGGCAAACATTGCCTCTTCCATTATTCGGATTATTGATTTATTTTTATCTCCAGCTCTTATGATCCGTACTAGTTCGGTTAGTGTAGAATGTAATCGTTCTACAGGCGAGTTTCCGTTTGAAGATTTTGCTGTCGTGATGTGTAGTTCTATACCCATCATGTTAGTGAAATCAGTGAATAGCTGGGATGTAAATTCAGTTGCAGAATCCAATGTTAGTGTTTTTGGAACTCCTTCTCTACTGAAATATGTCATAAATTTATTTATGATTGTTGTTGTTTTCCTATCAGGTATTTCAAAGGCTGTAGCGTATTTTGAAAATTTATCGACTAACGTGATGAAAGTTTTTCCTGAAAGGGCGAACGTGTCCCCATGGATAATTTCCATTGGTCCAGTGGGCGTTTGGGAAAGTTTAAATTTGACATGAGTGGGCTGCCTTTCATATTTGTTTAGATTACAAATTTTGCAGTTTATGATATAATGTGCTATTTTTTGTCTCATGTTTGGAAAATAAAAGTTCCGTTTTAATTTTTGATAATTTTCCTGAGTTCCACGATGGTATGGTTGGTGTTCATTAGCGATAGTGTTTATTTGTTCCTCGGCCAATTCTACGTCATTTTTTATCGTGTGTACTCGGATTATTTTGTAAGGTTTTGTTTTACATATTTCCTCAATTAGTTTGAATGTTTGGTCATCCGTTAGAAGAGCTGTTATTTTATTTTGGCTGACATAGCTATTGAGAATTATTTGAAGATCAGTTTTTGTAAAATCTGTCTTCTTGATAGTATTGCGCTGGTTTTTATTAAATATTACCCTAGCGTCTTGTTCCATCTCACCGCAATCTTTATTTTTTGCTATGATGAGCTGGTTTTGGAATTCGTTCAGGCTAGAGCTTGAAACTGGAATTCCTTTATGTTTGGTTGATATTCCATTGTCGTCACACTGGATATCTATGTTATTTAATTGAATTATTTCATCATTAAATATTTTATTTGAATTATCTTGAGTTTTCTGCAGTTTCTCAAATAATTCTAAATTTTCGGGTTCAGAATCATTATTGTAAGTAAAACTTTTTGTTTCCAGTTGTTTGTTTAATTCTATTCGCGAGAGTGCATCAGCGTTTGTATTAGCTGTGCCTTTTTTATATGAGATGGTATAGTCATATTCTTCAAGTGCTAATCTCCATCGAATTAATTTGGATGTTGGGTCCTTGGCATTAAATAGCCATAGTAGAGGTTTGTGATCTGTGATGATCGAAAACTTCCTTCCATATAGGTATGGGCGAAAGTATTTTGTTCCCCACACTATTGCTAGGCATTCCTTTTCAATAGTGGAGTAATTACACTCAGTTTTGGAAAGTGTGCGTGAAGCATACGCAATTGGTAGGTCGCTACCATTGAAATTTTGACTTAAGACCGCTCCCAAAGCATAGTTGGATGCGTCAGTTGTTAATATGAAATCTTTCGTGAAATCGGGATATTTTAAAATTGGCTCTTTGGTTAGCATGTCTTTACATACTTCAAAGCAGTTCACAAATTCTTTGTCGTGATATATTACTGCTCCCTTTGATAAACAAGATGTTAGGGGTTTTGTTATTTTTGAGAAGTTCTTAATAAATTTTCTATAGTACCCTAGTAATCCTAGAAATGATTTGATTTCTTTTGGAGTTGATGGTATTTTGAATTGTTTGATTGCTTCAATCTTTTTAGGGTCTGGTTTTACTCCTTCTGAAGTAATAATATGGCCCAGAAATCCTATAGATTTTTGCAAAAAGAAGGTTTTTTCTATCTGAATTTTTAGATTAGCGTTATGTAATTTTGTAAATACCTGTGTTAAATCGTGGATGTGTTCCTGTAGGCTCGTACTGAATACTATAATGTCATCCATATAGCATAGTACATTTTTGCCTTGCAGGTCTCCGAGAATGTTGTCCATCACGCGTTGAAACGTGCTGGGGGCATTCTTCAGACCAAATGGCATACGAGTAAACTCGAAATGTCCATTAGGAATGGAAAATCCCGTTTTTGGTATGTCGGAATTTCTGATTTCAATTTGGTGAAATCCTGCCGCCAAATCTATTGTTGAAAAATAAATCGCCTTTCCCATTTTATCGAGAATATTCTCTATATTGGGTAAGGGATATTTATCGTCGATCGTTTGCGAATTGAGTTGTCGAAAATCTACGACAAGTCTCCATTTTTTATTTCCATTTGCATCTGGTTTCTTTGGCACCATCCATATGGGCGAAGACCAGGGGCTAAATGATGGTCTAATAATTTTGTTTTCTAGTAGTTTATCGATTTCTTTTCTGATTTCCTGCTTTTGATTCTCAGGGTGCCTGTATTGTTTTACATGATGTGGCTTTTCCTTGAGTAAATTTATTTCGTGCTTTATTTTATTAGTAAAGCTTAATTTTTCATTCTCGTCATAGAATAAACTTTGGAATTTTTTACATAGATTCAATATTTGAAATTTTTCCTCAGGATTTAAATTATCCGTTTGGATTTTTGATTCTATATCAACTTTTGTTGTATGCTGATTTGCAATATGAAAATTAATTTCATTATATTGCTTTTTGAATTCGCTTACATTAATTGGGCTCAATAATTGGAACGATTCCTCGTCCTGACCTGTGTTAATAATTTCTACAATAGCTTTGTAGGGTGCACAAGTAGTGTATATTCCTTCCTGGATGTTTATGTTTGGTGAAAGCATACTGCTTTGTATGTAAAAGTTTCCTTTTGAAATAGTTACTGGTATTTCAATTAATTTTTTAGATTTGTGGGGTATTTCCGTGTTAGGAATAATTGTTATAAATTCATTTTTTATGGGAATATTAATTTGAGGGGTTTCCAATGTATTATTTATGGTGTTTACTTTTGCGTTAAGCTTTTGTAAGTTCTCATATCCAATGAGACCATCAAATAATGTATGAAATTTAAATATAAAAAATGTTAATTTTGTTGGAATTTCTCTGAATTGAATGTCGACCATTTGTGTTATTTCCGTTGAGGAGAACACTGATTGTACTTTGAATTGTACGTTAATTATTTTTGAGAACAATTTGAAGAATTTTGGGTCGATATAAGATTTATCGGCTCCAGTGTCGATTAGAATTTTTAGAGTTTGATTATTGATAGTTAACAGTATAAAAGGAAGCTTGGTTTGTTGTTTAATTTTCGTTAGGAAGTTAATGTCGGATGTGAGGCGTTGTTTAAAAAATCCTCGTCATCGACTGTTTGTTCTAAGTTATTAATGTTAGTTTCTTGTTTGATAAAATGTCTTGGTAAACTTTTTTTATTTTGACTCCTGTACGGTTGTTTGTATTGTGGTGTGTAACTCCTATTATCGTTGGTAGTTTTGTCTTCTTTTTTAATAGTTTCGTTAACAAAGGTTTGCTTCCGGTCCTCATTATTTTTTGGTGGAAAATTTTTGGTGTAGTTATTAAATTTTTGCTTTTGGGGTTGAATATATTTCAACCTTTGGATACTTTGTTCTTGTTGGACAAAGTTGTGTGCAGTTTGTAAATCAACCGGTTGCGATGCACGTAGTGCACTGCCAAGTGGTTCTGGTAGACTTGCCATATACACAGTTAATCCTGTGGATTGTTGCTGTTTGATTAGAGCATCTGTTATACCTTGGTCTAAGTCATCCATTTGGATTTTGTTTGAGAGCAATGTCAGTATTGATTGAATTCGACCGAAGAGTTTCTGAGGCTCTAGGTTGAGTTTGATCAATGAAAACAACTCTAATTGAAGGTTTGCAGTACTTCGTGTGTCTGCATAATTGGCAATGAGATGGGCACGGATATCCGTCCAATTGGTGGCAATATTATGTGTAGTGAGAGATTCACTAGCGTTTTCAATTATCTTACTGCGTATGTTTTGCGTAATAATTTTATAACTAGGTAATTCTTTTATTGGTTGGCAGAGTTTGATTATTTGGTCAACCGAATTACAGAAATGATATAGTTCATTCCTTTTTCCAGAGAATGTAGGAAGATTTTTAGTTACGATGTCAACTTTAAAAGAGTCGAGAATGGTGGTTTGTTCTTGAAGTAATTTTTCCATTTTTAATTTACCGAGATTTAATTTTATTGGGGGTCTAACTGTTAATTCACGATTACGTTGAGCTATAAATTGATCTAATTTTTTGGAATCGATTGTGTAAGTCATACGAATTTCACGATTTTACAAAAGTTGTTTTATGTGTCCCCGATGACACTAATATGCCAAAAAGTCCCGATTTTAGGTTCTAATTGGTTTTTTTATTTTTATTTAAAAGAAGTCCCGATTTTAGGTTCTAATTTTAACACTTAATTATATTCACAAGTGCGTTTATTCAATATTTTACAAGTAGTGAATTAATACTTGGGTTCCACAATTTTATATTTAATAATTTTGAATGTTAGTAGTGCAAGTTTGATTTAAAAAAAATGATTGTTTTAGGAAAAATACAATGAAAATTTCTTACCTTGCCAATATTGCTGCTATTAAAATGGCTCTTAACATCTTCGGGTTGATCAGGCTCGTTGATGTGTTGGTAATTTAAATTTTTATTTATTTATTTTTTTTAATTTCACTGTTTTATTAATTTCTACGTAGTTATTATTTTTGCACAAACTTTTATTAGAAGAAAACTAATTTTATTTAAATTTGCACAATTATTTATTATAAGAAAACTAATTTTATTTAGATTTTTACGTAGTTAATATTTTTTCACAATTATTTATTAAACACTTTTTCTAACTTTTATTAATTATTAATTATTATGTAATATACTATTTTTACTTTTAACTGCGCCAGTTATGTTGTGGTTTATTAGGGAGAGAGGTAAGTAAGTAAAATACTATACGTTTTTGGTTTAATGAACTAGTTTATTACAATGTATATAAAAAAGTGAACAATTTCTTAATGCTAAATTTCATTATATAGCTGGTTTTTGCATTGCTGCAATATTATAAGTTCAATGTAAAATATAATGCTATTGACTTATGTTTGGAATAATTACTTTTTAATTACTTTTCGCATAGTTGCAATATAATTGATAAAGTAAATAAGTTCATTAACTTGCATTTATGGAATTGCAACTGTTATTCAAGTTTGTTGTTGACTTCGCCTTTTGGGTCGTTAATCTGGATTTGATAACTACAGATGTTAACTATATATATATATTATATATCGAAGAATATATGTTTATTTACAATGTTCATATTGTATATTCTTACTGAGATTAGCATAATCATCCATATACGTATATAAATTCACTTGAAATAAAACTATTCACACATTTTGAAGATATAATAAATAAAGCGATTTTATTTTTATTCTATTATATACATCGGCTTACACAATATAAATTATATAATATATTTTGTATATTTTTGTGGTCACTGCAGCTACTTCTGTAAACTAGACAAAGCTACCCTTGATGTTATATCGGGACTCTGCAGAATTGTTTAAGTGTTTCTCCGAGTTTGATAAGATGAAATTCCGAATTAGTGCTTTTGTGCTAAAAGAATCTGCTACAAAAAATAAAAATTGTTTATTAGACTGACATAATCACTTTTGTAATTAAAATTAAAATGAGGCAATAATATTTAATTTACCTAGATAAACCGCGGTTTTTTCAAGCATAATGGTTTTCCAAATGAATCTTTCTCCAGGCTGCGTTAATCAGGCGTTGAATAGTGCTATTACATTTTCTCCAAAGCTACACCAAGTCAACATCAATCTGTAGATAATAAAATTTATTATAAAAATTTGAATTCTATAAGAAAAAAGTTTACATAATTGTACATGGATAATAATTGAAAATATGTGCACTATGTTTATTATACCGCTTGTGTACATTAATAGTTATAATTTTATAGTATACTATAACATACACAAAAATATAACACCGGAATGTTCATAGCTGCTAATAACAATTTACTGCGCAGTGTAAGTCTTAAAATGCCTTCGTTAATTTTACTCAACATAAACTAAAACTCGTGCAGCTTTGCAATTACATGTGCGTTATATACCCGACATGTGTATTAAATATATAATGTCCTCGTAAAGGGGTCGCTTTGATTCAAGAAAATGTGTTGAGAAACTACAAAGAATTTAAATAATTTTAATTTTAACAACAAAATCTTGGATTAACATTTCGAATATTTATAATTTCACATTAGAAAGTTGAAATGATATGTGCTTCACCGCCAGGACGTGACGAAACTTAAAATAAAGAAAAATGTAAAAGACGCGAATAACATGCACTTAAGATAATACCGATCACTTTTATTAATCACTAATTTTATTAACTATTGATAAATATTATTGAAATCGAACTTACCTTTGAATTGACAAAAACTTAGTAGAATAAGTAGAACATTTCTTCAAACTCCTGTAGTGCGGTACTCAATCGTAAACTATTTTATTACATTAAACTTTTTATATTGATAAAATATCACCGTACAGATTTAAGTTCACAAACAGAATGATGCCTATTCATTTTTAATGATTTGAGCACTCAAAATAAAATCAGAGGCTAAATCATACAAGTTTTCATAAGATTGTCATATAATTTACGTAGTATTATTGGTCCATTTCTCTTACTCCAATAACAGTTCACAAAGCCCAGCGTAAGACTTAAAAAGCATTTACAAATTTAAAAAAGCCTTAGTAATTTACTATGAAAACAAACTGAAATTAAACTCGTCCTGCATTTCATTTATTGATATATAACGTGTTAATGTGTAAATGTTGCTCTTGCTTACTAATCCTAATAAGTGTATTACCAACAACAAATTTATTGTACTTACATACAGTACTTTCATGTACTTATATGTAGTATTAAATATACTCTGCCAAAATACATTTTACACAGCTCAAAGTAAATAATAAAAATCATTTCAAATTTAACATAAGTTTTGTGAATTTCATTTCAAAATAAATTTAACACCTGCGATTTTTGTATCTGATCTAAAAAAACTAAGTTGCAGCATGTTGTATTAACATTCAGTTTATTGAAATTTACTAAGCTATATTGTAATACTATTATTTCAAATCATTTATAAAATTACTCGGCATAGTTTTTTATGATCAACAATGAATTGTAAATAAGACTCTGCAAATTTTTACACTGCAATGTGTCCTTTAAAATTGATTTGTGATACTTAAAAATTTCGTTTTACTCAGCCGAAATAGTAAATAACACAAAGCTTTTTTTTTCAGTGTAGATTCTATTAGTATTGATTGCTCTTTATGTAGTATCGTAATGGTTGTGGTACTACACCTGTGGGTATACCCAACAGGTTTTTCATAGTACGTTATTACCATTTTAATATTAAGCAATTTTTAAATGTTATACTTTGATAATTTTTGAAACGTATTTTATTAATTTTTTCTTTGTTAACTTACAAACATTGTTCTGTAGTTGCAACGGCGTTAAATATGTCTTGTTTAGACATAAATTACTTCACAGACACGTTAGATGTAAAAATTGAAGAAGATGATTTTTTTAAAGTCTTCTTGCAAGATTTCCAGCATCCGCAGTTTCCGTTAACCTAATCTGCCCACAGAAAATTATTTAAATAAAAATATTGAGGCAAAATGTATCGATGAAGAAGTAAGTATATACCTATTAAGGAATATTTTAATCGTCATGTATATTTTGATAAGATACAATATTTTTTGCTTATGTTGCTTCAATTGTTACCAACAAATATTGGACGAGTTCAATCCAATAAAGTAGCCAGACAAAAATCACATCAAATTTGCAATAAATTGATTGTATTTAAAAAGGTATGAATATATGTAAATTATATAAAATATAATATGTACGCGTATGTAACCCACTCGAATAACGCATCCGCCCGTTGGAGACATCTTTATTATACCATATACTCATCTTCAATGACAATTATAATCGAGGTATGTAAATAAGAAATCCGTAAATCCTAATAAAAAGAAGCAAGTATTGTATTTTCAATGTTTACAAATTGATGAAATGCTGCATTAAAATTCCGGCTTTGACAAGTTTTACTGCAATTTCTGATTAAGCTGTTTCTTATACAGTAAAATACAATTATCTCATTTATCGTAATGGAGTTTTTTGTTGAAATGTATGCCCTCTAAATCGAATGCGGTATTCTAGGACACTCTGTAAGATGACCATTATCTGTATTTGGTAAAATAAATGTTATATATTTTAAATTCTAACCCGGTAGGAAGCAAGCTTACTTTATAGGGGATAAAAACTGAAATTGCATAAAATTATCGTCCTCCAAATGAACGAGGGCCTCGCTAATAATTTATACATACAATAATTTATTTATTTACTTTATTATTATTTTATTTAATATTTATTGATTGTTCCTAATTAAAATATTACCGTTTTTTTCAGAATAATTTATCTACTGAAGAGAACACAATTTAGTACCTCTAAGCACATCGTCGATTGTTGTTGCATTTGATTATTTGTTCAAATCGCACTTTATTTTTAATCAAGAATTTCAACCTAATTTAAAAGTATTTTTTAATTTTATTTGCAACTATTTTTACAAAATACCAATCGATCAAAAATATGTCACAGTCCGAATTACTGAAATCAGTTTAAAATTAGATTTAAACTTCAACAATAAAAATTAATAATTAAACTCTTATATATTAATTATTAAAATTATAATAAATAATAAATAATTTAAAAATATATCAAATCTACGGAATAAATGAATAAATAATAATAATTTAAATATTAAAATTGGATATGCCTTACATTTAAATATATTGTTTGTGCTGCAATTAAAATTAAAGATCTTCAAATGATAAATTAGTGTACCTAATACTTACCTTATTTTAATATTTTAAAAATAAATATAAAAATGAATTACTTCTGTTATATTTGAAAACAATTTGATTCTATAGATTGGACAATAAATCACTTGAAATATATTGAACAAATTAAAGAAATTTCGTCTAATAAACTAATGTGTATAATTTTGAATTGTAAATCATCTTTTAGTTCATATCAGGCTTTGAAGAAACATGTAAAACTACATACAAGCACAGCCTTAGAGCAAGCTACTACTCAAAATGTGGTACAAATAATGTGGAATTCTCAAAACAATTCAAATTATAATACAATCATAAATTCTGTGACAAATCGAGAAATGAATATAAACAAAAAAAAAACACTGAAGAAGAATATCCTTCTGTTGGCCGTGATTTTTCTAGCACTAATTGTTTAAGCAAACTTCAAAATACTATTCATTCTACTTATTGTGAACTAAACAAACTTGGATTACCTGAAAGCACCATTTCAATTATATTTGGAAATACGAAAACTATCGTTAATGATAGCGTCGAGCTAATGTTATCATAATCGTCATTGTCACCAATGGTCTCAAAGCAACAAATTGATGAGGTGCTTAATACATATCTCAATAAATACAAAAGAACAAAAGTATTATCGCAAAGTGAGTTCTACGCAGCGCCACTAGAAATTTAATAGGATTTCGTTGGGATTATAGATTTAACAAAAAACAATTAAGTTACAATCGAGTATTGGTAAATAATAATTTTCAGTTTGTTCCAATATCACTATCCCTTCAAACATTATTTGCGAATCGAAAACTAGCGTAAATGTTTAAAAACTATAAAAATTCCCATTCCTGTCACCCGGGTGTCTATATAAATGGATGTTGTGTTCAAACTTACCAAACTTATTCAAATCGATTTAAATTTCCAGTTGTGTTAATTCAGCTTTATTATGATGACTTCGAAATCGCGAAAGCGTTTGGAATTAAAACAATTATTCATAAAATCGGTGCAATTTATTTTACGATTGTAAACTTACCTCAAAGTTTAAAATCGAAACTACAAAATATATATTTGGTGTCGCTTTTCTTTGTAAACGATTTGAAAGGAGATTTTAATTTAAATTCAGTTTTGCAACCTATCGCAAATGACGTAAAAAAGTTAGAAATAGATGGAATTTTTGTATCACATCTTGGAAATATAAATTGTTCAGTAATTTCATTATCACATGATAATTTAGCTGCCAACGATTTGCTTGGATTCACAACATCACTTTCATCAATTTTTTTTTTTTGCCGATTTTGTACAATGGATAAAAAAACAACCTGTAAAGCCACAGAAGAAGATATCTCATTGCTAAGAGATGAAACATGCTATAATATCCTCGATAGTGAACTATCAGAAACAAAAAATCGATTTTTTCACACAAAAGGAATTAAAAGATCAACACCTTTGAAGTGGCTGCTATCGCACACTTAGGCCAGCAATGGCCCGTTGTGAACATCAACACCTTTAAATGAACTAAATTTTTTCCACACAACTCGAAATATAAATGTCGATATAATGCACGACTGCCTTGAAGGTTTTGGAGCGTTAATCTTAAAATATATGCTTGAATTTTTAATTTCCGAAAAAAAAGTTACAGTTCAAAGTACATATTAATGATTATATTAACTCTTTTAATTATGAATATCTCTGTAATAAGATGAAACCATCCAACATCAATAAAGATAGGGCCAACTTAGACCAAAATGCCATTCAGATGTTGTGTCTTATAACACATTTTATTTTTATATTTGACCGTTTTTACGATGATGATGATTTAATGTTTTGGAAATGGGTTACAAGTGCTCAAGAAATAATCAAATTCATATGAAATCACAGATGAAGATATTGAGATTCTAAAACAACTTATATCTATCCATTTAAATATTACAGTTAATGTTTTCAATAAATCATTAACACCCAAACAACATTTCTTACTGCATTATCCTCGCGTAATAAAAAATATGGGCCCATTGATTCATTTGTGGACAATGCGGTATGAGGGAAAAGATAAATATTTTAAGAAAACAATGACAACAAATGATTGCAGTTCATATTAAAGATACTAATTTTTTGGATACGTTTAAGCTCGGCAAAAAGAAATTAGTAGATGTTGATAAATATAACTTTAATTTTAGTCGTAATATACCTATTTATTCAGTCAATTTTCTAGAAAATAATTTTCATTATAAAAAGGGGTTTTATATTCAAAAAAATAAATTTGTTCGAAATGAAACTGGAACATTTTATAAAATAATTGATATTTTTCAAATTGATAACGAGTTTTAGGCCCGTTGCACATTTCAGCTAAGCTAAGCTATGCGATGTAGGCTATGTGCATAGCTTTCGGTTGTAAATAAAGAGTTGTAATGAAACGTTGCACACTTGAGCTAAACTATGCGAGCTATGTTTTTTGTTTTGAGGGATGCAAACTATCTTAGCTCGAGTTGTCTTCGTCAGCTAACATCGCTCACATATACACTGAAGTTTCTGTACATTTTATTTTTAACTCGTAGGCTACTTAGTTATATTAGGTATCGTGTCATAAATCATAATAAATGAATTATGCAAAAACATTAATGTATGTGTGAGTGATGTAATTAGCTAAAATGTGCAACGGAGTGAGCTAAGCGGGCTAAACTATGCTAATATAAACTACGTTTCTCGCTTAGCTTAGCTGAAATGTATAACGGGCCTTATTTCTATGTTTCTGAATATCTTGGAGTGTACGATGAATTTTACTGTGCCTACATGATTATTTTTGAAATAGGAAACCTATAACTATGACATGACATTATTTATAAAAAAATGTTTTGAATCAAAAACCTGCCATAATAATATCATAATAATTACAGTATCAATAAAAATTGAAATGAGGTTTACTTTCATATAAATTTCGGTATTAGACATTTCGGCTTTCGCAATAACATATTATCAAAAGCGATAATTTTTGCTCTTTAAATAGACATATTTTTTACCTTATTTCAAGCAACTTATTTCATTTTTCGATAAAATAAATTTGAAAATATTTTAGAAAAAACAGTACTTCGAAATACATTATAATTATGTTTTGGATGTACATATATACGATATAATTAATAACGTATATGACAATTTTTTTTAACTGTGTGGCTTACACAAAGCAAAATAAAATTTTGTTTAAATCTGCTGCGGTACAGAGTTACAAGCATGCAAAACAATAATCAATTAGATTTTTTTGTTTCAGATGACCCCAAGTGCCGTAATCATGTACGCACTTTTTTTTGTATAGCTTACACGTTGCCAATAATAACATGTAAACAAATTGCAATGATTTTGTTTTGTTATAAAAAGACAATTCTGAAATAAGCTTCAAAAACAAGCCTGAACACCAGGCAACCTAATTAAATGTATTGAAATATGTGATTTTACAGCTTCAACATCATTTTTGCCTACAGTAATGTTCTTTATAAGAATGTTTATAATAATCCTAATGAAATAGGTTTCTTGTAAATGTTTGTGGGTATATTTATGTATGTTTTGCTTTATTATTTCTTTCATTTCGTTATCGAGGTATCTTTTAATATAAATTAACAGAAGCAGCTGTTGTATGTAATACATTTTATTCAAACATTAACTCTTGCATTATCAAATATAAATTGAATCTGTTTCCGGTCGGCAAACGGTAATAATGGAGTATTTACTTAAGAAATAATTTCCGATTACGTAATATTTTTTGTGAAACTGCATGTGTCGCTAATCCAATGCTAAACTAATAATTCATTTGATATTATATTGCGAAATTGATAAAAATTTGTTAAATTCATTCCTTAAGAAGCTGTTTTATATTGACAATTTTGTTTATTACAACTATGGTAATTTTAATTAAATTTATAGAATTTGTTTTATATTAACTCTTAAGGGACACACTATCAAAAAGTTACGTAAGAGACACACTGGGTGATTTTTACCCAACGATATTTTAAAAGATTTTCATAGAATTGATAGAAAATTTTCTCAAGAACATAAAAACACAATTTTGCTGCGATAAATCCGATCTTATGGAAGCCGAGCAGTGAGCGTCGTAAAAACAGGTACGGGTAAAAATCACCCAGTGTGTCTTTAACGTCAGAAAAACATGTTCATTTAAAAAATTCTCGTTGGTTAAATATTGTGTGTTTGTGTTAAACTTATAGGAGTAGAATTTTTGTCTGTTTGTACTAAAATATATATATATATATATATATATATATATATATATATATATATATATATATATATATATATATATATATATATATATACAGAGAAACCTCACTATAAGGGACGCCGACGGGACCAAAAAAGTTGTCCATTGAAGTGGGGTGCCGCTTGAACTGAAGATTTGTGATTTTTTGTATAAAAATTTTATTGGGATTCTATTTCTTATCCGATTTTAATGAAACTCAGCATTCCCAATGTAAATGAGATTCTCGAATGATTTTTAGATAAAGTTCTGGATTATGGTCAGTTAGGAAGAAACTTGGCCATTTCTTATCCGATGTTTATGAAATTCTCAAATGATTTTCAGGTGAAGTTCTGTAATATGGCTAATTAGGATGGAACTTGGCCATTTCTTATTCGATCTTGATGAAACTCCGCATGTACCAGCGAAATGGGATTCTAAAAAGATTTTTAGATGAATTTGACATTCATCAAATGAATTGATTTCATCAATAAAAGAATTGGGAATGCCCTTGAACGGATTTTCGGAAATCTATCTTGGTGATTTTTGTAATTGAAGGCCGTTAACCAACAAAAAGGCAAATTTGTCTTCAGAATCCTACTAGTCATATAGATGCGAGTGAATTTTTTCCTAACTTTTCCTAAAAAAATACAACAACAATGTTATTGCATTAGTAGTGGTGAAAAAAGAAGTCATTTAGGCGAAACTCGATTTAAAATATTTAAAAAAAACGAAAGCGACAATTAAACAATTTATTAAAAGTTCAACTTAATTCCTCATAAAACATAAAAATTGTGCAGTAATTAAAATTATAGAAAATTAGCAAATATTGGCTTACAAAAATAAAATAATGTAAACACACAACTACTTTCTAACCATTTAGTATTAACTTCAGTAATCTGGCTAGAATTCTTAGATCAACAGAAACATTTGTGCAAGATTTCAGAAATATCTAATGGGTCCCACAGGGTATCCATGGCGATTGAAAATTATAAAAAATGTAATTGGGCCATAGAAGCATTCCTAAGCAATCCTAACTACTTTCTAAGCGTTTAGCATAAACTTAAGTGGTAAGGCAAATTTAGCTCCTCATTTAACTTAAAAAAAATAGAAAGATGAACGTTTTAGATAAACATAAATAAACATTGATATCTCTACATCTAAAAGTTCAAAAGCTCATGATGAATTAGATCATGTGGATCCTAATTTAGAGGAAAATTGAGGAAGAACTATATTTGAACAAATTTTAGGCAGCCAAAAATTGAAATTAAAGGAATGGCAAATTAATAATTACCCGGATACAATTACGGCTAACAATTATTGTATAAAATTATTTAAATATAATTTTTGTTCACTAAATCTTAAATGATAAGCAGTACGTTACTGATGACATTATAAATGCTGCTGCCACCATTTTAATTAAAGAATCCAACCATATTTGTTTTGGATATATTTATATCATTAAAAGCTTTTAATTCTAAAATGATATATTGTGCGAATTGATTAAATCACAACCCGAAATCGTTTATGCCGCGGGAAGGATGTAATATATGTATATACCTTATTGCCAAAATAATAATCATTGGGTCTTGATTATAATTAATGTGGTTAAGGGTATTATTACAACATATGATCCTATGAATCCAGAAAGAATATTACTTGATGTTGCCAAACAAGCAGCAGTATTTGTTAAAGAACTTCAAAAGTTCCAAGCAATTCCAGAAAAACCTTTCACCTTTGAACCCAAATATATGTTCTCTCTACAACAGGATGGGTACCACTGTGGCCCTTTGATCATTTATGCTGTGGATAAATATACCAATAATAAACACATCCCTGAGATTCATTCATCAGACAAGAAGATATATTTATCAGCTTTATCCAAGTATCGAGATGAGCTAAAAAGGATTATTTCGGTTGGTTCAGAGGATGTTGCGGATAGATGTTTGATTTGTTTTATAATATAAGCAACCCCTTTGTTAATTTATTGCACTGCAACATGCGGGGTTGGCGGATAAGGGATTGCCCTATCCGTTTGCCGGCAGGTAGGTTGAAAATAAAATACCACCCGCGGACCAAAACTAGCACATTGCAGCATCTGTTCTCTAGAAGATACGACGCTTTTCAAACCAAGAAGCATTGTTTTATATTGAACGGCTCCATTATCAGCAATTGTAATAAAGGAGTGATCACTATTGTTATATATACTTGGCAGTAAAGAGGAACCCATTATAATAAACCAACTAAGTGCCCACAGATTGAAGAGCGGTGTACATTGAATCCCCTGTGCCGGCGGGCTTACCTCCAACGAGATCAAGCGAATGCAATGTACCGGTAGTAGAAGCATTGAATTAAACATTTTTCAATTGCCGGTTAGAAAGCAGTTGTTCAATAAACAGATAGAAAGTAGTTAGTATTGCTTAGGAATGCTTCTATGGCCCAATTACATTTTTTATAATTTTCAATCGCCATGGACACTCTGTGAGACCCATTAGATATTTCTGAAATTTGGCACAAATGTTCCTATTGATCTAAGCATTCTAGCCATAATACTGAAGTTGATGCTAATCGCTTAGAAAGTAGTTAGTATTGCTTAGGAATGCTTCTATGGCCCAATTACATTTTTTATAATTTTCAATCGCCATGAACACCCTGTGAAACCCATTAGATATTTCTGATATTTGGCACAAATGTTCCTATTGATCTAAGCATTCTAGCCATGCTTCTATGGCCCAATTACATTTTTTATAATTTTCAATCGCCATGGACACTCTGTGAGACCCATTAGATATTTCTGAAATTTGGTACAAATGTTCCTGTTGATCTAAGAATTCTAGCCATATCACTGAAGTTGATACTAAATGGTTAGAAGGTAGTTGTGTGTTTACATTATTTTATTTTTGTAAGCCAATATTTGCTAATTTTATATAATTTTAATTACTGCACAATTTTTAGGTTTTATGAGTAATCAAGTTGATCTTTTAATAAATTGTTTAACTATCGCTTTCGTTTTTTTTAATAGTTTAAATCGAGTTTCGCCTAAATGACTTCTTTTTTCACCACTAATAATGCAATAACATTGTTGTTGTAATTTTTTAGGAAAAGTTAGGAAATAATTCACTCGCATTCATATAGTCTGACGGATGATACCATTATTTCCCAGGATTAAAAAACTAACTATACTTCAGAAATTTTAGTAAACCCAGAATATTTTATAAACGATAAAATTGCAGAATAAACATTTTCAGAATTCAGCCCAATTAAAATTTAATTCACAAAGAATATAATTTATCATTAAACATTCACAAACAGCTTTTCTGAAATCATCACATATCAGATTGTTATAAAATTCTAGCATTCAAGAATTTTTCAGATCAAAACTAGTGCAGCTAGCTAGTAAGTGTATATAGTGGGTGAATATAAGTTTCATAAACTGTAAATTGATATGAAATTCTGAAGGTTAGTTAGAATTGTATAACTATTGAAATTTGTACGAATTTTGTATTGAGAAGGTGATGCTGTTGTAAACAATTAAAATATTTATTCAATAAGCTAAATTCCAACCTCAAGTCCCGTCTTCTGTTCGACTACTAGAAATAAAATGTTAGATTGAAAAAAATCAGTACGCAGTTACGGTCAGGTTATGAATAACATAAGAATTTTTGAATTTCGAGTAACTCTCAAATAATTTCGTATAATCTAAACAGCCCCAAATAACCACGAATAATCACTAGTTAAACAACAAGAGGTTCGAAAATATTCGAATATACAGTTTATAGGACGAGTTGTGTTGCCTAGGAAACACAACAACACCGCAGGTGGAGTTGTGTTTCTTAGGTAACACATCGAGTCCGCAACTGTATATTCAGATGATTTTCGGAGCTCGAGTTGTATATGTTAAGACTATACAACGAATCAATCATGTCAAATATCAAAAATATTAATTGTTTGTTTATATTCATGGAAGATATGATTTATTTGTTTGCGGCCGAAACCCCACTATTGGTGTTTCGCGAAACACTATTTAGCAACGCAAATAACCGATGTTATACATCGTAACTAAGTAAAATTCAACTATTTGATAGGTCTATTTTCCAATGAGTTGTATAGTCTCGAATATAGCCTCAATGAATCTCGTGCAATATAGAATTATTATACACTCATTAAATTTCTTGTTAAAGTGTCAGGGTCGCATAATTCGAATATCATCATTAATATCAAGAAAACCAACGCAAATCACTCAAATTCCTGAATAATTTAAAATGTCCTGAAAAGCCTTTAAAATTTCAGTCATTTTGAATTATACCCCGTAAAATATTGAAAATCTAGAAATAGGGAAATCTTGAACCGACCAACACAGCGAATAAACCCAAAACATGCAAAACGAAAAACCCTCACTTAATTTAACTTAACTAAATCGAGATTTTAAAAAAAATGTTTGAAATGTTTTACATAAAATCAGGCATCAAAAACTCTTAAGTTTGCATTTTCGAACTATTTGTATTTTTTTATTGATTTTCATTTTATCGGATACAATATAGCATATCTGCGAAATAGCGCAAGTAGCGCACTTTAAGTAAGCTTCAGATTAACCGACAATAACAACATTGCATGGCTGAATCATATCAACAGGTTTCAATACGTTGGCACAATATTCCCCCATTACATTACCGCGTGGATTATAATTGACAACAACATAAACGTTACCGTTGGCCGCCTTTTGCATTCCAATACCAATATGGGTGGTCGATTTCCAGACGACTTGTGTAAAATGTCCACTAAGACAATCAACATCTTCCCGCTCATAGTTGTATTTCTCGCGTTCTTCCATAAATGAATCACAAACCTCTTTTACAGTTGGATATATATTCGGATCGGTTGTACATAGCTTGTAAACATTTTCACCAAGCGACGTCGAACAACTGTAGTCGAGTTGATCACGATCAGCCAATCGAACAGCCCAATTCTGCGCAATTTCATTCAGATCATCTGAAATGCGAACAAATGGTACTTTGTGATGTTTTCGATATATATTGTGCTGATTGAGTAACAATTTTCGAAACTTATTGATAATCGGATAGTTTAGTAGTCGATTTACGGGTGGCGCAATGAATCTGCAAACAAATAAAACAAATTACTACAAATCAATGTAACATATAAAAAATACTCACTTGCGCGTCCTATTTGGGACATATATTGTTCCAGCTGGAAAAACATTGGCAGTAAATTCTCCAGCAACGTTACCTTTTGGACTGTAATTTATTACAGAGTACACAAAACCAGATTCACCGCGCGCCATACCAACCCCCAACTCAGTTGTATCATACCAAACTAACTGTGTGAAATGGTTAACGTCGACCAAGTCGATGATGCTACCCACACCAAATTTGTAATTAGCGATTTCACTGTAAAAATCATCACAAATCAGGTTGGCAATAACATCGACCGGTGTCGAAGTCCAATATACGCGATGCAAATTTTCACCGTAGTTGAGTTCTTGTTCCGATCGATGAATTGATTCTTCCATGTCGGCATTCAATTCGGCCCACTCCTGCGCATAATTATTTAATTTAGTGCACAGTGTTAGAGGACCACTGCCATGATTGGCGCGTCGAATATTATGTCCGATTAGAATAGCTTCGCGAAACTCGTCAAGAAGCGACTTAAATTGTGTTCCGCTAGCCATGTCCACTTCTCGGGTTATTATCGTGACAATAGACAGTTTGAGTTAAATTGATTACCGTTTTTATAAGAAATTTTTTAATGATCGCCACCATAATTTATCAACAAATGCAAATTAGCATAATGGCAAGATTGCAGTCATTAACCCCATTCCGTTTGGTGATGCAAATTTAAATGACATTATTTATCTCGCGACCGCAAAATATTCTGCCGAATTTTTTTTATTTCTTATAATCTCGGGAGATATTTATAATGAACCACAATTTAGTCTCAACCAAATATGCAGTTCAAGATAATTTTTTTTGTGCGGTTACAAATTTTTTTGTATAAATATACCATTCGCCCAAACTAAATGTGTCTATTGTCACGATAGTAACCCAAGAAGTGGACATGTCTTGCGAAACTCAGTCTCCGGTTGGTCCGTGGAATGATAAATCACTTCTTGCAAAGTTTCGCGAAGCAATGCTGGTCGAGCACAATATACGAAGGGCGTATCATGGCAGTGGTGAATTAAAACTGTGCAATAATCTAAATAATTATGCACTTGAATGGGCCTTGGTCAATGCTGGTATGGAGGAATCAATACACCGATCGGATCGTGATCTTATTTATGGTGAGAGTTTGCATCGTGATTTTTGGGATGCAACACCCGTGAAAATAATGGCACATTTAATTTGTGACGATTTGTACAACGAGGTTGATCAATATAAATTTGGCGATTGTGATCCTAAAAATTTGGTGAATGTCGATCATTTCACACAAATGGTTTGGTACGATAGCACTGAGATGGGGGTTAGTGTTGCGCAAGGAGAATCCGGATTCGTTTATTGTGTGATCAACTATAATCCGAGAGGAAATGTGGCTGGACAGTTTGGTGCAAATGTATTTCCAGGTGATACCGAGTATAAACCAAGGAAGGTTGTGTAAGTATTTCGTTCATGACATGGAATGCGACTAATTAAAAGTAATTGATAATTTCATTTTCAGTGATGATTCAATATTCATCCCGCCACCAGTTACTAACTGCACAAAATCACCATACTTTGATATATTTCGTAAAAAACTTACGGACCAGCATAACATACATAGGAAACGTCATGGTTTGCAATTTTTAAAGAATGCTGACTACTTGAATCAACTAGCTCAAACCTGGGCGATTCACTTAGCTCAACAAGATTTCGTCGAAAACAGCCATTCTTGCTACGGCGAAAATATTTACCAGCACGTCACGGCAAATCCAACCGGATATCCAACACCTATTGAAGTTTGCAAATCATTTGCGGATGAGGCGAGCAATTATCAGTATTTAACTGACGATGAAGAACAAAAGGCTTGCCACTATACACAACTGGTTTGGAAAGAAACATCCGCATTGGGAATTGGAATACAAAAGGCGATAAGTGGAAATGTTTATGTCGTTTGCTATTATAATCCACCCGGTAATCGCATTGGATTTTATTCTACGAATGTGGCTCCACCAATCACCTTGAACAGGCAACCACAATCATAATAGCCGAATAACTATCCGAATGTGTATTGTTATGGGAAGTAACCCGCTGTATTCCTTATTAAAGGCATATTTATACTGACTACAAATTGACTATTCCTGGATGTCAGATTATAATGTTATTGGAAAGTAATAAAAAAGAAGAATAAAGAAACCACAACGAAACCTGAATATTTATTGCGATTTTCTGGATTGTTCATTGGGCCCATATAGAGTAACGAATTCCGTCGAATAAAAATTTCCATTACTCACGTAATTTACCCAACTCTATCTCGGATCAAAATAATACGTGTGGGTTATCAAAATTAAAGATTTTTTTCTTTTTACGACGCAAATGTGTCTAACACACACGCACACACAAAACATCTCCGTTAAATCAAAAACCCATAAATTTGTCATTACATAATCTGAGCAAAAAGAGCAACCGAACAAAAATTTCAATGATGAGCCTTTTTAAATTTTGATTACAGTGATTTTGTATGTTCACGAGCACACAAAAAAATGACAACAACCACAACAACAACAACAGCCAAAATTACTGATGACATCCAAAATATTTGTTGGTGTACCCCCATAAATGTATGTATGTATGTGTGTGTGTGTTCGCTTATTTCGAGAAAATTGATTGTAACATACATACTCCTTAAATTAGTCATCACTTTTTTTATTTTGTTGTATTGTTGTCGTTTTATATTATGTTTGCGGGGTTTTGTATCTCGACGCCCGACATACACAACATAATGTATAATATATGTAAGTATGTACGCGATCATATTACATAATATATGTAACACTTTATCCTTATTATTCTGCGTGTAATTTCTTCCTGTCATTCAAAATGTAGTATATAACAACAACGGAAAATATTTTGGGAAATCTTCCCGAATATTCGTAGAGTATAAAATGATGCTGTATATTGTGTTTTAGGGGAGCACACACAACATCATAATATACACATTCAAAATTGGGTTGAATATTTTAATGTGATTTAAGAGAATTTTTCATCCGCGAGCGCCTTTTTTTGGGTGTGCGTGTAGATATTTTGACGGGTTGATGTTTGATGAAAACATTTCGCATTTTGTTGTTTTTAGGTTTTGTACGAGTATGTATAAACAGAAGGGCTTTGAATTGATGCCAATAATATACAAATTTTATGTTTCATATATACGAATAATATTTACATACTGGAAAAATAATTTTCAATCTCTCGTTACAAATGATACCAAAGGAATGAGATTCTTGATTTTTCGTTATCGTTATCGTATACATGTAAATATTTTATGTAACGTGATAATATTTTGTGGTTTCTGTGAACTAGTTTCGTCATTCGCAAACGAAACACAAAAAAAAATTTAATTAGAGATTCTTGTATTATGTTTATGAAAATTGAAAATATTTGTAGTTTCAGTTTTCTTTTTAATTAAAATATCATTTATACGAAGGTGCGGTGTACGGTTGAAAACCATATGGAAATGTTGTTAAACAAAAATTTTAAAATTATTGTAAACACAATGGAAATTGATGTTGTCACTATACCTTTTGTCTGTGGTTAATTATCAAATAAAAAATAAATAGTTGCCACTTGATGTTTAGAAATGTGTTTCCAAGTACAACAAGGCTATACTACGGAGTTAGATAGTTGGTCACATTTAATCAGCGATAAAAATTTTTTAAAATGATATTTTGAAATTTTAGCACTCCACTCAGCTAAAATGAACAAAAATTGCAACACAACAGACTTTTTTTAAAAAGTTGCGCGAGCAACAAAAATTAATTTGTAACGTGACTCTATTACTCAATAGTAATACTCTCATAGTTTTCAATACATACTTCATTATAATTATAATCAAATATTTTAATTTATTATTAAAAATTAGCATGACTAGACCCCTGTGACAAACTGATTTTTGTAGCATACTGATTTTTGTAGCATGCGCAATATTTTAAAATACGTCTGCTCTATGATCAATCATCTGTGTTCCGAACTTGATCAATTGCACCATTTCCTTTTTTTGTTATTATTTGAAATTATTTTTAAATCGTCTTAAACAATGTATACTAACCAATAACGTAGGACAAGTGATAAATTATGACCGACATTTTTTTTTTACAAAATAACAGAAAAAAACTCTTTCATTGGACCTGTGGAGGAATTGCTAGTTATGTTGTTGGGTGATTTTGCTCATGGTCAGCGTATGATTTTATGTTTATGTAGTCTGTAAGTAATTTGTATGTTCCATCGACCTTACGATTCTGAAAATAGTCAACTTTTCTTTTTTCACCAAATGGAAGGCAACCGTCATACTAAATAGACCGAAAATGCAATTCTATATAGGCTGAACCGTGTTGAGAAGCTAATAGACGAACTTAGGTAGGTCCAACACAAGATTTTAATTTGGAAATTATAGAGAATTATTTATTATTAAAATTATCACGCGACGTAATATTTCCACAAGCTCAATTTTCGACGATTCTTAAAGCAATGCTAATCTAATGACGTTTAGCTTATTGAGAGTAACGATTTCAATCATAATCATGAACGATGGTCTCTTTATGCGAATTGAATAGAAATAATTCAGCAAACATAACTAACTATTCGAGAATCTATTAAAGCACATAACGCGGTAACGAAGAGAGTACACGCACAACCAGATACAAGAGACCAATTTACAGCTTCGACGTTAAATGATAAAATAATATGTTAATTACCAGTAAAATCGTTATTGCAAAATCGAGAAATCTAATTTAATCTAATTTGTAATTTGTATACATATGTATTTCTTGTATTTTCATTTTTAATTTTAATTTTTAGTTTTTTTTATTTTTAGTTTTTTTTTTTTTTTTTTTATTTATATTTATACTCGTATTTGTATTTGAATTTGAATTTGTATTGTATTTTGTAAATATTTGTATTTGTGTTTGTGTATTTGTATTTGTAATTGTTGTTTTATTTTTATTTGAATTTCAATTTGTACACCTAACTCTGTTTTTTCACGATAGATGATAGGTTCTCCAAAAACTCGTGTAAAAAAAATCGCGTAAAAAAAGATACCGTATCCATAGAAAAATAGAGGATTGGTTCCACATTTGTAAAATCCACTAAAATAATGTGATTAAAATATGAATTTATATTCAGGTCTTCGTCATCGTCACTAATTTCTTGGGCACCGGGTGTCTCAAGCGCGATATCGATATCTGTAGACGAAAGACCATCAAAACCGTCTCCGTCGACTTTATGAGCTGATGGCTATGATATTGGAATACTCAATGGTATTAGAAGGCGGATCGTCATTTTTGACGCATTCTGGTCAAAAGGTCTCCAACATCCAAAATGAGAGTCTTAGTTCAAATAGAGCTAATCTACAATGTTTGATGCAGTCATAAATAGAAAATTTCTTCCACGCGCCCATGCCAATTAAAGTTTCATCATCTATTAATCTATCTAAAATGTACCGGAATGTTGGCTTAACATATATGTAGTATGACTTAAAGGTTGCGATAATTCCTTAATCTCGCGGCTGCAGCAACGAAGAAGTGTTCGGTGGCAAAAAACAATATTCGACATTTGGATGTTCAATATGGGGATGACCAGGTGCGTTGTCTATAACTAATAGAACTTTAAATTCAAGACCTATAGCGCCGAACTTCTGGGACAAAATTTTTAAGGAATCATTCCCTAAAAGTTTCAGTTTTCACCCAGGCTTTTCTATTAGCCGTCCAGAGGAATCCGCCAAAATATACACCTTTCATTGACCGTGGTTTTAGAGCTCGATTTACAAGTAAGGGTTTAGCATCCGATCTCCTGAAGCGTTAGAGCAAACTAAAAATGTTACACGATCCTTGGCTGCATCCTTGGCAGTGGCTTGAATGTTCTACTGGGCATTCGTTTCCAGAAAAGTCCTGTTTCATCTGCATTCCTTACCTCACATGTTGTATTTTGACATGTTTTTTATTGCAAAATTTTTTTGTTGAATCGCGTTAAATCAAATTCGCGTAAAAAAAGCTCGCGTAAAAAAAGAATTAAGTGTACATATTTGTATTTGTATTATTTCTTTTTGAATTTGAATTTGAATTTTTAATTTTTAATTTTTAATTTTTAATTTTTATTTTTATTTTTAATTTTTAATTTTTAATTTTTAATTTTTAATTTTTAATTTTAATTTTAATTTTTATTTTTTATTTTTTTTTTTTTTTTTTTAATTTTAATTTAATTTTTATTTTTTTTTTTTTGTTGTATGTATTTGGATTATTTCTTTTTGTATTTGTATGTGTATTTTTAATTTTAAATTTTTATTTGTATTTTTGTTTATATTTTTAATTTTGTTTATTTTTATTTTTTATTTTAATTTTAATTTTAATTTAATTTTTATTTTTAGTTTATTTTTTGGAGGCCGTTGTGTGATGCCTGGAATTCGCGTTAAAGTTGCGGTAGCACCGATTTCACAAGTAAAAATACCGGACTTAAATGGGGCACACACAATGAACAAGTTTTTAATGATATGTGGCCGAATTTATTTTATAAATTGATTTTTACAAATGTGGATTAATATCCACCACTTCAATTATTCTATAATTAATTACTTTTTAATTTGATAGATAGCCCGGTATTATTCTTCAATTTGCGTAAATTATTTTGTCGCTTTTTTTATATTAATTTTTGATTAGAAAAAATTGCGATGAGGTATCGCTTGCACAAGAGCAGAAAAGAGAGTGTGTGTGTTGAAAATTTTAGTTCATGTCAGAATAGATTTTTTTTATTTTTAAGATCTAAAAAACTTAGACTTAATTTTTACGTTCAGTAATGGGTAAATGATTTAGATTGCGATGTCGACAAAAGATGGTGATAATTCCGGTGTTGCATTAAATTTATCCAAGATATTAATTTAATGCAAATAGTGAACTGTACTAAAATATAGGGAAATATTATTATGTTGAGTACAGACATAAACCACTATAATAGTTGCAAGAAAGTTGCTATCCTTTTATAGGTGTCACTATTGACCGAAAAGAGATGTGCCATCACAATTATATTTTCAAGTTGAAATGCGTTACATTTCAAATAATTGTGGCGATAAACGAATTTAATTAACGATTTAAATGAGAGAATCGCCACAATTTTTAATTTAATTTTTATTTTTATTCTTATTTGTATTTGTATTTGTATTTATATTTCTATTTGTATTTATATTTATATTTGTATTTGTATTTGTTTTTTGATTTTGATTTTTAATTTTAATTTTAAGTTTTAAGTTTTAATTTTTAATTTTTAATTTTTAATTTTTAATTTTTAATTTTTAATTTTTAACTTTTAATTTTTAATTTTTAATTTTTAATTTTTAATTTTTAATTTTTAATTTTTAATTTTTAATTTTTAATTTTTAATTTTTAATTTTTAATTTTTAATTTTTAATTTTTAATTTTTAATTTTTAATTTTTAATTTTTAATTTTTAATTTTTAATTTTTAATTTTTAATTTTTAATTTTTAATTTTTAATTTTTAATTTTTAATTTTTAATTTTTAATTTTTAATTTTTAATTTTTAATTTTTAATTTTTAATTTTTAATTTTTAATTTTTAATTTTTAATTTTTAATTTTTAATTTTTAATTTTTAATTTTTAATTTTTAATTTTTAATTTTTAATTTTTAATTTTTAATTTTTAATTTTTAATTTTTAATTTTTAATTTTTAATTTTTAATTTTTAATTTTTAATTTTTAATTTTTAATTTTTAATTTTTAATTTTTAATTTTTAATTTTTAATTTTTAATTTTTAATTTTTAATTTTTAATTTTTAATTTTTAATTTTTAATTTTTAATTTTTATTTTTATTTTTATTTTTTTTTTATTTAGGTATTTTTTTAATTTAATTTTTATTTGTTTTTTTATTTTTAATCTTTTTTTTATTTGTAATGGAATTTGTATTTTTTTTTTGTATTTGTATTATTTCTTTTTGTATTTGTATGTGTATTTTTAATTTTTATTTTTATTTTTAATTTTTAATATTTCATTTTTAATTTTTATTTTTATTTTTGTTTATATTTTTAATTTTTTTCATTTTTATTTTATATTTTAATTATAATTTAATTTTTAGTTTTATTTTTAATTTTAACTTTATTTTTATTTTTTATTTTTATTTGTATTTGTAGTATTTGTATTTATATTTGTATTGTATTTTTATTTTTATTTTTAATTTTAATTCTTAATTTTAATTTTTAATTTTTTGTTTTTAATTTTTTATTTTTTTTAATTTTAATTTAATTTATATTTTTTTTTTTTTTTATATTCTTTTATTTGTAATTGAATTTGTATTTTTATTTTTGTTGTATTATTTCTTTTTGTATTTTGTGTGTGTATTTTTAATTTTTAATGTTGATTTTTATTTTTAATTTTATTTATTTTAATTTTCTATTTTAATTTTAATTTTAATTTAATTTTTATTTTTATTTTTATTTTTATTTTTATTTTTATTTTTATTTTTATTTTTATTTTTATTTTTATTTTTATTTTTATTTTTATTTTTATTTTTATTTTTATTTTTATTTTTATTTTTATTTTTATTTTTATTTTTAATTTTATTTTTATTTTTATTTTTATTTTTATTTTTATTTTTATTTTTATTTTTATTTTTATTTTTATTTTTATTTTTATTTTTATTTTTATTTTTATTTTTATTTTTATTTTTATTTTTATTTTTATTTTTATTTTTATTTTTATTTTTATTTTTATTTTTATTTTTATTTTTATTTTTATTTTTATTTGTATTTGTATTTGTATTTGGATTTGTATTTTTATTTGTATTTGTTATTTTTATTTTTAATTTTAATTTTTAATTTTTAATTTTTAATTTTTAATTTTAATTTTTAATTTTAATTTTTATTTTTAATTTTTTTTTAATTATTGTAATGTATATTTTTTTTTTCATTTTAATTTAATTTTTATTTTTTTTTTTTAATTTTAATTTTATTTGTATTTGGATTAGTATTTTTATTTTTATTTGTATTTGAATTTTTGTTTTTGTTTTTATTTTTATTTTTACTTTTATTTTTATTTATAATTTTATTTTTAATTTTATTTATATTTTAATATTTAATTTTAATTTTATTTTTATTTTTTTTGTATTTTTTTTTATTTTATTTTATTTCTTTTTTTTTTTTTATTAGGATTTGTATTTGTATTTGTATTTTTATTTTTAATTTTTATTTTAATTTAATTTTTTATATTTTTTGTTTATTTTTATTTTTTTTTTATTTGTAGTTTTATTTGTATTTTTATTTTTAACTTTTAATTTTAATTTTTAATTTTAATTTTTAATTTTAATTTTTATTTTTATTTTTAATTTTTTTTTCATTTTAATTTACTTTTTATTATTTTTTTCAATTTTAATTTAATTTGAATTTGTATTAGTATTTTTATTTTTATTTGTATTTTGGTTTTTGTTTTTATTTTTATTTTCACTTTTATTTTTATTTATAATTTTATTTTATTTATATTTTAATATTTAATTTTAATTTTATTTTTATTTTTTTTGTATTTTTTTTATTTTATTTTATTTTTTTTTTATTTTTATTAGGATTTGTATTTGTATTTGTATTTTTATTTTTAATTTTAATTTAATTTTTTGTATTTTTTGTTTATTTTTTTTATTTGTATTTTTATTTGTATTTTTATTTTTACTTTTAATTTTAATTTTTAATTTTTAATTTTAATTTTTAATTTTAATTTTTATTTTTAATTTTTTTTTCTAATTTTAATGTAATGTATATTTTTTTTTTCATTTTACTTTAATTTTTATTATTTTTTTCAATTTTAATTTAATTTGTATTTGTATTAGTATTTTTATTTTTATTTGGATTTGTATTTTGGTTTTTGTTTTTATTTTTATTTTTACTTTTATTTTTATTTATAATTTTATTTTTAATTTTATTTAAATTTTAATATTTAATTTTAATTTAATTTTTTGTATTTTCTGTTTATTTTTATTTTTTTTTAATTTGTATTTGTATTTGTATTTTTATTTAAATTTTTTCTTGTATTTTATTTAATTTTATTTTTATTTTCAATTTTAATTTTAGTTTAATTTTATTTTTTTTCTTTTCTTTTTTTTTTTTTTTTTATTATTATTTATATTTTTTTTGATATTTAATTTTATTTATTTGTATTTTTATTTGTATTTGGAAGTATGCATTTGTATTTTTATTTGTTTTTGTATTTTTATTTATTTGTATTTTTATTTAATTTTGTTTTATTTTTGTTTTATTTAAATTTTTTTTATTTCATGCTAATTCTTGACTTATGGTATGGACAAATCCCAATCAGATTTTAATATTTATGATGATTTTAATCTTATTTGCGCTTAGCAGATTTCTTATGGTAGTTAATTGGAGTCTAATATTATTTATTTATTTATTTATTTATTTATTTATTTATTTATAATACAATGATTTTGGCACACCCTATTTTGAGCTATAGCTCATTCACAATAGAGTGTGCAATAGGTGGCCAATATTTTATATAGCAAAAGAAACTGCAACTGCAACCAACATCCCAAATTTATATTTAGTCTTTCCGTTGTCCATTGCCTCTTCATTTGAAAAATATTCCACTCTTCTTAACAGGATCTAGGAATTTAATCGCCCGAATTTATCTCGGTGATTCCAATCGTACCATGGTTAAGCTCTTTTGGCATTAAAAGCAAGTTGCAATGTACGATTTAATTAAAAAAAATAAAAATATTTTTTTTGTACGAAAAAATAAAAATCACAACCTGACTCGAAAGTCAAAGCCAACTAAACAGAACCACAAAAAGAACCACGACGGTATAATTTTAAAACTTGTCCTAACCAATGCAGGCAGTACTTAATATAGTGGAAATCACCCTCCATTTTAAACAAAAATTTAAATTTAAAATTTTATTCCAGTTTTAGAAGTGTTCAAACGAGGGAAGAATAATGGCGGAGGGGTCATATACGAGCAGACAAATATTTTACGGCCTAATTTCCAAATAAACTAACAAATCTAGAGTCACTCACATTTTTCTTGCAAATATTAGAAAGTTAGTTTGGCGAAATAAATTTCTTGTTTTAAACTTCATCATTTGCTCTCAAATTTTCATTTCATGCTAACAAGTGTTCTTTGTGGCCCTATATTGTTAAAGTGCTCTGCCTTTTTGGTGGTTTACTGAAACCATCGTGCTCAGTGAACACGGGGCCATGCTAGTTTTTTAAATTCTTTTATAGATTTTATTAAACTTTCTTTCGTTTCATATATATGATACTTTATTTATGTTGTATAATGATACTTTTATTCTAATCATGAATTTTTTAAATTGTTTAAAACACGTGTCGATTCACCCAAGATGGTAATATGTGTAATAAAAGAAAATCTCTAGATAGTATTTAACTAATAAATGATTTGCATTACCCGTTTACTCTTTAGTATTGGTCCTTACAAATTTACCAATTGATAGATTATACACCATACGCCTAAACAACAGTAGCAAACAGTGCTCTGCCACAATAAATTTCATGTTATTTATGTAAAAGATTATTATGCAAACCTTAATAGTTTTCACCAAAACACCAGAAGGAAAATGCTAAAAAAACTTAAATTTATTTAAAACCTTCGGTTACCTACATAATAAATTACTACACAAAAAATCCTACACCACGGAATGAAAAAATCTGCAAATAAATTTTGATTTTATTTATAACAAAAAACTATAAACTTTACCTTTATATACGTATGTATATGTAGTGTATGCACCAAAAGCTTAATACTGTTCGGGATAAATTTAAAAATAAAAAATAAAAATTACACGGCAAACAATTCATTTCAATTTCTTGTATTTTCTAAAAAAAAAAATTTTTTATCGAAATCTGTGTTTTTCTTCCTTCTTATTAGTTTCTATTTCTTGTACAAGGAGTTTATTTTTACGTTGCGCTTTCGTGGAAATAGAAATAAAATTCTCTATTGGAATATATACACATAAACTTATATTTATATGGTGAACTTATTCTTTTTTCTAGATTTCCCTCTGCTGTTGTTGTTGCAGAAGGTTTTCCAAATGGAATATACATTATGCTGGAAAACACATTCATTGCTGATAACACAAAACAAACAAGTACAAACAATTTTTTTTTCGATATTTTACAGCTTTGGTCTAATTTTAAATGTCTTATGTGTTCTTGTATTTGTATATTTCGTACATTTTAAATATTAGCTAAATGGAATTCTCTTATCACTGACACATTTTGATTGTTGTTTCTCCACCACCCACTTGTTAAATAATTTGGAAATTTTCAATGGATGATTAAAAAAAAATCGCATTACGTTTAAGCATTAATCATAAATTAAAGCTCTGCCATCTGTTAATGATATGAATTTATCCAATGAGATTAGTATTTACGAATTAATTAATATAAATTAGAATATGATCGAAATTAATCTTTGTCGGAAAACCAGTTGACACGTTGAAGATTTTAATATGAAATCTTCGGATTAGAATGTGCAAAGAATGTGACAGGATAAATAACGTATGAATGAATGAGCTAAAGCTTGAATCAATATTCAGATACTGTAGGCAATTTTAAGTTATTTCCTAAATCTGTAACATTCAAGTAATTTTTGAAATTTGTAATGGATGTTCTTGTCAGGTCTGACAGAAACCTGTTCAAGAGAATCTGAACGATCAGAATCAAACGTGTAGCACACGAAAAATAAAAATTCATCAATACGAAAAATTTCGTCAGAAATAGCTATTCTTGAAAACAGTAAAAAGTCTCCACCAGCGAGTTTACCAAAAGGACGAATTACTGGAAATCAAAAAGAGATTTTCAAAGCCTTTAGAAGGTATGTTCGCAGGAAAAATTGCAGAAACGTGAACCTGCTCAATCAGATTAGCCAGGTACCGAGTACCTTCGGAAGGAATATTCAAGCGTTACCCTGATCTCTGAAGTTATGGTCGGAATCAGACGAAAAAACGGAAAGTGTTTCTTTGGTTTTTCGCCGTTCATTATCTCTTAATAGACAAAAAATTCTCAGACTCCATCATAACAGTGATGTAACACCACAATAAATTTTAGCACCAATGTTTGATACGATTTACGTGCCCTCGTTATAATACGATCCAAGTACAATTTCAATAAAAACCGACTGTAAACATAAAAAAAAATTAATTCAAAAATATAAAAACTTGGCGGTCCTTGGTAAAAAAAAAAATAAAAATTCATCAGATTCAAGGGTGATTGAATAGCAATCAAAATTATTCTTATTGCTTCTGTGTACATATACCGCAAATCGGAATTTCTGTACAAAACCGACTTTTATGTTATCTGTGTGTATTTGTTTGTTATATGTTTTTATGTTAATTATGTGGCAAACGAAATGAATTTTTTTATTTGATTGCCATTTCGAATTCGATTTCTCCCTCCCCCAATACGAGTATGTACGTCTTACATTTTTATTCATTTTCTGACGCTCTATTGTGTCTAATTTAATTTTATTCCAAATTTTTTGATCGCGCGCATATTTTGATTGATTGTGCTGATAAAATTTGTGGTAATAATGTAATAATATACATTCAAATTGAAATGTTTATATGCGGTGTTGTTTAAAAGCTTTAAAAACGCGAGATAGTTGGAAGAAAATTAAATATTTCCGTACAATAAAATTTGAAGTCGAGAACGATAACTGGATCAACATAACACGGTTCAAAGATAATACACTTTAATTTATCCTTCAGTCAACATTTAATTTATCGTTTATACCGTAATCCAGTACTTTGGCATCGTACAACACTGTATAGCAAACATAACACGATAGACAAATAGGAAAATGAAGACATTAAACTATGTGTATATAGTGAGAATATTAGAGATAATAAAAATTAACAAGGAAATAAATTAATTCAATTTTTTTTATAGTTTTCCGGAAGTTTTTACACTATCTTTTGTTTTAATGTTTTAATTATTTTTTCGGCACAATGGAAAAATGGCAGACGATACAAATTTTACAAATCGCTTTATAGGAATCGTTACAATAAGCTGTACAAATTAAACTACACTGCAATTACAATAATACGACGAAATCCAATGTTGGCGATTACTTTGAAAATAAAAGGTTTTTTTTTCTATACCCACAACAACAAAAAAAAAAGCTTTTAATTAAATAAAAAAAATCATGTTGTGTCTCTTCTTTATATTTATAAGTACATGGGACAGGGATGAGAGACAATACCAAACCGATAAAAATAAATCCAACTTTTATATTTTCGTAAAAAAGCTCATTTAATCAACTGTTCTAATTAAAAGCATGTTTATCTCATTATATACATACTATATATAGCGACAGAAGATTTTTTGAGAACTTTTTTTTTTTGTGTATAGATTTAAAATAAGATATAAAATTGAAAAAAAAAAATTAATTATATATTTCCTTAATTCAAAAGTAAGTGTACATAAAACAATAGTATAAAAGTTTATTTTTAATGGTTGTCTTGCTAATTTAAAAATCGAAAAGAAAAAAAAACGAAATTAAAAAGTTGGATTTTTTTAAATTCGATTTATTTTATTTGAGTTGTTGTCATCGTTAAAATAATAATTAACAGAAGGAATGAAAACGAGAAAAGTTTTATTTTTTGGTATGGTAATGGTCTGCTAATTAAAATATTTGATGAGAGATTCGTCTGATACAGCTGAATTGACGCGCTTCTTTTTTGGTAAAGAATTTCTTTTTTTATAGCGGGGTAAATTTAGTGTGGCTTCTATAAATCAGTTTAGATTTTTGGTTTTTACCAGTTTGACCCCAGTATGCGGTATCTTAATAAGGTTAGTTCCTTGTTGGTTATAGAGGCCAGAAACTAATTTTTTGTGACCGATTATAAGACCTTGGATGGCCTATGCCTTATTTTTTAAACAAAAAAACATCTTAATATCAGTCTGTGGGCACCAAGATAGTAAGTTCGTTCTCCTTCCGATTGGAATAAATTTTTAAAAGTATTTAAATTTTTTAAGAAGTTATTTTCTACACTAATAAAGTACATTGATAATTTGCTGCATGGGCCATACAACCATTCTTTGCCCACCCATCTCGGTTCTGGTGGTTTAATTTACTGGCCTAATTTCCTTACATTTATGGAACTCAATGACATAATTTCATACATAATTTGCCAGTTTAGGCCAATAAAAGTGTCGTTGAATGTTCTCTAGAGTTTTCGCAGAACCAACATGAGCAGACGTAGGAGGGTTGTGAGCTTGTCCCAGAATGTACATTATCAAGGAAGGAGGTAGGTGTAATTTCCAATTAGGTACATCAGACATAGTAAAAGACTTAAATTCGTTTGCCGATTCAGTTGACAAGGATTTTGCAATCCGATATCATACAATTAGGGAAGGAGTCAGACGAAGGTAGAACTTTAGAAATGAATTCTAAAAATTCGGGAGATTTGAAGGATACGGAGTCAAGATTAATATTAAAGCCGCGGTAATTTAAAACGATATCTTCCATAAAGACTTTCGAAAGTGGATCCGGTACGAGGTTCTGTGATCCACTACAGTTTCAGACTCGAGCGCACTAGCCTGCCTGTGAACTCTTTCTGGCTCATAAGCCATTTAAAACTTGCGTGGTCAGTCGGAACTTCTTTATGCTAAGCATAGTCGTGAAACATTCTAGCTCGATGATGGAGTAATTTCGCTGTGCTCATCTTCCTACAACAACACCCCTCCGACACCAGTTGTACTAGCATCGCATTGAATCACAAACGGTTTGAAAAAATTTGCGTGTCCAATACTTGAGCATTTAAAAGAGCCAATTTGGCATTCTCAAATGCTTGCTTACATTTTAAGTTCTTTTTGGTGAGATCTGTTAAATGCACAACCAGAGAAGCGAAAAAAGGTATTAAGCGCCGATATTCCCAAGAAACGACGAAGTTTATTAGACGTAGTTGGTATTGGCTAATCGTGTACGGCTTTGACCTTATCCGGATTTGTTGAAAGGGTTCCATCCCCAACCACATAACCTAGATAGTTGACGCGTTTGAGGAGGAATGTGTCTTTTTTCAAGGTTTACTTTTAAACCAGCACCAAATAATCTTTTAGCAACAATTGACAGCAATTCGAGATAATATTCAAATGTCCCAGAAGCAATAGTCATCCAGATTAACAAAAACGCGATCGTGAAATTCATGAGGAACACCCGATCCATTAACCGGCTCATAGGCTGACGTTACAGAAACTAAACGACATAACCTTGAATTGATGATACAAAGGAGTACCAGGGACTGGTACTGACGCATCTTTCAAGTCAAGGCTTGAGGTCCATCTTATTTCTTCCAATCGGCTGATGAAACCGTTGATTATAGTCAATTGTTGTTTGATGGGCGTATCACCTTTTACGTTGATATTGTGTGAAATTACGGAAATTTTGCCAAAACCGTTTTTGTTAAACGAAAGAAATTGTTGTGAGAAAGAACATGAAAATCAGAATGATCTTTATCCAACTCAAAGATACATTTTGAAATTATTTTAAATAAATTCCAAAAATGTATGACTAAATACAGAGCTTATGGGCTTGAAATTAGATAAATATTCATTGCTTTCTATGCACCGTTGTAGTAGACAGTACCTACTCCTAAAATATCCCAGAATATACGCTATAAATTTGTACATTCGAATTTAAAAGATACTTTTCACAGCCATGTCCCAGGCACCACTATCCATTAAACCTTTGTATGGTACACTAATCTAAATATTCGGTAATGAAAGTTTCTGAACTTGAAAAGTTTAGTACTTTGTGCTTGTCCCAATATTTACAAACACGAGAGTTAGCTTTATCCGAAAGTTTTCTATGAATTTTTTTTGAAATTAACGAGGTAATATTTACAGAACCAAAATTCAATTTAGAATTTGGAATATGAAAATTAGTTACGGCCGAAAATGTGAATGCTGGTTTTGCTGGAAATTGTTGGTTACAATTTTTGTCACATATAGTTGGTATGGCTGCCGTGTGTTTCGAGGTTGAAACAGCTTGAAAAGTTATTTCTTATATATCTGTACAAAATAATTGCAGGGGTTTTCAGCATTTAGTAAAAGTATGTCCTACAAAGACAAAAATCCTCAAAGACGGAAACTCATTATTACGGAAAATCCTCAAGGACGTAAAACAATTCATGTTTTTAGTCCCTTCAAATCATATTCAGTGATTATGAAACCGTTTATGGCGAAAACTTCTGAGACGCGGACGGAAATTCGCTCGTAGAACGAAAATTACAGCAAAAACTCCACTAAGGCGGAAAAATATTTGACATTTAGAAACTAACTTCATTTAAAAAAATGTTATCCCTGAGACCCGGAACGCGGAAAATTTAGTTGGTCCCTTGAAGTTCCGCCTTTAAGGATTTTTACTAGAATTTAGATTGTAATTTCGCTGAAACGCATCAATTTGGTTCGGATTTGGATTAAAATTTTGGAATTATCCGAGATTAGGATTTACTGAAGGATTATAATTTTGTTGACCAAAGTTTGAAAAAGAAAACTTTTGATTAATATCCGAGACAACATTTTAATTAGTATTATCAGTGGTTACAACGGTTTAATGTATACTACATGGTTAAACAATTTCAATTTCACTCACATAGCCATGATATTCAATCTCTATTTGGACGATTTTGTTCTTCTCTATATTTTTTGTGTGGTACGTCACATTGTCTATAACATCGTTTACGTCAGGGGTTTCGACTAGTGCAGACCCAAGCCCAGGCATCTTCTGTAGCAATAAAGGTATTTATTAGGTTGGGAACCAAGTCAACAACTCTACCAGCCAAATGGCTGTTAAATTTGGACGCATGTTGTTCCTCAGAAGTTCCAATATTTCTGAATGTGTCAGTGGCACTTTTAATGATCAACTGCCGCAAATCCCCGTCATTACATTGGACGACATCAATAGTGTTCTATTGCGGTTGATTTTAACATTAAACAAATATAATTTATTAGGTTGGGGGTGGTGATTTGATTTGTCTTAGCCAAATAATCAACTGTAAATACAAACGTTTACATTGCCATTCCAGATGCTGCATCATCGAAACAAATATTCCATTTATGAACGGGGATCCCATTAGAATACATAGAGCGGTTTCCGGGGGATACATTCTTACTTTGTTTCGTAAATATGTTTTTCCTCTTCATCATCAGTAACTACAGAATCCGCAAGGACACAAAATTTATAAGTCTGATTCCTTTTGGCGACTACAAATCGTCAGCTTCTGTTAGGGCATTATCCCACTCAGTATCATCAGCAAATAATTTGCTTGCTCTGTAAGCATATGTACCATATAGCACGCCATCTACAGTTCGTAGACATTCAACAAATTTTACTCCTCTCACATGTAGCAAGAGTAGTCTCAAATAAAATCGTTCGCGGTCATTCATCCTCACTGTATACATTCTACTAATATATTTTTCTCCTCGCTACTATCTGGGGACCTAATCCCGTTAATCAACCAACAGGAGACCGTTTATTGTACATTGTTGGATGTGCATATAATACCAAAAATCACCAGCTACCAGCCAACCATTCCAATTGATAACATCAATTCGTGGACAATTCCAGCAAACATTCCACTAGCAGATCCGGAATTCTTTGATTTTAAAAACGTCGATTTACTGTTGGGTGCAGAAATCTATCAAGAATTTGCTCTCTGTGGGACAAATTAAGTTAGCAGACCATCTGCCGATGTTACAAAACACCGTATTAGGATGGATAGTGTCTGGAAAAATGTCATCTCAATCAGGGTCTGATTATGATTGTCATGTAACTATCCAAGATTCTGCCACACTTAACGATCATATTGAGAAATTCTGGACGATCGAAAATTATCCTCATTCCGTTAAACAGATGTCTTTTGAGGAAGCTGAATGTGAGAATCATTTTGAACGCCTACACAAATCACCAGATTCGCTATATAGGGTCATATGGAATTAGCTGACCCCAAGGAAATAGCTTTGCCAAATGATTACTTCCCGCATCACTGTGTAATGAAACCCGAAAGGTTCGGCGAAAACTTCGAACGGGAAATCACTCAATGCAATAATGATGGTGGGTCCAGTAGTACAAAGTGATCTGTTCTCAGTTCTAATTCGTTTCCGATCACACACGTATGCATTCACCGCTGATATTGCCAAAATGTATCGGCAAATTCTAGTTAGCAAAGAAGATCATAATTTCCAGTTCATTTTGTGGCGAAATTCTCCTTCTGAACCGCTCCAAACATTTAAGTTAACAACAGTAACATATGGCGCCTCATCCGCACCGTACCTCGCTACAAGATGTCTAAAGCAGTTAGCGCTTGATAATAAAGATACGTATCCCATCGCTGCCAATGTCATCGAAAAGGATTTCTACGTTGACGATTTATTGACTGGTACAAATTCAATTGCAGCCGCATCAGAACTTAAACGTCAAATTTCTAGTATACTTCAAACTGTGGGAATGGATTTAAGAAAATGGTGTGCTAATAGTATGGGGATTATAGAAGATGTGCCAGATGACCATACCGAAAAATGTCTCAGAATTGACGAAAATGAGTTAATCAAAACTCTTGGCATTTTTTGGCAACCAACATCAGATGAATTTAAATGTTTCGTCAATATTAATCATGATCCCACCATCTCGAAGAGAGCCATTTTTTCTCAAATTGCCAGAATATATGATCCGCTTGGTTTCTTGGCACCGGTTGTGGTATTAGGGAAATTATTGATACAATCGTTATGGCAGTTGAAGATGGATTGGGACCAATCGCGACCACAACATTTACACACGTACTGGGAAATGTACCGACATAGTATCATCGCCCTGAATAAATTTGCCATTCATCAAATGCACGAACGTGCTTACGGCGCTGTTTTATATGTTCACAGTTTGGATCATAATGGTCATGCCTCCGTTAAGCTGCTATGCTCAAAATCCCGAGTTGTACCGCTACAGAAGACGACAATACCACGTTTAGAACTTTGTGCAGCTCTGTTGCTTGCTAAAAGTCACAAAATTCGCGAGAACTTGAATTTTAACGTTGATAAAATTTTCTATTGGTCGGATTCCACAATAACACTCCATTAGATAAAGTCTTGTCCTTCCAGATGGAACACTTTCGTATCAAATCGAGTGTCTACAATACAAGAGCTAACATCGTCGGAAAGTTGGTTACACGTACCGACCGAGTGGAATCCAGCTGATCTAATATCTCGAGGATTGATGCCTGACAAGTTTATTGAATCAGATCTCTGGATTCAGGGCCCTGCAATTTTACGTCAAGAAACATCCTTTTTGCCAATGCTTCGTGCGCAATTTCCAGTACCGGAAGAATTGTGTGAGGCACGGAAAACTACAAGTACCAACGTGGGTCAGTGTCAAATGAAGCACCAAACATTTTGAGAAAAACCAAATATTACAACGATTTCCGGAAACTAAAACGAATTATGGCTTACCTCCTCAGGTTCAAACTGACGCCTGGTTACAAATTAAGCGGGCCGCTGAAATTGCAAGAACTGGAACGAGCCCACATTACAATCATTAAAATAGTTCAAAGTGAAACAGCCGGCACTCCGCTCGCTGTCGCTATTTCTGGACAAGGATCATGTTATTCGAGTTGGTGGTCGCCTTCATCACACCACTTTACCATACACCCCTAAGCATCCCATCCTATTACACAAAGCACATGATTTCACATTAACTCTTATCACTTTTTACCACAGGAAGCTGCTACACGCTGGTCCAAAGGCATTACTGGCTGCTGTGCGACAATACTATTGGCCTATATACGGAATGTCTTTGTGCAAAAAGGTTTTTCGAGAGTGCATGGAGTGTTTTCGTGCTCGACCGGTTCCCATGACGCAGCAGATGGGTGATATACCACCAGAGCGGGTTGTCGCCTCACCACCGTTCTACTCAGTTGGGGTGGACTTCGCCGGACCATTTTACGTACACTATCGCATCCGCGGTAAAGGACCAACGAAGACATACATTTGCCTGTTTATTTGTTTCGTCACGAAGGCAATTTACCTCGAATTTCTTTCTTCACAAGACTTGAAGAACCAACTGCAATCGATGTGTGAAGATGATCGCATAGAATGGAAGTTCACTCCTCCGGCATCACCAAATTTCGATGGACTAGATGAATCAGGGGTGAAACTAACTAAATTTCACCTTCGCCGTACGATGGGCTCAGCTAAGTTCACTTATGAACAATTGTTGATATTGATAAAACAAGTAGAGGCAGTTTTAAATTCTTGCCACTTGGGCCAATTTCAACCAACGTCGAAGATTTTCGCTAATATATCGAGTTTTTTTAATTTGGTTTCATAAACGAAATTATTTTACAGCAGTTTTGGTTGCGTTCAATTTTTTTTTTAATTAATAAAATTTTATATCGAGTTTTTTTTTCTCTAAATTTTGCGCTTGGTTCCTATGCTAGTTTCCCAAACTTTCTAACTACTGTCATAGCACCTTACGTGGGCGTCAACAAAAAATTCTTATGTGAATTTTTCAGCGCTTATAAATGGATTAAATTCCTTTCTAATCGCCAATATGTGTGCATAGTAACCCATTTAGGATATCATATCTTTACTCCAATGTGTATCCGTCATCTCCATAAGGATAGAGAAGTGGATATAGCATCAGATCACATTTTCGATCCAAGATATTTATTTGTGTTGTAGTGTCGTTACTATAATCTTTATTATAAACACGAATGTCTCTTTCAAATGGTGCTTCACTATTCATATTTTCAAATATGGCGGCAATTTCATCTGCTATTGTTGGAGCATTGTATCTTCTCTGTTCCTTTTTTGGATCATTAAGAAAAGAGAGTGGTCAACATGGTATTTCAATTCCCTTCTCAGTTAAACCTTTATCTATTTCTTGCATCATTATACGATTTTGCAAGCTCATTATTTACTGACATAAAGTCAGACAACTTCTGCATTGCTTGTTTGTGGCAACTTTTGTTACGCTTGTCGCAAGTGTCAAGACTTTAAAGCAGTAGATCCCACCAGTGGGAAACATATCTTCTCCGTTCTATTTTGGTATGTGCGTCCCATGGAGGAAAATACCAATGCACTATTAAAGGAGCGAATGTTCTACACAAAATTGTATCTTTGATGACCCGTCGGCAATTGGTTTTCCGATTCGTTGCGGGAATCGTGCTCACCCTGACTGAATAGCAAGGGATTCTGTCATTCTTTCTGAATTTTTTGCACGTTGGTTTTGCTTTTGTTGTTCGAGGCCCTTTTTCTTGCCATTCCAATTGCTGCTTTTTACGTTCGCTTTGTTTTGGCTGTTCCATTTGAGAGGCCCTTTCTTCCGATTTACGTACTCTATATTTAGCACGGGCCGCCTGTCCCTCTTCTTCAGTCATATCTGGCATATTTTTAACAAATATAATCTTTTGTTCGCTCTAATGAGCTTATTTTCTTTTAAAAGATTATGAGCTTTTAGTTTTCAAAAAGACTATTGTGAGTTGCTCTTTGAGCTTTGAGTCTCTATCAAGACTGTTGGTTTGTTCTATTGAGTTTTAGGTTTATATATAAAGACTATTGGTTTTGCTCGAATGAGCCTCTAATATGACATAAACGAAAAGAAATAATATTAATTTAGGTCAACCATTCAATACAACGACATTAATTTAATTTTTGGCAAAATATTGGCAATCATAATAGATGTAAACTAAAAAACTGACCCAATGAATGATTAAATAAGCGTGAACCCGAATGTGCAGACTAACTAACACACACTCGATATACTAATGATGTGTAGAAATAACCAAACCACAAGAATAATTAAAGCTCAAAAAGCTCAACTTACTAAACATCTAATGTTTTCATTTAGATTCAAAAATATTTATGTCCATAATTTATGTAAAATACCAAGAATGAAAATTTGTTCTACATAAAATGCAATCATAATTAAATATCGAAATAAACATCTACCGAAATATGTATGTATTTATGTATGTGTCTACTATGTATGCCATTAATGTTCAATTCGAACATAATTTATGACTTGCCTTATTTATTTTTATCAATAATTTATTGTGTAATAATGTCCCTAACACACTTCTTATACATTTTCTATTTACATAACATACATATGTACATACATAAAATTTAGTTTTTATAAAAAATTTCATTCGATTTATCTTAAAGTGGTACATAAGGAATATTAAATTACTCGTATACAGAATTGTTTTTCTGTCTGTACAAAACAACAATATTCTCTTCGCTACCTACACTCCTTTTTATTGTATTTGCATTTAAGGATGTGATAAAAACCTCTTCAACAATTTAATTTCGTACTTTGTTAATAAACCTCTCCTCTGCATATTATGTATACGTGTATATGATAAATAAGAGTAATTCAAAACTACTTGCTTTGCTTCTACCTGTTGCCGATTATATAGTGAACGATGAAAATACTTTTTGGGAAGCTTTATTTCACCTCTCGTAAATTCAAATTAATTATTTTTTTGTTTTATACCAATTTAAAAAATAATAAGCTTATGTACGGTATATATGGTAACGAAATTAAGTTCATCAATTCAATTTAAAGTTTAAATAATTTTTATTCATAATTTCAAAAATTTTACTCAGAATTTTATTACACTTTTGAGATATAGAAGATAGCTTTTTTTGTTTCTGTAGCCAAAAACAAGCAAAAATGAAAGCTTTTTATTTTTAGATTAGTTACGGAAAAAAAGTTTAATGAATAATAAAAGTTTTGGATACTAGTAGTATTATATATCAGTAGATCAGTATAGTTGGTACAATAAATATTTCTAAAACAGAATTTATTATTTTTAGGTATAGTTTAATGGATATCATGCATGGTTTAATACCTGGTTAAAAATTTGCAGGAAATTTAATTATGAAGTTCGTACTTTATGGTTAGGTTTTTATTTAAAATGAACTAAATTGAAAAATGTGTTATCAACTATATATTAGATAAGTTTAAAGATAATCAATTAAATTCTTTTTTGGGTTTCAAATAATTAATTTTCTAAAATGTGGCTTAATACCAGTATCACCTATGAATGGATTCTTAAAAAATCAACAAAATGTTGTTGTGGTACATAAATACAATTTTTTCCAGATATTTGCCATAATCTTCGGTTTTCGCAATCAACTGTGGCAATCAAATCATCTTGTGAATAATGAGATAACTTCACAAAGGTGTCACTTCAGATAATTTTATGTAACCACATGTTTTGCTGTGGAGCAAAACGGCAATTTATCATATCGTCAATATGATCTGATTTTCGCATCGAAAACCCGTCGTTAAAATTTTGAGTTTTAAATAACTTGTACAGCTCGTGTAATGAAGAATTTGTACCTACAAAATTCGTACCATTATCTCAAAATATGTTTTTGCACATACCTCTAGTTGAAATGATTCACTTCAGTTCTCCAATAAACGCGTTTGAAGAGAAGTCTGACACAAGTTCCAAATGAACTGCTTTTATTGCCAGACATACGAATATGGCCAAATATCCTTTTGTTGGCCCCTTGCCTCGTATTTTGTGGTGTATAAAGAAAGGACCTGCGAAGTAGACTCCTACAATGTAAAATGGTGCCGCACATGTAACACGTTCGGTCGGAAAATCCCCCATCTTCTGATGACTCGTTTTTCTGATGACAGCGAATGCAATTATTGCACACCTTTTTTGCTAGCCTTCGTCCGTTAATTGGCCAGTATTCTTGCCACACAGCTGCCAATAATGCCCACCTCCTCCACCGCAAATGAGCATACCGTTTTCCGACGTTCCGGAACTTCGTCTAACACTGGTATATATGGGGTAGGTTATTGGTCAGATAATTTTTGCAAAAATGTTGGCCACGTAAACCAAGATGAATTCCGTATCAGTTCTAATTGTGAACAGCCTCTCGACAATAGATCCGCTAAATTAAATTCCCGACAAATGTTGTTAGTGTGGTTGATTCTGAAGTTAGCCATGATAATGCGACGCCTGAATCTGACCAGTAATAGGTTTCATGAATGTTGATATTTAAGACTGGAATAACCTTTCTTACCAGTTCCGCTAACAGTAGAGCCGCACAAAGTTCACGACGTGGTATGGTAGTTTTGCTGAGAGGTGCCATTCGAGGCTTTGCGCATATTAATTGACCGTTAAGTGAACTGCCGCTTTGACTTCTTAGGTATATAGCTGCTCCAAATGCCTTTTCGCTGGCTTCAACAAACCCGTAAAGCTCGTAAACAACTCCAATTGATGTTAAAGTGATCCGTCGATTAACTTGAAGATCGTTTAAAAATATGAGTTGATTTCGAAAATCTTGTCGAAAGTACTAAATAGGTCTGATGGAAGCTGATCCCAGACATGCTTAAGCATTAATATTTTCTGTAGATAAATTTTGGCTCGTGTAATAACTGGCGAGGTGAACCCAAGCGGATCGAATATGCGAGCTATATCCTACAAAACTCGTCCTCCATTGTCTTTAACCCTATTTCCAAGTGTCTTGATGAAATCGTCATTTTCGACCTGAAGTAGCTTTTCGCGATGTTCTTAAGGTGTCCATTCCCGCAGTGTTTAGAATTTTCGTGATTTGGGTTTTTATAGTCTTAACCTCCTCCAAATTGTTGATGCCAGTCAGTATATCATCGATGTATACGCCACGCTATATGACTTACAATGTTAACGGATATTGTACCTGATGAATTTCAGCTAACTTCTGAACACATTTATTGCTAGAAACGAAGCACTGGCAGTACCGAAGGTTAAGGTGAGCAGTCTAAACAATTCTAGAGTTTCTGATGATGTTTTTCTCCAGAATATATATTGTAGTTGCGCATCATCGTCAGTAACTATCTGGATATACATTTTAGGGATATCCGCACTGAACACATACTCGTAGGTCCTGCACCTAGTCAAACACTATCATAATTTTGGTCGTGGAGCTATCCAGTTTTAACACGCAGGGATGCGGTAAGAAGAAATTTGTTGCGGAGACCTCTTCTGTTGTGACTTTCTTCATCTGGCCTAACGCTAACTATACTTCAATGGTTTCTTGTTATACCTTTTTCAGATTATCATTCTTGGTAAGCCGATGTTCCAGGCCATTAAACCTGCGACGAGCCACATCTTGCGAGTTACCTAAAATCGAGGCTGGTTGAGAAAGCACTGGAAGCTTTACACTAAATTAACCCGTGGCAGTGCGTGCATAGTGTTTCTCAAAATGATCCTCCACGTACTGCTCTTGCTTGGACATCGCTGGACATTCGGCATTAAGATGTTTAATTTTAAAAAAATTTCGGAGTTGCTCATTTAGACTGGTTTCTTCTATTGACGGCTTGTTGCATACATGGTAGTTTTGTGGTGATGAACAATAATTTGCGGTTTTGCCCACTACGACCCAGCCTATAGCATCGTGTTTTGTAAGATAGGCATATGAAGACCCAGCTGGATTTGGCTGACTGCTTGTAGAGAATAGTAAAGATATGCCCTTATCAAAAGATCTATGTGTTGCGGTGCCCATTGCCCCCCTCCCCCCCATCTTGAAATTTGTACAACAGTTTTGATAAAGCTAAATTATGAAGAAGCTTTCATAAAATAACAAAGCACAACATGAATAGAAAACTTTAATTTTTTGATTTTGCCAATCTTATATTTTTGTGAACGAACAGTTATGTATTCTCCATTACTAGAATTTATTTCAGAGACGTTTCTTTTTTAATCTATATATACACATATACAGAACATAACCACTTTATGGTTACAAAATGTGTACAATACACAAAAATATGTACCATCTAAAATCATAAATATTTATGTACATGTTTAGTTTATGCTTTGCAGCTCATGCGTGGAAATAATCAAAATAATCATAATAATCATAAATAAATTTATTTGCATGTTATCGTTATGCTGCTGCTGTTGCTGCTGCTACATTTTCTTTGTACTTTCCATGGTGTAATAAATGTGTGAGATGAACGGAATTTTCCTAAATAATAATTTACATTTTCAATACATATTACGACGTTTTATTCCCTGTAATTTATGTCGACATAATATTATTATGAATGTATCAATTGTATTGATTTTTATGTTTACGTATACACATATAAAATGTAACAGAAGGTGGAGTGATAACAGCAAGGATTTAAAATATAAAATTTGGTTAAGAGATAAACACTGTAAAGTTATAAAAGTGCCATTAAAAAAGTTTTTATTTTGTTTTTTGTTTTTTTTTACTGAGATAACAAATTTAGTTTTTGGTTAAAAGGATATAATCAGAGCTTTTTCTATCGTCCGTATAATCTTTTCATAACTATGTATAAAAAAATTATTTTACTGTACACAAAATTTGGTCCGGATTTTGCTTTCCCTTATAAGATCATACAGCAAATATTTTGTATTCAAATTCGCATCTGATGAACACAGCACATACACATATTCAAATCATAGTTAAAGTTGTTAAACAAATGTTGTTGTTTTTTTAAGTTTTATGGGTTAATTGATTGAACTTAAAATGAAAAAGAAAAACTTTTAAAGCAACAAAAACAAAATCCCAAAAAGTTGTTCTCTCTGTTCAATGTGAGTAATCGTTAAATTATGATTTTTTACTATACTAAAAGGAAAAAACTTTTCTTACTCGGGCTTTGTTTACTATATGGTAAAAATAGAATATTTGCTAAAGCTTTTTAATTTTAAATAAGTAAAATGATTTTATAAATGTATTACTTCTTCAGTAGAACCTTTAAACATTATATTTTTACGGTGTTCCTGACATTACGGAAGTCTGATTTGGCATATCTGCTATCTTTTTTCAGAAAATTCTTTTCAAACAGAGCTTGAACAAATATTATGATTGTAAAAATTCGTCCAGCGTTCCACGAAGACAGCGGAAAAAACTGGGAAAAGCACAAATAAACAAAAAAAGTTATTTTTTTTTTTTAGAATATGAACGACGGCAAAAGTTTCCATTATTATTTGCTTTAATATTCTTATTGTTTATTTTAAGACGGCAGCAGCGACAGAGTTATTATGTTGTGAACAGATTTAATTTTGTTGGATTTCCTCTGTGACCCGAAATAATAAAATTTTTTGTAGGTAGGTTGACAATAAATATTTAATTTATGTATTACAATTTGTCGGCAAATAAGAAACATTGGATATGATGTCTGTTTGTATTTTTCAGCCATATAGGGACACGTGTAGACTGAATTTGTTTTAATTTTACTAAATGGTTTACTTTTTTAACTTTAGTTTCAGTTTTAATTAAAATATGAATATATCAGGTCTGCAAGGAATAGCAGAGTTTATGCCAAGTACCCTCCAATAAGACTTGAGTTGCATTCTTTGATAGTTTTAGCATCAATTGTCAGCTAGCTCAACTGAATCGTTTTATCAAATTGGTTTTTCTAAAATTATCCAACAAATTATGTTTGAGATATATTTAGCGGTCCTGAGCGGTAGTTAAAGGCGATTTTTACATATGTATTCTCCCCTTGAATGTAAAATACGATTATGTTTAACCAAATGCATTTGGTGGATTAAGCGGCTTCATGACTTCTAATATTTTGTTCGATACACCTCAAATAGTGATCTGGACAGCGATTTTGGTCGCAAAATAAGGATTAATTGAGTGTGCGTTTATTTTAGTTTTTCGTTTAACACGATGCACACAAATAAGCTGAGAAGATATCGTTAATTCCAAAATAAAAAATTAAAAATATTACGAATGTGGCCGACGAAAAATGTATAAATTAAAACCTATTTATTTCCGAGTTGTATGATACTTTGCGCGGTCAATCGAGAAATTTTGTTTCGGATGGCACGTTAAAAACATCAAATAGAAGTATGAAGCTTAAGAACAAGAAATCTTAGGCTTTTTAAATTTGTTTTTCATAGGTATAAACATTACAATGTTCGCATTTGTTTCGTTCTTTTTTTACGAACTATGGTATATAGTGATGATCACGGTGAGTTATAAGAGAGCATCACCGTGATTGATCATTTATCATTCTTGGAGTGCTATAACGGTAATACGTGCGAAGTGTACATACATATACCAGTACCACAAGGTGTATCGTTAAAATCTCAGGAGTAGATTTGTAATCGAAAACGTGTTCAATTTAAATTATAACAGTGATACCGTGGTACATTAGCAATAATCAACGTGAGTAGATAAGCTATGTTACTTCTGGCCCAAAAATGCATGTATTTTCTTATGGAGGTACCAAAACGAGAATCTCCGCCATCTTGGATTTTTATTGCATAAATTAAAGAGAATAACAAACATTTAGGAGAAGAAGAAGAAAATCTTGGTGAAAATAATTGTATCATAACAAACATTTAGGTGTAGAAGAAGAAAAAATATCAGCCATCTTGGATTTTTAGGTGAAAATAATTGAAAAACTATAAATACGACTTGTTCATTTGATTATCAATATTTATTGTAAAAATGATACGAACTCTATTTACAATGATGATATCCGGACCATCAGGGTGTGGAAAAACTACATTTGTTCTTAACTTACTTAATACTCTACAGAAATTTAAGAAAGTTCTATGGTGTAATGCTGAAATAAATGCTGTACCAAACAATGTTTACAATAATAGTAATATTGAAGTTTTAAAAGATATTCCAGACAATTTTGATTGTGTACCATTTAATACCTTAATTATTTTAGATGATTTAATGTTGGAAGCTTATAACAAAAACGTTTGTGAGTTGTTTACTAAAGGTTCACATCATAGAAATTTATCGGTTATTTTAACAACTCAAAACGTTTTTCATCAAGGGAAACATGCACGTGATATTTCTTTAAATTGTAAATATTTAGTTTTTTAAGAATCTGAGAGATAAGTGTCAAATTGCACCATTAGCTAGACAAATTTATCCAGAAAATTCGTGAACCATTTTGGTGATACCTCATTTGTTAAAAATTCTCTGCCTGTTATAATGTTTGATGAATAATGATTAGTAAAACATTGAAAGTAAATTACGATGTGAAATCATCGTTTAAATGATGTATCTATATTAATTGACTTGAACATGAAATTAAAATTGTGATTATGTAGCACATATTTATATACTGTACATTTTTATTATTTTATATAAATAAAAAATAATTCTTATTATATTAAACTAACAAATTATATGTTCACCGGCATGTTCACCATCATTCCAATTATATACTTTTAACTTACCATTTAGAATAATTAAAATTCAAGTTCTGCAAGGCAACGTATTGTAAAATCAAAAATATAAAATTTTATAAAATAACAATTTTATTTATCAATATTAAATTCATTTTACATCATCAGCAACATTTTACAACTTTTTAAATTTCATTACATAATTTTCAATTTTTAATATTACATTACTTAAAATTAATACATTTATTGTTCATACTTTTAAACTAATGTTTGACAATTAAACTTACTTGTATTATACAAATTCAAGTTTGAAAAAAACAATAATAATAATAATTATTATTTATATTACTACTATTTTCTTCTTTATAAATTAATATAATATCCAACATGATAAACTATTTAATTTGATTTTATATTAAGGTTTTAGTTATTATTGTGTTCATGTTAAATTTTAAACATAATTTATGACTAATTAATATCCATTATTCTATAGTGACCCCATGGTAGTGTATCATAACAATCTTTAATCAGATACCTTTTGTCATCGTGAGGATTAAGTGCAGTTTTTATTTGTGTGATCGAACTTACAGCCTGTTTTCTTGAGCGAATTAAATTTTGAGATATAATTTTTATAGTATCATTGTTTAAACATTCTTTGTAGTCGTTAAAAGTTATTCTTGATTTTACCACATGTTTTTTAATACCTTTTATTTTCTTTTGATCTGTCTTACCATCCACTTTGAAGGTGTACATTTTTGATCTTAATCCGATAAATTCAGTCATAATTTTACCGCTATTTTCATCTTTCATTAGGCCTAATACTTTTTTATTTACATGGGGTATTCGAAAGGTATTGTCATATGGATAATCGCTTGTATCGAAGTACTTATTACAATCCTTTTTAATGATTTTATATAAATCGGGGCAAGCTATGTCGTAAATTAAACTATCTGTATCAGTATAGCAAATTTTGCAATTTTTTTCAAATTGTGGAATCATGTAATCGTAATGGAAATCATAAAACGTCGTTTTAGCTAAATACAAAATGCACATCCCTACATATATTGGTTTGTTAAAATAAATTTCTAATTTATTTAATTCAACAACTACCAAATTTTCATTAAAAATAGTGGAGTTTTTAAATTGAGGCTTTGAAATGTAAGCTTCCGCACCATATCTACCACACCATTTGGTTAATAATTTTATATTGCAATGTTTTCTTACATTTTCCATTGTTTTTCCAAAGACTGCATTGTTCATTAATTTAAAAAGATTTTTTTCAAAATCATTCTTCGAAGCAGTACGTAAACGCGTGTTAAGATCTATATAAGATTTAAGCCATGCAGATTGTTTAAACTTCAAAATTTTATTAATTTTGATTATTTTTAATCCATGCCTCAGCGCCTGTTTCAAATTTCTATAATGAATAATATAGCTCTTTTTATTATGCAGTGTTGCCATTAATTTTGGTTCTTTTGAGATTGAACCACATCTATGTTCAGGACAAAACGGTAAATCTTGATGCATATCATCTAAATTTTCAGAGTATTCTAAATCAACATCTAAAATATATCCATCATCAGAGTCGTCAGATATTCCATTAGCATCAAAATGTTAAAAATTTGAAACCCATTGGAAATCACCATACGGCAGAAATTGTGACATTGCCCAACCATATTGATTATTAACATCAAGATACATTAGATAATTCGATTCATTTTTAGGATCATAAGCAGACATATATCTATTGTTTGCTTTAGCATAACGTTTTGAGCATTGACTAAGCCTCTTCGTATGCCACGCTCAACAAACATTATCATATCAATGTCTTTTAATTCTAAAGTAATACCAGTATGTTTCAAAATGGAATCCCAAGTATATCCTGGCAGAGTAAAATAGTGTGCTGGATCAAGTTCGTAAGTATGTAAACAACTTGATCTAAATTGTTCAAATACATCGGCTAATAATAAAACATCAGTTTTAAGATATAAATCTGAGTATTCACCCAAATTTTTCAAGTTGAATTTTCCCCAAACTTCCTGAGCATGTATGTACTGTTCAGCGGTAATATTTGTCTCATTAAGTTTGCTATAAAATTGTTCAAGTGATGGTAGCGAATTTTCTAAAAATTTATTAGTTGAATTCATATAATCATAGGGATAAACTCCTTTCTGTTTTAAAAGATCAAATAATTCCGGCTGTAATGATGTAAATTGCGATTTTAAATTTGGAAAAGATGTTAAATATGATGCTAGAGTTTCAAGCCCACTACTCATAAATCTATATGAATCAATGAATCGGAATTGAGTTATCATATTATTTATATGTTTAGTAAATGAAATATATTTTTCCTTATTTATTGGTAATAGATCGACTCTGCCTAGCAGATCAGAAGCTATATTTTCAAAATTAAAGTGAGAATCATAACCACTTAGATTATGAAAGACTACCGGTACTGTGTGGGCATCTTTATAATTTAAATTGCAAGCATTATGTGCAGCCCCTCTAAACTTACCCGTAAAATGGCAGTGATCGCGAACCCGCCTATCTGAGTTAAAAGGTTTCTCACATATGTGACATACAGAGGATGTATTAAAGAATGATTTTTCCTCTTCAGTTAAAACGTCCATTTCTAAAGGATTACACAAAATGTTATCTAAATTCTCGGCAAATACTCTTTGCTCCGTAGTAAACCACTGCACACAATCCACACCACGATATGATTTATAATATGATAATTTCTCATCATATGAACATTTTACATAATAGCCTAAGCTACAGGGCACATGATCTTGATACTTATCACGATCGTTAGTCTAAGTCAGCATAAATAATATATGGCGCTGGAATTTTATTTTTATGATTTTTAAATTTTAAATTTTTTTGCTTATCATTTGGTAATCTAATTTTACAACTATTTTGTTTGGTGCAGGCCTCTATGTGGTGGTCGAGTGATGCTTGCGAATAGAAATAGTGAAGACATCTATCACAGAAATATTTTCGATTCCGATTTACTGACGTAAGTTGTGTTGAAAGCAGCCGTGAGAGATCTTTGATCCATACATAATGATATCTAATTGGTTCTGATATATCATTTATTTCATCATCTTCTTTATCCTTTTCCCAATATTCATTTTGAATCATTAGTAGATCAACATGCTTCTTTTGTTTATTTTTTGTTAAGTATGTTGGTAGAGTAATGTAATCTTTAAATTTATTCATTTCTAGAATGTATATGTCGACCGATACGTTATTCTGCCGCTCGAATCGTGGAATTTGTTTTGTTGTCATCGGGAACTGAATTCCAGTTAAGTTTAATTTCTCTGAGTAGTGCGAATAATTTTGTATGCGTTGTGGATTCTTTGCAACCGGATATAACGCTGAGAGAACCGCCCACGCAAAACAAGCATTGTCATCATTTTTAACATTGATGCAAGCTTTTTTAGCAGCAATTTTCTCAGGTAGTGGAATATATGATGAACCTAATTGAGCGTTATATTTATTTATATTAAACGTCAAGTTTATTATTGCGGATAAAGCCCATCCACTATCTTTTTCTTGAAATTCTTCAACATATCTTAAAATAATAGACTCGATATTATTTTTAAACCATTCGGCAATATTCGTATCATTGTATATAATACTATTTTTCGTATTCATGTATTTCCAATCAAACGAATCTGTTTCAGCAGTTTTATTGATAAACTCACCACAAAATATCCCATTAACTTTTACGGCGGTTTCATTTTTCAGTTCAATTTTAATTCGGCGTGAAAAAATACTCTGACAATCTTTTAAAAAATCAATAAGGTCAGTGTGTGACAAATTAATTAGAACAACTGTGCGCATCCTATTTTTAAATGCGGATTGTATGCACTCCCATTTTACTTGTTGTGATGGTTTCATTTTGGGTTGACCACGCAAAATTTTCATTTGCGTACGAAAACTCGTTAACATACATATTCCGTTTGCTAACTGGTTTTTCTGGCCTGGATTGGTGGCATTTTTTAACAAATTATTGAGGGCTTTTAAATTCTTACCACAGTCTTTAATAGCCCCTTCTAGAAGCTTTGTATTCGTTTTAGCACTTAAAAGTGCTGTTTTAGTATTTTAAATGATTTGTTGCACATTTACCATTTTATATCACTTTATTATAGTTTTAAATTAATTTAAAATAATATTAAATTTATCAATGTTTATATTTATTTATACGTTTAATATATATTTTTGGTACTCTAAACAGAATTTATATAGAATATCTTAGAGGTTAACCACAGTCACTTTTAAGCTGAATAGTAGCTGAGCTAAATAGTTTATCATGTTGGATATTATATTAATTTATAAAGAAGAAAATAGTAGTAATATAAATAATAATTATTATTATTATTGTTTTTTTTAAACTTGAATTTGTATAATACAAGTAAGTTTAATTGTCAAACATTAGTTTAAAAGTATGAACAATAAATGTATTAATTTTAAGTAATGTAATATTAAAAATTGAAAAGTTTAATTGAGGATTAGCATTTTTCAATATGTGTAGAAAATGCTTGTTCACCATTAATTTTTTCATATTTGTTGCAAATTTTTTCTATCGTTTTTGCAATCAATCATTATCTGGAACGAAGCAGTATGGACTGATGTTGCTAATTATTTTTATTTATACAAAGAAAAATGTTTCGATCAGCAAACATATTCTCTACAAATACAGGATTTTTTATACCGCCGGTAACAGGATATAACTATTTTAATAATTCAAGATTGTTTAATGAAATACCCGTTTTATGTAAGGAAAAAATAATAAATGAACTTTCTGTTCGTACACTTTAAGAAATTAATGAATAAAAACAATTTATACTTTTTGAAATCTATTTTTATTTCTTAATTTTTTCACAATGAATTACACCTTCTTGAATCCATTTTTTTTTTTTTTGGATATTATCGATGAACTCTTCACCCTTAATGTTTTTAACGTGTTGGCATGAGGGAAACCAAAATGCATGTTCCGTCCATATTTCATAGGTTATACTCCAATCTTCGAGAACTCCTTTGCAGCTGAAACACTTGATGCAGTCGTTCACACCTGTGTAGTAAAATCCAGCTCGAGATAGTTCTAATGGATCGATGAACCATTTGTTCCATAACTTCTCGAATGATTTTAACCGATTCTGCGCCTTATTCATTCCACCTTCTAAGCCATATAAACCGCATGTATCACCTTGTTCCTTTCGATGTATTGATGAATCCATTTAAATGAGGTTTTTTACTTTTCGCGTGTGACTCGAGTGATGTATAAATCTATACTAGATAAGGATAAACTCTAGTATATTTTAAAATGATGTTTTCAGAGGAGTTACGTGATATACATATCGCCCGCTTCATGACAATAACTCCTATCTGAAAAAACTGTGTTTTCCAGGAAACGAAAAAAACTGTTTCTTATTTATATGGGCTGCCTTTATAGAAGTAATAGTTGTATCTATCAATTTTTTTTGTTTTTTCTGTTTCTGTGTATTAACCTTAAATGTTTAGGTAGCTACCCTATATTCCCGTATTTCTACGTCAAAATCTCATTTTTGCAAAAATTGCAGATAGGAGTTATTGTCATGAAGCGGGCGATATACATGTTTACTTGTTTGATTAACCATGATTAAACGTGTTAATTAACCATATTTTACGAATATGGATGTTGAAATCATCGAACATAATTTGATATGATGACAAAGGTTTGTATTTAATCGATACATTTTTAATATTTATGCTGATGTTGTAAGATTGGAAAAAACTGCTCGTGTTTAAAAGTCAGCTTAAACCATAATAAGTATAAATTATAGTGAACTTCTAGCTTAGAAGATGATTATGAAATAATTAAGAAAATAAAAGGTGTAAAAAAAAAATGTAGTTTCAGATTTAATATCATTAAATGATTTTAAAAATTGTTTAAATAAAAATGATAATATAATTAGATCACAACTAAATTTTAAAAGTATTAGACACAACCTATACACTCAATTGTTAAACAAAGTAGTGTTATCAAATTTTGATGATAAAAGATTTATTATTTCAAATTCATATCACACTTTAGTATGGGGTAATAAAGAAATTGATAACTTCTATATTAATTAGTTAAAAATAATACATTTTATTTTAATAAATATTGATATACATTTAATACATTTTCCATATATTTTAATTACAATAAAGGTTATTTAAACTATATTGCGAAAATCTGATGACAATGATATATGAAATATCAAAGAAATTAAGATTTTTGGCACCAAGTATAGATGAAATAAAAAAGAAAAGATAAGTTTTGTTCTCAATGAATGTTAAATATTAAAAATTGAAAATTATGTAATGAAATTTAAAAGTTACTATTGTAAAATGTTGTTGATGATGTAAATGAATTTAATATTGATAAATAAAAATATTTCACATGATGCTTTTATTAATTCAGGTTTTGAGTTTTAATATATTTTTACATAATTGATGATTAGCATTTTTCAATATTTGCTTGTTCAACATTAATTTTTTCATATTCGTTGCAAATTTTTTCTATTTCCTAAAACAGATTTTGGTATATAACAAACTAAATAGTCTTTATTAAAAATATCTGTTCGAAATCGTGTCACTTCACTTACAGAAAACAAAACATTGCTAATAAAATTGTAAACAATAATTCTGTGACCACAAGACATAACAGCTTAAGTCGACTTAAGAAAAAATTTACTTTTTATTTTGTTATTTCACACTAATAATGTGCAGAAAATTAAATATATACTTTGTGATAAAATAGCTCATCTCATAAAAAAATTTTATGTTCAATCTTATTCAAAATAATTATTATTATTATAAATACAAATATGTATCAACAATTACATTTTTATAGAAGTTAAGATTATCATAGACACACACTTTTCAAGTTAACACTTTCTTTTCTCATAATTGTATATCTAATAGTATGTGTACTTTACAGATTATGACATCTATACGTTACATTTCACTAACTTTCTTTTCTTATATGATAATTGTATATCTATCACTCGTAGAATAATAGTTAAGATGCTATAGTTATGATCTTTAATTTATACAGATAATCAATTATTTTCGTCTAAAAGTTGACAAAAAACGAATATTTTTGCCCCATAGTCTTTTTCTTCTACACCTAAATGTTTGTTATGATGCAATTATTTTCGCCTAAAAAGCCAAGATGGCTGATATTTTTTCTTCTTCTACACCTAAATGTTTGTTATGATACAATTATTTTCGCCAAGATTTTTTTCTTTTCTCCTAAATGTTTGTTATGCTCTTTAATTTATGCAATTTTCTTCTTCTTCTCCTAAATGTTGGTTATTCTCTTTAATTTATGCAATAAAAATCCAAGATGGCGGAGATTTTCGTTTTGGTACCTCCATAAGAAAATACATGCATTTTTGGGCCAGAAGTAACATAGCTTATCTACTAACGTGATTAACAGTGCAGTTAAAATTATAACAGTGATGGATCGTACGATTAGAATAAAAAATCGAATAACAAGTCAAATAGAAGCCATTTTAACTTTTGCAAAGCAAATGGATGGTAAAACTAGCGAGAATGCTGTTCGATCACGATTGATGCATTTGGAAAAACATTATGAACATTTCCATGAGTTAGAAGATACCCTGGCGGAATAGAAGGATGATGAGCCCGTCACACCTAAAGTTGATGACCAATATTATGAAGCGAGAACGTTAATGGAAGATGTGTTGGTAAAACTTACAGGTGTGAAGCCATCCAACAGTAAATTAACGGATGATTTGAAGGAAATGTTAGAGACATTTGTGACACAACAGAAAACCTTCTATGAAAGTCTGAATACAACTTCAACCATTAAATTACCAAAAATCAATGTGGAATCTTTTAGTGGTGATTATAAAATGTGGCCGTCCTTCAGAGACCTTTATGTAACCGCAATCCACAACCATCCACAGCTAAAGGGTGCTCAAAAATTGCAGCAACTTAAAACATTATTACGCGGTGAAGCGGCTGCATTGATTCGGCACATCACCACTACGGATGATAATTATGCAGAAGCATGGCAAAAGTTGGAAGCTCGATACAACAAACCAAAGCCAATTGTTCAAAGACCTACGTCGGCTATATACGATCAGTCGGATGAAATCGTACGTGCTCTTAGAAGCATTGGACCAGAAGAAGAATTGCGAGGTCCTTGGTTGATACATTTGTTATTGCAAAAGGTGGATAATGATACGAAGCAGCTATGGGCACGAGATTCTGTTGAAAAACCTCATCCCACATTTATCGAGTTTTTGGAATTTTTAAACATAAGATGCGATACCCTTGAATCCTGCAACTTTCAAGAGAAGAAAAATATGCCAACACAATTAACCAAGTCATTTCTAGTTGAACAAACTTCGCAACCACAGATGAACAGCGCTTATGTCTTAACTGCTTCAGAAAAGGACATTTTGTTACACAATGTTTATCTAAAACTTCCTGCTTAATTTGTAGACGACGACATAATTCTCTGTTACAAGAAGAGATCAGCGATCAATCATCTACTTCACAGACAAAACACAGTGCCACACAACAAACCCCTCTTAATCAGACACCGAAAAGCTCATCAAACGTAACAAATAATCAAAATGCAGCAACCCAGTTATACATGCAGCAACAATCGATTGCTCAAACAATATTACCTACTGCTATCATTCGAGTACAGTCACGCAGTGGAGAATACATACCAGCTCGAGTTTTACTGGATTCCGGATCCCAGTCATCTTTTATATCAGAAACATTCGTACAACGCCTAGGCCTAAAGCGTGAAAAATCGAATGTTCATGTTTACGGTTTAGCAGCAGTATCTGCGGGTATCACGAAGGGCAGAACGACACTTTGTATACAATCACGTGTAAATCCTCTTTACACTATAGTTGTTCATGCCTTAATTGTAAAATCAATCGGCGCCAAGTCACCAAATAGTTTGCTAGTTGTTTCAACACAAAATAGTTACGAAACACTTGGCCTAGCGGATCCACAGTTTTTTCAACCAGGAACGATCGATATCTTAATTGGAATAGAATTTTTCTTTGATATCATTGGTCACAAACAGCTACACGTGCCACACCTACCACCGCTTCAAGAGTCACAATTCGGTTGGTTAGTAGCTGGTAGCGTTACTTCAAACATTCCACAAACCCACAGTTATAATATATCTACAAATGAATCACGAAGAAAAATTAATTATGATGAATTAAACAATTTATTAAGACGATTTTGGGAAATCGAGGATTTACCAAGTCGCATTCAACCAACCAAAGAGGAAAAGTTTTGTGAGACATATTATAACAATACCACTTTAACAATAACTAGCGGTCGCATTCAGGTGAGAATTCCATTCAAAGAAGAACGCGAACAGCTAGGCGATTCGTACAACAATGCCAAAAGAAGATTATTATCAATGGAGCGTAAGTTTCTACAGGATCCTGAATTGCAAAAAGAATATACTGAGTTCATGAATGAATATATAACCCTGAATCATATGAAACAGCTAGAATGGTCTACTATTACTGATGCTAACAACAAACGATAGTTCATACCACACTATGCGATCTACAAGGAAGTATAACGACTCGACTGCGCGTAGTATTTGATGCATCATGCAAAACAAGTACGGCTATTTCCTTGAATGACGTGATGTATATCGGAACAAAACTACAAAATGATTTAGTCACCATCCTGTTACGCTTTCGAAAACATCAAATCGTATTCGTAGCCGACATAGAAAAGATGTACCGGCAAATAATGGTACACAAGGACGATGCAAACTACCAACTGGTACTATAGCGAGATAATGTCGATCAAAGTATCCAGGTATATCAGCTTCAAACGGTTACATATGGTATGAATTGTTCACCATACCTCGCTATTCGTACATTGAAACGAATCGCGGAGGAGCATTCAAATGAGTTTCCATCAGCATCGAAAGCAATATTACACGACTTCTATATGGATGATTTGGTGTCAGGAGCAGATTCAGACGAGGAAGTACTACGGTTAAAGGCAGAAATCACTTTAATACTGGAGAAAAGAGGGCTTCATCTGCGGAAATGGCGATCCAATTCACAAACCGTACTCAATTCATTTGATGAAAATGATATCGAGTTAAATCCAAAATTAATTGAAGAAGAGAGCAATGCTAAAACCTTCGGCATTTTGTGGAATTCGCGAACAGACACCTTTTGATTCAAGGTCCAACTCAAGCAAACCTCCGTATGGACTAAACGTAAGGTATTGTCTGAAATTTCACGAGTATATGATCCGTTGGGATGGATAACTCCCACTATCATGGTGTTCAAAATTATACTGCAAAGTTTCTGGGTGCTAAAATTAAATTGGGATTTTCCACTACCAAGTACTATACAAAATGAATTTGAAGCCACATATTCTCAACTTACCCATTTAAACCAGATTGAAATACCACGATGCTACCACAAATCCCCTGATACTAAATCTATTCAATTATATGCCTTTTGTGATGCCTCAGAAAAGGCTTACTGATGTGTAGTATTCTTACGAGTGAGTGATTCACACGGAAAAGTTACCACCAATTTAATATGTGCAAGGGGCAAAGTTTCACCAGTCAAACAAATAAGTTTACCGAGATTGGAATTGTGCGACGCTTATATGTTGGGGAAACTAGTGAATTTCGCCAAAACCGAATTGTTCCCAGAAAATCCTGTTCAAATATTTGCATGGACTGATTCGATGATGGTGCTGAAATGGTTGTCCGATATTCCTCGACGATGGAAAACCTTTATTGCCAACCGCACGTCATATATATTAGATGTAGTTCCACGGCATCAATGGAATTATGTTCCCTCCAAGCAAAATCCGGCCGATATGATTACGCGAGGTGTACTACCTCAGAAAATGAGCTCGATGCAGCTGTGGTGGAAGGGGCCAGAATGGTTGGGAAAGGACGATAGTTGGTGGCCTGAACCCCCAGATCCAGCGGCAACAGTTAATCCGGAACTATTAGAGCCAAGAACACAAATGTTTGGAATTCAGCAGATACAACCAGACCCATTCGAACAATTATTCATGTCATGTTCATCAATTTTTAAGCTAAAAAGAATTTTTGTTTATATATTACGTTTTGAAAAAAGATCATTAATTGACAATAAAAAAATCAAAGGAGTGATAATACTTAATGAATTGCTGAGGGCGGAACATATTATATATGTATAAACTTGTACATTATATATAAACTGGTATAAACTTGCTTTTACTGGTAATCAAAACGCTAATTGATTACAGAGACTGACTGGTTTGGCTTAAGTGAGGGAAACAAAAATTTATTTTCAGTCGCGAATATATGTTTTTCAAGTGTCTTCTTGAGTTTTATGAAGAGACCAGAAGATTACTATATAAGCTCCCTTTTTCAAATCAAATTCAATCTTTTCTAATCAAAACTTGATTTCTAAAAGGTTGAATTAGTTTGACTAAAGGCTCAATTTATATTGACTCGGATAGTTCTTTGGTATTAAAACCAAATATTTTTCAGATCGTTTAAATTATACTGACCTACTAAGTGAAATTTTCTGCTTCTGACATAATTATGTGCCACGGAAAATCAAATTATTGACAACAACAAACTTTCATGTTGACAACAACAACATTTTAGTTTATTTCTTATTGCATTACGATTTAAGTAACCAAACTTACAACTTTTGTTATTTTGAAGTGTTTTGAATTTCTTATTATGATTATACCAAGTAAGTTTCAGAGCTTTAATAAAGCTGCCAAGCTTTGAGTTAAAAATTGCCAGTATAGAATTAAATACTATTATGAATGTTTGAGACCATAAAAGCCTCGTTTCAGTTTTCTGTAGCATTTCAAAACACAACCAATTCAAACATTATCTGTCAAAATATTTTCAAGAGATATTTATAATTCAAAATAAGTAAAAACAAATTATTGTTCAACATATTTGCCGAACGATATTTCGACTCACCACAAAACTATACCCATACATAAGTTTTAAAATCAAATATCTATTTTGTTTTGTTTCCTTCTAACTAAAAAGCAGCAACTATAAAAAAAAAAATGTTTTCTCCCCATAAGACATCTTTCGGTATATTATTGTGTGCTTTTCCAAAAAAAAAAAAATCTGTTGTTATAGTATACAGTACTTAGGATCGTACTAACTATATAAAAGAAAATCGATTTTTAAACTTTCATGTTGTGTTTTAGTACAGAGTCATTTGTTATATTATGTTGCCGCAAATATATAAGAAGAAAATTAGATATGAGTACGAGAAGCATAAAGTTTGTGTTTTGGCAAAAAAAAAAATTTTTTTTTTGAAAATATGGGAAAATGGGAAATTTAGTTTCTCTATATTTAGATACAGCAGAAAATGACAATGTTTCTTTTGGTTTTGTTATCTCTCTGTATGTATGTGTGTGTGTGTGTTTGTATTTATGTTTCATACAAAATTAACTATACATAGTTTTTTGTGGGTTAGTACGTTTTGTCATTTTGCTGTTGAGGTCTAATTTTATTAGGTTGTTTCTGTGTTTTGTTTTTTGTTTTCATATTTTCCGGAAAACTCTTAAAACGTATGATTTTTTGTTCTTTTCTAATTATTATTGACTTGTGCTGTGTTTATTGATGATATGGGAAATTTTATTGGTTTGTACCTTAATTTGTAACTATTCGATAAGAATAATGTAACAGAACATCCTTATTATTATAGACTAAGTGGTGCTTTATAGAAATAGTAAGTCTTTTGTTTTATAAAATCAATTAGAATCCATATAAAGTTTCTTGAGAATAGATAACAATTAGTTAAAGTAGAACATATGAACAAATCTTAATATAAGCAGCTACATTACTACATTCACCGCCAACCGGCGGTTCTCAGCGAGGTTACTTTTCAATTTAGTTGTCATTTAAAGAGAGTGTTTCATGTATTAGAAAATTTAAATTATTGAAATACATAAAAATCAATATACAAAAAATTATAACGAAAGTTAGAATGCAAAACCTCAATTACTCTTCGCCAAATACCGCTGCTATTACTACATAATACCAAATTGCATTTTCTACGAAATTCCGACACGACATACTAAACAAATCTAATTACCAAATTAACGCATATGGTTTGATTCCAATCGATTGACAATTGACGCCAGACCGAGATTTGTTCTTGATGTCATTACTTGGAACAATTGCTGATTTCGAGTTCTATAAGCCGGTGCACGAAGATTGATCCCTGATAATAACGCTGTCTCGATTTGACCGTTGATTAATTTGAAAAGAAAAAATTCATCAAGCAATATTCTTCTATTTTCTAAGAAGATTAATTTGAACTTCTCGGTGCTCATATATCATATAACCGGTCGATGGAACATAACACACACGTTCTATTCTGTTGCAATACTCATCCTAGAACGGGTTCCAGACCAGGTCTGGAAATATAACTGGAAAACATTTAATAATCAAGGTTATTTCCATACAACTTAAAACGCCTATGAGCTTTTATTTTTAATTGATAAGTGAAATTATATGATTAGAGTACCAAAAGGGAAACTTACGCCATTTTTAGGAATATAATTTTATTAATTAAGGTAAATATATTGTCGTAAAAAATATTAACTGCAATATCAACAGACAAATTATGAAATAATCACTGCCAGTCAATACTAGTTAAATCCTCTGCCATCCTTGAGTAGTCTAACTTATGCAAATTTAATTGCGGGAATGTATAAAAATGCTGCTTTCTGAGAACACCTAAAGGAGATATCTATGATAAAGTAAACAACACAAACAGTCAAGGTTGATCCATTATCAATGCTAATTTTGATCCATAGGTATACCATCGATAAAGCTAAAAAAGAGGGTTTACCAATATGTTTACGATTCGACAAGTTCTTTTAAATTATCACACAGTGCAATATCGAATCACTTACGTGAAAGTAGACATTTATTGTCTGACGATATTGATATACTAGATAGGGAACCAAATCTTACTAAAAGGTTAATTTTGGAAAGTATACACATAAAACAAATTCAACAAAACTCGCAAAATTTAATAAACGTCCAGGAAGTTTCCAAATTTTTGTTAAATTATTATGACCATATATTATTTAATTAAAGTCAATTATACGTCGTTTTTTTTTTTTTTAAATTCATTTTATTTTATATAATTATTAAAAAGTTCTTCACTTTATTTTATATAAAAAATATTTTTGATACATAATTTTTGAAAAAATAGCTTTCAAATCAAGCTACACTGGAATTTTTTGTAAATAGTTTTCAAATTTTTGAAAACAATTTTTATTGTTGGTTTCGATTGCTCCTTGAAAATGGTGGAAAATACCACCGAAACGTCGGAGATTTAAAAAATAAGTTTAAAACCAAACAAATATTATTTTAATAAATAATAAAACTTAAAAAGTTAACAAAATAAATTAAGTAAATTAAATAAATTAAACATATTAAATAAATGAAATAAATTAAGTAAATTAAATATATTAAATAAATTACATAAATTAAATTAACAATAAATTATATAAATTAAATAGATTATATAAATTAAATAAATTGAATAAGTTTAATTAATTATTTTAATTAAATGAATTAAGTAAATTAACTAAATAGAATTAATCAATAAATAAAATAAATTAAGCATATTATATAAATTAAATAAAATAAATATATTATAAAAATAAGATAAATTAAATAAATTAATAAATTATATAAATAAAATAGACTACGTAAATTAAATAAATTAAAAATTAGAAAATCCAATAAATTAAGTAAATTATTAAATAATAAAAAATTAAATAAATTAAGTAAATTAAATAATTTAAATATATTAAACAAATTAAGTAAATTAAATAAAATAAATATATTAAATAAATTAAGTAAATTAAATAAATTAAGTAAATTAAATATATTAAATAAATATGAAAATTTAATATATGAAAATTTAATATATTAAATGAATTACATAAAATAAATAAACTAAATAAATTAAGTAAATTAAACATATTGTATAAATTAAATTAATAAATAAACTCAGAGTTTTAAATAAATTAAATACATCATATAAATTACATAAATTAAATAAATTAATTAAATTATATAAATTAAATATATTATATAAGTTACATAAATTAAATAAATTAATAAATTATATAAATTAAATATGTAAATTAAATAAATTATTTAAATTAAATAAATTATATAAAATAAATAAATTAAACTAATTATTTAAATTAAATAACTTAAATGTCCTAAATAAATCAAGAAAATTAAATAAATTACATAAAATAAATAAACTATATAAAATAATAAATTAAATAAATTAAGTAAATTAAACATATTATATAAATTATACAAATTCAATAAAATCAGTGAATTAAATAATTTAAATACATTAAATAAATTATGATACATAAATTAATAAATTAAGTAAATTAAATATATTAAATAAATTACATAAATTAAATAAATTAAGTAAATTATTAATTAACAAAAAATAAAATAAATAAGGTAAATTAAATAAATTAAATAAATAAATTATATAAATTAAATAAATTAAGTAGATTAAATATATTAAATAAATTGCATTAATTAATTAACAATAAATTAGATAAATTAAATATATTCTAAAAATAAATAAATTGAATAAGTTAAATTAATTATTTTAATTAAATAAATTACGTAAATTTAATAAATTAAATAAATTCAGCGAATTAAATAAATTAAATATATTATATAAATTAAATAAATTATTAAATTATATATATAAAATAGATTACGTAAATTAAATAAATTAAAAATTAGAAAATTCAATAAATTAAGTAAATTATTAAATAATAAAAAATTAAATAAATTAAGAAAATTAAATAATTTAAATATATTAGATAAATTAAGTAAATTAAATAAATTAAATTTATTAAATTAAATAGATTATATAAATTAAATAAATTAAGTAAATTCAATAAATTACACAAATTTAATAAATTTAATCAATCAATAAATTAAACATATTATATAAATTAAATTAATTCAGTGAATTAAATAAATTGAATATATTATATAAATTACATAAATTAAATAAACTAAATAAATTAATTTAAATAAATAAATTAAATATATTAAGTAAATTAAATTGATTAAGTAAATTAAATAAATTAAGTAAATTAAACATTATATAAATTATATAAATTCAATAAATTCGGTGAATTAAATAATTTAAATAAATTATATAAATTACATAAATTAAATATATTAAATAAATTACATTAATTAAATAAATTAACTAAATTAAATAAATTAAGTAAATTAAATATATTAAGTAAATTACATAAATTAAATTAACAATAAATTATATAAATTAAATAAATTGAATAAGCCAAATTAATTATTTTAATTAAATGAATTAAGTAAATTAACTAAATTAAATTAATCAATAAATAAAATAAATTAAGCATATTATATAAATTAAATAAAATAAATATATTATAAAAATAAGATAAATTAAATAAATTAATAAATTATATAAATAAAATAGATTACGTAAATTAAATAAATTAAAAATTAGAAAATCCAATAAATTAAGTAAATTATTAAATAATAACAAATTAAATAAATTAAGTAAATTAAACATATTATATAAATTAAATACATCATGTAAAATACATAAATTAAGCAAATTAATTTAATTATATAAATTAAATAGATTATGTAAATTAAATAAATTATTTAAATTTAATAAATTATATAATTAAATAAATTAAATTAACTATTTTAATTAAATAACTTAAATGTCCTAAATAAATTAAGAAAACTAAATAAATTACATAAAATAAATAAACCAAATAAAATAATAAATTTAGTAAATTAAACATATTATATAAATTATACAAATTCAATAAATTCAGAAAATTAAATAATTTAAATATATTAGATAAATCACATAAATTAATAAATTAAGTAAATAAATTAAGTAAATTAAATAAATTAAATATATTAAATAAATTATATAAATTAAATAAATTAAATAAATTAAATATATTAAATAAATTTCATAAATTAATTAACAATAAATTAGATCAATTAAATAGATTCTATAAATTAAATAAATTGAATAAGTTAAATTAATTATTTTAATTAAATAAATTAAGTAAATTAAATAAATTAAATTAACAAATAAATAAAATAAATTAATCATATTATATAAATTAAATAAATTCAGTGAATTAAATAAATTAAATATATTATATAAATTACATAAATTAAATAAATTAATAAAATAGATTACGTAAATTAAAATAATTTTATAAATAAAATAGATTACGTAAATTAAAAATTAGAAAATTCAATAAATTAAGTAAATTACTAAATAATAAGAAATTAAATAAATTAAGAAAATTAAATAATTTAAATATATTAGATAAATTAAGTAAATTAAATAAATTAAGTGAATTATTAATTAATTAATTAAACAATTAAATAAATTATATTATTTATTTAAATTAAATAACTTAAATATATTAAATAAATTAAGTAAATTAAATAAATTAAATTTATTAAATTAACTAGATTATATAAATTAAATAAATTAAATAAATTAAATAAATTACATAAATTAAATGAATCAATAAATTTAACATATTATATAAATTAAATAAATTCAGTGAATTAAATAAATTAAATATATTATATAAATTACATAAATTAAATAAACTAAATAAATTAATTTAATTAAATAAATTAAATATATTAAGTAAATTAAATTGATTAAGTAAATTAAATAAATTAATTTAATTAAATAAATTACATAAATTAAACTAATTATTAAAATTAAATAACTTAAATATATTAAATAACCTATTAAAACTAAATAAATTACACAAAATAAATAAACTAAATAAAATAGTGAATTAAATGAGATTAAATTGAATAAGTTAAATTAATTATTTAAATTATATAAATTAAGACAATTTAGAAAATTAAATAAATTAAATTAACCAATAAATAAAATAAATTAAACATATTATATAAATTAAATAAATTAAATGAATTCAGTGAACTAAATAAATTAAAAATATTATATAAATTACATAAATTAAATTAACTAAATAAATTAATTAAATTAAAAAAATTATGAAAATTAAATAAATGAATTACATTAAAAAAATTACATAATTCAATAAAATTCAATAAAGTAAGTAAATTATTAATTAATAAAAAATTAAATAAATTAAGTAAATTTAATAATTTAAATATATTAAATAAATTAAGAAAATTATTAATTAATAAAAAATTAAATATATTAAATAAATTATGTAAATTAAATACAGTGAATAAATTAAATTACTTATTTAAATTAAATAACTTAAATATATTGAATAAATTAATAAATTAAAGAAATTAAATTTATTAAATTAAATAGATTATATCAATTAAATAAATTAAGTAAGTTAAATAAATTACATAAATTTAATAAATTAAATGAATCAATAAATTAAGCATATTTTATAAATTAAATAAATTCAGTGAATTAAATAAATTAAATATATCATATAAGTTACATAAATTAAATAAACTAAATAAATTAATTAAATTAAATAAATTAAATTTGTTTGGGCAAAGGTTTCCTTGTATGAATTGCTGCGGCAATAGGCGAGTTGATTTTCCCTTGCGTTTATCCCAAGTAATATGTTTCTCTTAATAAATTCGAAATTTAAATTTTTCAGGAAACAATAAAATGTACGTAAAATATATTTTGCTGAATATATTGAAAATTAATAATTTCATTTTCTCTTATTATATTTACAACCGGACAGTTATATAATTTTTTATCAATCGATTATGACTAAACAAAAATTCAATAAAGAAGGTAGAATAATTCTACCACTGAGACATCTGTGTTGCTATAAATCTATATTATATAAATTTGATGAACATTGCGACATCTAAATGACGACACATTGAAATTAAATGTTACTTAGTTAAGTAATATACCTAAAATCTGAGCAAAACTGATCGTTTTGCTAAAATAATAATTTTAAACTGACATAAGAACAATAAAAATTTAATAATAACATAAATATTTGGGTAAGCAATTTTAACATTTTCAATTTTAATTAATTTAATAAATGCTTAATTAATAATTTCTATTTCAGATAAATTCCTAGCTATAGCAACTATTGTATTTATAAGATAAGTATAAATTTAAGTGTATGTATTTCATTGATTAACTTTATTATTTATTTTAGGTTATTTTCTTCAAGAAGCCAACAAAATTGATTAAGTAAATTAAATAAATTACATAAATTAAATAAATTAAACTAATTATTAAACTTAAATAACTTAAATATATTAAATAAATTACATAAAATAAATAAACTAAATAAAATAATAAATTAAATTAATTAAATAAATTAAGAATTCAGTTATGCAAATAAAACTCATGCAGTGTTTTGGCGTGAGGTCTTTGACATCTTCCACTTCATTGATCAACAATCTTTGGCGGTGTGTTAATCTGACGCTGTTAGATAGTATGAGAGTATGGACACGTACAAGAAAATTGATCACTAGCCCGCATCCGCAAAGGCAATATTTTTGATTAAATCAAATGCCTCACATTGTAAATAACCTGGAAGATGAACATATTTTTAAAGCTCGACATAGAAGTCTTGTTGTGTATATGAACCGTATACACTTCTTTGAACGTATTCCACCAAAGCAACCTTCATTATACAAAGCCATAGTTTAGAAAACGTAGATTTGATAAGGGAACTAGAAACGAGAAAAACCAAACTTTTCATATTGTAGTAAAACACACAAAACATGTGGGAAATCGCTTTTTTCCTAAGACAAATTTTTAAATGAAAACGTTACAAATTATTAATTATGATTTTTATAATATTTTAATAAATGTTTTTATTTCAAAATATATATGAAACAACAGCATTCTGCACAAATTGAAACAAAAGCTTACTGCAATTCGTATGGTTATTAAGTCATTATACATTACATAGATGACAGTAATGGCAGTAAAAATTTGGTAAAATCGTACCCAAAATTGCCACCTGGGGGAATTTCAAGTACAAAAATTGTAGGAAAAGCAAAACAAATTCACAAAATATTAAAAACGTGTGTTAATTTTGTTTGTATGTTTCTGTAAAAAACTTTGACATTTGACGTATAGTAGTAAAATTAAAGATAAATTTAGCAAGTATTAATTTAATTCGTCAGAGCCAATTTTAATGTAAAATTTTTCAAAATGAAAGTTCGAAAAATATATTTTAGAAATAATTTAATTTTAATATTTCTGCAATTAATATTCATTTAATACCAACATAGCCTTCTTGTATATTGTTGTTAAAGATATGTAGAAAACATTTAAATAAAGAGTTTAAAATATTTTTTGCGTTTTCTATTGAAAAACTTGGAGCTGAAAAACACCATTTTTACTATGGACTCCTATGGAAATCAGTAAAGAGTTATATAACTAAAAAGCTTCTAAAAAATTGTGTTATAATGGTTATGGTTATATACCCTAGAAGGCTCTGGTTCCACACTTTAAAATTATCTGAAAACTACTTGATCTTTGAATCAACTGAACGCGACATGAATCTGTCAGGTATGCGATCAACAACAGACCTTGATTTCGGTAATCGATGATTTCATAATTTCATAATACTTGTCCAAACATGTTGTAGCTTCCTCCTCGAATTCAATAAATTCATCCGCGTGTGCATCATCGTTCTCGGACAACACATACAGTTCGTTGTATATTGCATTGTGTTGAGACATGTAGTCCTGCAATTGCTTGATTCGAGTTTCAACTTCAATGCTTTATGTTTCGTTAAACACCCTTTTTGCACACTACGCCTTTTGATTAGCGACACTATATCTCCTGCCATCGGCTTATTGTCTTACATATTGTATTCACCTAGCTATAATCACACTTTCTGCACTGAGGCGGTTGTCAATTTTGTTCGTACGTGTAAATTACAAATGAAACAATCGATAATTCAAGTTATCTTCTGAGAGCTCAATGTGTGAACTGTAAATATATTTTAAAATTTTAAAATGTTAAGTGTAATACATTTACAGAAATTTAATGAGGCAGGTTTAATTTTGACGTTACACTATTGTTTACAACAAAAAAAATGCCTTACATAAAATATTAATGTTACATTTATACAGTTCCTGAGGTAAGAATTTCCGATGTTTTATTACATCAGTTGTACAGAATTTATTATTTGTACCATAAACAAGCAAAAGGTCTGCGGGTATTTTGTGGCTCAACGTATGTTGATTAGGCCACTACGCCACTTTAGCCACGCGTTTAGCGTAACGGGTAATTTTGGGGCTACTTTACAGGAAACTCAATTTATTCCCACCGGGTTTAGTTTAAAACAAACAATGTTTACATTTAAATTCATTATATGCCGCGTAATTGTGAAACATTTTAATACCGAATTAGCAGGAAATTATAGTTGCACAGGAATTCCTGTATAGCTGTCAATCGGAAGAAGAAACACGTATGTGAAGTTAGCCCGAAAAAAAGCATTTTCATCCCGAAAAATTAATGTGTCCACACTAAATTCAATATAAAAAGCCTTTTAGCACGAAAAATCATAGAAATATAATAAAATTTCACTCTATCCCGAGAAAAAAAAAAAATATTTATCTGAAACAAGATTTTAAGTCATGATTTTTTCAGACATTCTTATTTTAAAATCTGATACAAATAAAAGCCTATCAACAACAAAATAATGAAAAAACGACTCAAAAACCATCCCGATAAAAATTAAGTTTATATCTGAAAACACATTTTTTCAATCTTTCTAGGTGCATCTCAATCAATACGTTATTCAAGCAATTTATCAAAAACTATAAGTTACATAATATAAGTTCTTATAGCACAGAAACACACTACAAAAAAAGGTTATTTTAAAGAACTTTACACGTATTATATGTACATTTTAAGAAAATTAAAAATATAATATACGAACTTATAAAGATATATTTTTGTTCACAGAGGTTGCCAGATATATCGGAATAAGACATTTGCTTAGATGAGCCTTCATTAATAAGCACCTAACCCGTCATTACCATACGATGGGGATGAGGGTCATTTCTAGGCCACTTTCGGTTTTGTGTGTGAGCGAAATCAAAGAAAATCTCTCATACTTCAAAATTTTATATTTGTGTTCACAGAGGTTGCCAGATAAATCGGAATAAGACATTTGTTTAGATGAGCCTTCATTAATATGCTCCTAACCCGTCATTACCATACGATGGGGATGAGGGTCATTTCTAGGCCACTTTCGGTTTTGTGTGTGAGCGAAATCAAAGAAAATCTCTCATACTTCAAAATTTTATATTTGTGTTCACAGAGGTTGCCAGATAAATCGGAATAAGACATTTGTTTAGATGAGCCTTCATTAATATGCTCCTAACCCGTCATTACCATACGATGGGGATGAGGGTCATTTCTAGGCCACTTTCGGTTTTGTGTGTGAGCGAAATCAAAGAAAATCTCTCATACTTCAAAATTTTATATTTGTGTTCACAGAGGTTGCCAGATATATCGGAATAAGACATTTGCTTAGATGAGCCTTCATTAATATGCTCCTAACCCGTCATTACCATACGATGGGGATGAGGGTCATTTCTAGGCCACTTTCGGTTTTGTGTGTGAGCGAAATCAAAGAAAATCTCTCATACTTCAAAATTTTATATTTTTGTTCACAGAGGTTGCCAGATATATCGGAATAAGACATTTGCTTAGATGAGCCTTCATTAATAAGCACCTAACCCGTCATTACCATACGATGGGGATGAGGGTCATTTCTAGGCCACCTTCGGTTTTGTGTGGGAGCGAAATCAAAGAAAATCTCTCATACTTCAAAATTTTATATTTGTGTTCACAGAGGTTGCCAGATATATCGGAATAAGACATTTGCTTAGATGAGCCTTCATTAATATGCTCCTAACCCGTCATTACCATACGATGGGGATGAGGGTCATTTCTAGGCCACTTTCGGTTTTGTGTGGGAGCGAAATCAAAGAAAATCTCTCATACTTCAAAATTTTATATTTGTGTTCACAGAGGTTGCCAGATATATCGGAATAAGACATTTGCTTAGATGAGCCTTCATTAATATGCTCCTAACCCGTCATTACCATACGATGGGGATGAGGGTCATTTCTAGGCCACTTTCGGTTTTGTGTGTGAGCGAAATCAAAGAAAATCTCTCATACTTCAAAATTTTATATTTTTGTTCACAGAGGTTGCCAGATATATCGGAATAAGACATTTGCTTAGATGAGCCTTCATTAATAAGCACCTAACCCGTCATTACCATACGATGGGGATGAGGGTCATTTCTAGGCCACCTTCGGTTTTGTGTGGGAGCGAAATCAAAGAAAATCTCTCATACTTCAAAATTTTATATTTGTGTTCACAGAGGTTGCCAGATATATTTTTTCGGAATAAGACATTTGCTTAGATGAGCCTTCATTAATATGCTCCTAACCCGTCATTACCATACGATGGGGATGAGGGTCATTTCTAGGCCACTTTCGGTTTTGTGTGGGAGCGAAATCAAAGAAAATCTCTCATACTTCAAAATTTTATATTTGTGTTCACAGAGGTTGCCAGATATATCGGAATAAGACATTTGCTTAGATATCAAGTGCTCGCGAATCTCACTGAAGGATTATTTCTACAGACCATAACTCGAGAGAACATCATAGAAAATTTTCAAACCTCCCAAGAACCGTAGAGAAATCTTCAACGAATCCAATGATATGCAACAAGTGCTCGCGAATCTCACATAAGGATTACTTCTAAAGACCACAACTCGAGACAGCGTTATAGAAAATTTTCAAAACTCGCACGAACCGTAGAGAAATCTTCATCTTATCAAATAAAATATTTTTTATTGTTTGAGGTTGAAAATTTACAAATTGTTTTTTTAAATATTGTTTATTCAGTACCAAAAATCTCAAATTGAAAAAAAAAAAAAATCATAATAACGAGAGATTTTGTTTATTTAACCAATACATTCTCAAGTGAAAAAAGTTAGGACAAATTTAGGACAAACTTCACACTCGTCTAAATTAAGTGTATTTATTATAATGAGATCTTGTAAGAATTATAATAGTACTACTAAATTATTTTTATGAAATCGCACTCAACACTCAAGGGCCAATATCGGTCATCCACAACAATGATGACAAAGGTTTGGCTAGCACATGAAATGGGCCTCTACAATACCTAATTAAAAAATCCTAATCCATACGAATCGTTCGTTTAATAAAAGTTCTACAAAATTATGTTTTTTGAAATCACACTTTAACTTTAAAACGCCATATACCATTTTTCTATGAACAATTCTAAAATAAATCAATTAAAATTACTTTTACGAACAAGAATTTTTTATGTGTTTTGATTTGCTTTAATTAAACTAAAGCTCGATTTTGAAATGCTTTTCTAAATACTACTCAATTTGTTGAAATAACACTCAATTTTCCAATAAGAATTTGTTTTAGCAGTGTAATACTAATCCATTGATAAATCTCTGGAATGTCTGGAAAACTTCACACTCGTTATTTCTCCATATTTATTTAACAAAACACTATTAACAAACTATAAATTTTTGAAATATTCACCCTCAAGATCAATATATATATTTTTTTTTAAATATAAACGAAAATGACTTAAAAATGACCCTCATCCCCTCTTTTCGGTAATAGCCTACGACCTAAGCAAGTGTCAATGTCAACCTCTGTGCACAAAGATATAGAATTACGAAACATGAGAGATTTTTCTTGAGTTCGCTCAAACAAATAAAAATTCGCATGGAACAGGGACGTTCTTCTCTATTATACCAAATATCACGATAAAAGTTGTAAAGGGTGTACATTGAGGAATTCAAGTCACTCAGTGCTATTTTGATAAGAGCAGTAGGGCTTTGGCCAAAATTATTGAAAATTAACAAATCGACGAATTTCGACAGAGAACAAGTGTGTTTTTAATTATTAATTAATAATTATTGATTATTAATTATTAATGATTTAATTATTAACTATAAAGTATTAAAACGTCAACCAACTGTCTACTCGGAAACCAGATGTTTCGTTTCTCTTGGAAATGAAAGACTATCCCTTTAAACGGGCTCTCTGTCTTGAGTGAAATGGGGTCCCATTGGCTTGGGGCGCTCCATATGAATGGTTGTATGTAATGATTGTGTGAAGGATAGAGAACGAAGAGTACACGGAACGGTGTCCTTGCGAAATTCGTCGGTTTATTAAAATTTTCAAATAGTTTTGGAAGAGCCCTACGGCTCATCAAAATAGCACTGAGCGATTTAAATTCTCAATATATGCCCTTAACCTATGTAGTTACTACATGATCCAATCTCTGGTTGTGCTAAAATGATTCTTATCACAAATATTCTTCTGAATAAAGCCAATAATACGGCATACTTAGATTCACTTAGTCATCTGTACGATAACCTTTTACTGACTGCAAAATCGATATCTCAGTTTCACCAAATGCCTTATTCCGATATATCTGGCAACCTCTGTGAACACAAATATAAAATTTGAAGTATGAGAGATTTTCTTTGATTTCGCTCACACACAAAACCGAAAGTGGCCTAGAAATGACCCTCATCCCCATCGTATGGTAATGACGGGTTAGGTGCTTATTAATGAAGGCTCATCTAAGCAAATGTCTTATTCCGATATATCTGGCAACCTCTGTGAACACAAATATAAAATTTTGAAGTATGAGAGATTTTCTTGATTTCGCTCACACACAAAACCGAAAGTGGCCTAGAAATGACCCTCATCCCCATCGTATGGTAATGACGGGTTAGGTGCTTATTAATGAAGGCTCATCTAAGCAAATGTCTTATTCCGATATATCTGGCAACCTCTGTGAACACAAATATAAAATTTTGAAGTATGAGAGATTTTCTTTGATTTCGCTCACACACAAAACCGAAAGTGGCCTAGAAATGACCCTCATCCCCATCGTATGGTAATGACGGGTTAGGAGCATATTAATGAAGGCTCATCTAAACAAATGTCTTATTCCGATTTATCTGGCAACCTCTGTGAACACAAATATAAAATTTTGAAGTATGGAGAGATTTTCTTTGATTTCGCTCACACACAAAACCGAAAGTGGCCTAGAAATGACCCTCATCCCCATCTTATGGTAATGATGGGTTAGGAGCTTATTAATGAAGGCTCATCTAAGCAAATGTCTTATTCCGATATATCTGGCAACCTCTGTGAACACAAATATAAAATTTTGAAGTATGAGAGATTTTCTTTGATTTCGCTCACACACAAAACCGAAAGTGGCCTAGAAATGACCCTCATCCCCATCGTATGGTAATGACGGGTTAGGAGCATATTAATGAAGGCTCATCTAAGCAAATGTCTTATTCCGATATATCTGGCAACCTCTGTGAACACAAATATAAAATTTTGAAGTATGAGAGATTTTCTTTGATTTCGCTCCCACACAAAACCGAAAGGTGGCCTAGAAATGACCCTCATCCCCATCGTATGGTAATGACGGGTTAGGTGCTTATTAATGAAGGCTCATCTAAGCAAATGTCTTATTCCGATATATCTGGCAACCTCTGTGAACACAAATATAAAATTTTGAAGTATGAGAGATTTTCTTTGATTTCGCTCCACACACAAAACCGAAAGTGGCCTAGAAATGACCCTCATCCCCATCGTATGGTAATGACGGGTTAGGAGCTTATTAATGAAGGCTCTTCTAAGCAAATGTCTTATTCCGATATATCTGGCAACCTCTGTGAACACAAATATAAAATTTTGAAGTATGAGAGATTTTCTTTGATTTCGCTCACACACAAAACCGAAAGTGGCCTAGAAATGACCCTCATCCCCATCGTATGGTAATGACGGGTTAGGAGCTTATTAATGAAGGCTCATCTAAGCAAATGCCTTATTCCGATATATCTGGCAACCTCTGTGAACACAAATATAAAATTTTGAAGTATGAGAGATTTTCTTTGATTTCGCTCACACACAAAACCGAAAGTGGCCTAGAAATGACCCTCATCCCCATCGTATGGTAATGACGGGTTAGGAGCATATTAATGAAGGCTCATCTAAGCAAATGTCTTATTCCGATATATCTGGCAACCTCTGTGAACACAAATATAAAATTTTGAAGTATGAGAGATTTTCTTTGATTTCGCTCACACACAAAACCGAAAGTGGCCTAGAAATGACCCTCATCCCCATCGTATGGTAATGACGGGTTAGGAGCTTATTAATGAAGGCTCATCTAAGCAAATGTCTTATTCCGATATATCTGGCAACCTCTGTGAACACAAATATAAAATTTTGAAGTATGAGAGATTTTCTTTGATTTCGCTCACACACAAAACCGAAAGTGGCCTAGAAATGACCCTCATCCCCATCGTATGGTAATGACGGGTTAGGAGCATATTAATGAAGGCTCATCTAAACAAATGTCTTATTCCGATTTATCTGGCAACCTCTGTGAACACAAATATAAAATTTTGAAGTATGAGAGATTTTCTTTGATTTCGCTCACACACAAAACCGAAAGTGGCCTAGAAATGACCCTCATCCCCATCGTATGGTAATGACGGGTTAGGAGCTTATTAATGAAGGCTCTTCTAAGCAAATGTCTTATTCCGATATATCTGGCAACCTCTGTGAACACAAATATAAAATTTTGAAGTATGAGAGATTTTCTTTGATTTCGCTCACACACAAAACCGAAAGTGGCCTAGAAATGACCCTCATCCCCATCGTATGGTAATGACGGGTTAGGAGCTTATTAATGAAGGCTCATCTAAGCAAATGCCTTATTCCGATATATCTGGCAACCTCTGTGAACACAAATATAAAATTTTGAAGTATGAGAGATTTTCTTTGATTTCGCTCACACACAAAACCGAAAGTGGCCTAGAAATGACCCTCATCCCCATCGTATGGTAATGACGGGTTAGGAGCATATTAATGAAGGCTCATCTAAGCAAATGTCTTATTCCGATATATCTGGCAACCTCTGTGAACACAAATATAAAATTTTGAAGTATGAGAGATTTTCTTTGATTTCGCTCACACACAAAACCGAAAGTGGCCTAGAAATGACCCTCATCCCCATCGTATGGTAATGACGGGTTAGGAGCTTATTAATGAAGGCTCATCTAAGCAAATGTCTTATTCCGATATATCTGGCAACCTCTGTGAACACAAATATAAAATTTTGAAGTATGAGAGATTTTCTTTGATTTCGCTCACACACAAAACCGAAAGTGGCCTAGAAATGACCCTCATCCCCATCGTATGGTAATGACGGGTTAGGAGCATATTAATGAAGGCTCATCTAAACAAATGTCTTATTCCGATATATCTGGCAACCTCTGTGAACACAAATATAAAATTTTTAAGTATGAGAGATTTTCTTTGATTTCGCTCACACACAAAACCGAAAGTGGCCTAGAAATGACCCTCATCCCCATCGTATGGTAATGACGGGTTAGGAGCTTATTAATGAAGGCTCATCTAAGCAAATGTCTTATTCCGATATATCTGGCAACCTCTGTGAACACAAATATAAAATTTTGAAGTATGAGAGATTTTCTTTGATTTCGCTCACACACAAAACCGAAAGTGGCCTAGAAATGACCCTCATCCCCATCGTATGGTAATGACGGGTTAGGAGCTTATTAATGAAGGCTCATCTAAGCAAATGTCTTATTCCGATATATCTGGCAACCTCTGTGAACACAAATATAAAATTTTGAAGTATGAGAGATTTTCTTTGATTTCGCTCACACACAAAACCGAAAGTGGCCTAGAAATGACCCTCATCCCCATCGTATGGTAATGACGGGTTAGGAGCATATTAATGAAGGCTCATCTAAACAAATGTCTTATTCCGATTTATCTGGCAACCTCTGTGAACACAAATATAAAATTTTTAAGTATGAGAGATTTTCTTTGATTTCGCTCACACACAAAACCGAAAGTGGCCTAGAAATGACCCTCATCCCCATCGTATGGTAATGACGGGTTAGGAGCTTATTAATGAAGGCTCATCTAAGCAAATGTCTTATTCCGATATATCTGGCAACCTCTGTGAACACAAATATAAAATTTTGAAGTATGAGAGATTTTCTTTGATTTCGCTCACACACAAAACCGAAAGTGGCCTAGAAATGACCCTCATCCCCATCGTATGGTAATGACGGGTTAGGAGCATATTAATGAAGGCTCATCTAAACAAATGTCTTATTCCGATTTATCTGGCAACCTCTGTGAACACAAATATAAAATTTTGAAGTATGAGAGATTTTCTTTGATTTCGCTCACACACAAAACCGAAAGTGGCCTAGAAATGACCCTCATCCCCATCGTATGGTAATGACGGGTTAGGAGCATATTAATGAAGGCTCATCTAAACAAATGTCTTATTCCGATTTATCTGGCAACCTCTGTGAACACAAATATAAAATTTTGAAGTATGAGAGATTTTCTTTGATTTCGCTCACACACAAAACCGAAAGTGGCCTAGAAATGACCCTCATCCCCATCGTATGGTAATGACGGGTTAGGAGCATATTAATGAAGGCTCATCTAAACAAATGTCTTATTCCGATTTATCTGGCAACCTCTGTGAACACAAATATAAAATTTTGAAGTATGAGAGATTTTCTTTGATTTCGCTCACACACAAAACCGAAAGTGGCCTAGAAATGACCCTCATCCCCATCGTATGGTAATGACGGGTTAGGAGCATATTAATGAAGGCTCATCTAAACAAATGTCTTATTCCGATTTATCTGGCAACCTCTGTGAACACAAATATAAAATTTTGAAGTATGAGAGATTTTCTTTGATTTCGCTCACACACAAAACCGAAAGTGGCCTAGAAATGACCCTCATCCCCATCGTATGGTAATGACGGGTTAGGTGCTTATTAATGAAGGCTCATCTAAGCAAATGTCTTATTCCGATATATCTGGCAACCTCTGTGAACAAAAATATATCTTTATAAGTTCGTATATTATATTTTTAATTTTCTTAAAATGTACATATAATACGTGTAAAGTTCTTTAAAATAACCTTTTTTTGTAGTGTGTTTCTGTGCTATAAGAACTTATATTATGTAACTTATAGTTTTTGATAAATTGCTTGAATAACGTATTGATTGAGATGCACCTAGAAAGATTGAAAAAATGTGTTTTCAGATATAAACTTAATTTTTATCGGGATGGTTTTTGAGTCGTTTTTTCATTATTTTGTTGTTGATAGGCTTTTATTTGTATCAGATTTTAAAATAAGAATGTCTGAAAAAATCATGACTTAAAATCTTGTTTCAGATAAATATTTTTTTTTTTCTCGGGATAGAGTGAAATTTTATTATATTTCTATGATTTTTCGTGCTAAAAGGCTTTTTATATTGAATTTAGTGTGGACACATTAATTTTTCGGGATGAAAATGCTTTTTTTCGGGCTAACTTCACATACGTAGAAGAAACCCAATTATATGATTTGATTCTTGGTCATATTCTAGTTTCTGCACAATTTTTCGCTTATCCAAACATAGTGATGGAAATTTTACTTTTTCGGGAATTTAGAAAGCTGTTTAAGCTATGTTTGGATAAATGAACGCGAAAAAATGTAATTAACTATTAGTGTCCATATTGCTTTTAATTTAGCACTGATTCATCTGACCGACTACTTTAAATTATATGTATCTAAGTGATAAATTTTACAATTATTTTGGTTTTTTATTCAATTTTGCGATTATTGTCGATTGTTTACGATTTTAAAGATTATTTAAAATGTCCACTTGTCGTAATTCTATTTTCCATTTAAATAGATATCGAAGGGTGTTTTGACACCCGGAATTTCCCGGTACATATTATGGGGATTAATACCAAAAATTGAACATGGATCATTTAGATAGACCATTTTCAATGTTAAGTCTATTAAAAATTAAATTCGTGTCAACGAAAATCAAATAATTTTGAGAGCATTTGTTATTTGTTTAGGTTCAAAGATTATTGTTTTTATAATTCCACTCAAATTAAGCGAATATTTTTATATTAAAGAAGTTATTTGTGTATGATATGATATAACAATAATAAGATTATTAGCAACAATTTCTCTATTTTTTTTAATAAGCGTATATACATATTTAAAAAAGCGCGAATTCTTCGCAGAAGCCAAAAAAAATCAAATTTTGTTGATTGGAATAATATTTAAATGGAATTTAAGAAACAACAAAGTGCCTCGAGTGTTTTAGAAAAATTTCTAAAATTTTGCTAGATAAAATATAAATTACATATAACTTATTAATAAAGATCTTTCTCATTTACATTTCGTAATGTTTTGCCAATCAAACAAATTAACAAAATAATTCATTATAAAGAGTTTTGAATAAATCCAAACTTCAAAATAACAATTAATTTAATTAAAATAAAAATACGAAATATTTTTTTATTTAAACCAAAAGCTTAATAACAAACAGTTAAAAATTAATATCTATTTTTAAAATAACGGTGGCTAGGAATAAAAATCACTAAACTCATAATCTGATATCTATGACATTTCTTAAGCAAAAAAAACTGTCACCCTGAAATATTTGTAGGATAATAATTGAGGCTAACAATAATGCAACGAAAATTCTACAGGTTGCGACCTGTTCTCTATATCGGATCGCGCTACTCAAAGAAAAATAATTTTCTTCCCCAAAAAATCTTGTTATAAAATAAACGAATGAATTTAATAATAAAATTAAAATTCATTGGATTTATTAAAATTAATATTATGCCAAAATAAAAATGAAATTGTATCTTCTTGATATCTTCTCCTTGGAGAGAAGTTTGGATATTAAATAAAATTAATTGTCCATTTTCATATTGGGCAAAAAAAAAAAAAATTCTTTCCCTCTTTCCCTGGTCCCATATAAAATACATTCAGCTTTTTATGTTCAGTTTGTGGGTGTGAGGATACTTTTTATTATTAAGTTAAAATAATTTTATTGTTATGTAGAAAAATTGTTTCTTTTTTTTTTTTTTGTTGGATGCTTATTACCAAAATATCAAAATAATAAAAAAAAAAAGTTGAATGAATAAATTAAATTTAAATATTTAACACAACCAAACAAACACATCGTCGCTCGCTTTAATCATATATTTCCGCAGAGAGATGGAAATTTATTGTTTTCTTGTTGTTATTATTAATATTTTCAGTCAATGTGCGGATTATTTTTATTATAACCATTTTTTTGTACGGCAAGTGAGTGAATTATGGCACAATTCAGTCACTGTGAACCTTAAAAAATTTTATTTTATTAACGCTCATACATTTTTTGCTTATTAGAAATTTACATTGTGTACTCTGGAACATTTCGGAAGCTATAAAATAAAATTAAAACTGTAAAACGGTGCTAACATTCATTGAAATTTATTGTAAATATACTGTATATACGTTAGAATATGCTGACAATCGTTGTGATCTCTACACTCCCTGGCTGGCATTTAATGAAATTTAATGAAAATTATGCGGGCATCTCTCATATAATTTGGAACATTTTTTTTTTTTTTGTAACTTAAGGTTTGGGTACATCAGAGACGATTATTAGAAAGAATTAATTGATAAATTTGTAAAAAATTGATAGTATCCCTGGGTTTCGGTCAGTTGATCGTAAATAATTTATCTTGTTACTAATGAACGTGAACAATTGATCGTAGACACAATTGATTGTGGGAACAATTGATCGTGGAAACAATTGAACGTGGATACAATTGATCGTAGGCCAATTGATCGTATAGACAATTCAAGTTCTGGAATGTGGCCAATTATGGTGGAATTTGGCTGTTTCTTGACTGAAACTAAAAAATTTAACATGGACGATATAAATGGGATTCTTAAATGATTTTTGGATAAAGTTCTGGAATATGACCAATTAAGTTGGAGCTTTGCTGTTTCTTTACAGATTACGATGAAATTTGACAATAGCGATGATAATGGGATTCTAAAATGATTTTTGGATAAAGTTCTGGAATATTTTTTTTCTAAATATTTGTTAAAATATGTTGTGTTAAAATATTCTGAAAAATGGAGATTTTCATTCTAAATTTAATATTAAATCTCCATTAACCAGAAACGAAAATTTAAATTCCGTTAGCCTCCACAATTCTAAGTTAAATTAGTCGATGTCATTTATTCCGAAAACAAGATTTTGAGGAACTAAATACTCTCCAAAAAGATTTTGGTGACAAGATTTTGTAGACCAAGATTTTAGATAAATAATTTTAGAAACAGTCTTTTGTAAACAGTTTTTTAAAAAACAGTGATACGTGGCCAACCCTAATTGAAACTGGAAATATTTTAACAAAAAGTAGAATTAAATTCGGAAAAAATTTGTTAACATGACGCGTGTACATATTGTATATATAAATAGTCATGTGCGTTAATATTGTATGTCTAAATAGCCTTATCCATAAATATATACAGAAAGATTAGCTATGTAGGCCCTACGAGATATGAAAGGAATAAAAACATAAAATATTTTTCCGGAACAAATGGATTAAATTTTCATTATCGGTAAATTTTTTTCTGTCTCGACCATGTGGGTAGTTTGATTTAAAACTCGTTTGTAAACAAATAACTAACGTAATTCACTTCAATCTTTATTTAAATTAAATTATACTTCTTAATTATATTATAATTAACTTATTAAATTATCGGCGGCGCTTCCATACAAAACCTAAAATTCTCAATCGACATATTGTATAATTTGGTTGTATATAATATGTCAACCTCACTTGTGATAGTTTTAATAGGGCCAAATGATCTCAAGCACTTGTAAATACGGTGGCAATCACCATCAAGATCGACTTTTCGAATCCATTCAGATTGCAAATAACAATATCGAATGACCAAAAAATTTGATAAAAAGAATCAATCTGCCTTGTCTAAAGCTATATTTTGAAAATTACCATTCTGATCATAAGAAACATTTGTAAAGTGCCATTTGTAGAGACTCTGTGCCATAATACAAGTGACACGGTCCCTTTGATATCAATTGTACATTCAGAAAGACAATTCACAGAAAAATAAAATTTACCAATTTGGGTACATCACCTTTTATTTAAATGGGCACCCAAAAGAATAACGAAAATAGGAAGTGAAATAGAGAGGATGCAAATTAGTAGCACATACAGTCCTTAACAAAATTATTTATGCATCGAAAAAATTCAACAAATCATTCTATTAAATTTAAAATTTTGCCCCAAAAATCAACTTAAATAAAAAAATAATTGATTTGTTATTTGGAATGACATTTATTCTGTATTTGATTAAAAAAATAAAATTTCGTTCAAAATAAATGCAAAAGAAAATCACAAAATTATTTGTGCATCGTGATTCTCTAACAAAATTATTTGTGCATGACCAGAAAAAAATTCTCTTATAACGGGAATCCCGATTTTTTTGGTACAATTTAAACGGGCATACAAGAAAAAAAATTTGGCGACAAACATTAGCATCATAAATAATATTTTGGAACAATATAAGAGAATACAAACAAATATTTTTGGAGGACATAATTAAATACTGTGGAGACAAACATTGGCATCAAAATTAATAAATTGGCAACAAATATAATATTTTGGAACAGAAAAAAATAATTTTTAGTAATAAAAAAATAAAAAATAAATCGAGACCAAAAATTAAATTTAATCGATACAAATTATTTAATATTTGATCTGAGCCTGCAAGGTTTCCGAATCAATTTTAAAAATAAATCGGCATTTTCCAGAATATTTTAAAACTAATTTCAATTTTTTAATTTTTAATTAATTTATTTATGAAAATTTGTTGTCAGCTTATTATTTTTTTCGCTCAAAATATTTATTTCGATGCCCAAAAATAATTTTTTGTGCTCCATTCCAATAGTGCTAAAAAATTATAAATGTTGCCAAATTATTATATTTTGTTCCAAAAACAAATTTTTGTTTGTTGCTCATTAATTTGTGCCGTTTTATCAAATTTTTGTATCTTAAATATTAATTTTTTATGTGCCGGTTTATTGCCAGCCATTTTTTTATATTTTATCAAAAATGCTACAGGTGATCCTTTTAGTTATTATTTTATATTACAAGTGTTTTATTGAAATAGCATTTCAAATGGTCCTTTGTTTGTTTGCCAATATTTGAATGCCGACCAGATACAGGATAAACCCTTCTTGGTGTTGAATCAACAAATTTTCGCATGTGGACTGCTGATTGCCCGACTATTGATATTTTTTTAGGTTTTATTTCAGGAAGAGAATTTGAATTTACAGGTAAGTTAAATATTTAGATTGGATCAGCTGGATATGATCCGACTAATTTAAAGACACTGGAAACAAAAAAAAAATACATCAGTGGCAAGGTAAACACTGAAAATAAGGTTCTTGAAACTCTTGAAATTATTAATTCTTTAAATTTTTTGATGTTATTAAAATTTTCTTTAAATCAACTAGCTATTTAGTTTCGTAACGCAAAATTTCTAAATTTAATGAAATTCTAAATAATTTCCAACTATTAAAATCATAGAATTAAAATTGAATCCATAAATTTCTTGAAATTTATTGGCATAGGATTATCATCAGGTTTTTGAACCTCTTCAAATTAATTAATTAATTAAAACTCTTAAATTTCTTAAAATTCTTAATTTTTGTTAATATCTTAAATTATTGGTATTCTGATTATGTAGGATTTTACATTTTGTTAAATTCAAGGGTTTGTTGAAGTATTTAAAGGTTTTTTAAAATTTGTTAAATTTGGTAATTTTGTAAAATTTTTGATATTATTCAACTGTTTAGATGGTTTTGAACGTTTTGAAATTAATAAAATTTCTTATCATATTCTTGTATTATCGATATTATGCCTGTCCAAAGGATTTACATTTTTTTATTAAATTGAAGCATTTGCTGAAGTGTTTTAAATTGTTTTTTCCATAATTTTCGAAATTGTTCAATTGTTTAAAAGAAAATTTAATTTCTTGATTTTTTTTATATTTGATCAATTCTTAAAATATTTAGTTTCGTGACGCTCCTAAAAATTGTGGAATTCTTTAAACTAATTCAATTTTGATAAATTTAATCATATTTTAAATACGAAAATCGAAATTATCAAAAATTTTACAACTTCAGCTTCGATCTGAATGAGAAACACGAAAAATTTATTTATTTTCCAGTCAATATCATCAGGCTATAGCGACTGAATTGTTAATTACATTATTGATTACTTTCTATGTATAGAAAGTAACCATGTATTTAAGCATTAGCGAATTGTACGCAATACATATTAAATTCTTAATAATTTCAATTTTGTTATTTTATTTGACGCATAAATATGATATTTGAGTTTGAAGTTAAAGTTTTTCTAGTAAATAACTTGATAATGATTAAGATTTTTCAATTTGTTACGAAGAGCGAAATTATCAAGAATTTTACAACTTCAGTTTCGATCTGAAAAATTCTGGATAATTTCGCTCTTCGTAACAAATTGAAAAATCGTAATGATTATCTGGTTATTTACCAGAAGACCTTTAATTTCAAATTTTAAATATTTTCCAGTTGTTAGAGTAATTCAATTTTTTGAACCCAACAATTCGAACATTCATCAGTTTGTTGAACCTCATAAAATTTTTTAAACTCTTCAACTTCCGAAAATTAAATTTTTTTTTTTTTATGTTGAAATTTCTAACTAATCAACATTCTAGTTGGGGTAGGTTCCTTGTGACGTACGCGATTTAAAATTCCGTAATTTCTGTACCATTTCTGTACTCGCTTCTGTACCATTTGCAGGCAAACTTAAGATTTACACAAATTGGGCGCCAGCCTGTGCGCACGGGTCCGACTAGATTTCGTAGGTTGGCTAGAGACTCTCGGGCTGGGTATAACAATGAAAAGCGACTGTTGAGGGAAAGAATTTGTTACACGCTGCTTGAAAAAGGAAGGAAACAAAAATGGCACTAACTTGTCCCAATTTATGTTGTTTATACGGTCTCGTTGTCCCGTCTTCGATTTTTAACACCTTCACTTGTTTATGTTTCACTTATTGTTTCTTTTCTTATTGTTTGCTTTTGTTATTTACGTTTACCACAGATAAGAATAGACAGATATGAAACTTGGATGGGCCATATTTACATTCTAAATTTCAACACTAAATTCCAATCCAATTCGTTTAGAGCAGGACGTATATATTATAAAATAAAATGTTGTTTGAAGTTGTTTTATGTTTGCTTTGATATATTCAAAATAGCCATACGTAAAAAAGGATAAAAAGGGACAGAAATGTACGTCCTGCTCTAAACGAATTGGATTGGAATTATTGTATTGAAATTTAAAATGTAATTATGGCACATACAAGATCCACATATGTCTATTGTTATCTGTGCTTTTACTTTATCTTTAAAGTTTTTTTTTTGTATTACTGTTTATACCCCATTGTACCGTTAGGTCACTTACAAATATTTTTAACAGATTTTCGAAACAGGGCCCCGCCGAATATAATTCCTCCGGCTGCTCGCGACGTTCTGCTTTCGACGAAATTACCAAAGCACTTTTTTTACCACAAAAAAAAAACACTTAATGCCCAATGGGAGATACCGCACCTTGATGCTACTAAAAATTTTGTTTTTTATTACTTCATTTGTTTATAATTTCTATGCCCACTTCATCACGTGAGGTTTTGTGGCTATCCTATCCACCGTTTTCTCGGTCTTATCACCCTGAATCTCACAAATCACCGCCTTTTATAAATTCTTACGCGCCCCCTTTACTGATTTCGCTGCCATCTTCATTTTAACCAATCAACCTTTTATCACGCTACCTTATCATTTGCCTAGACAATAAATTGGTAGCGTATCATTTTGTGAGTGTTTATATTACGAGACGTCACACTTTTATTTTGTTTTTGTTTTTTTATGAATGAGAATCACGTATGTAAGTTAATTTAATATGTTTTGTGAGCGATTTTTTTTTGTTTGATTTTAGCTTTTAGTTCAGCGATTAGTAAATGCCATTATGAAATGGGGCTAGGATATATAAAGCTTGGAAACACTTCTCCAGCCAACCCTTAAACACAGATATATTTGTGTATTTAATTTTTTTTTTAGAGTCATTTGATGTCATCGAAAGTTGAACTGTCTCAACCGATCCCCAATAGGGAAACGAAAATTTTTGGGAAATCAATTTACAAAAAATTTTCGTTCCGAAAAATTGGGCACCCGCTCCTTTTTTTTCCTATTTTAATTTTCTATTTATGAGAACCTTTCGAGTTATTTATCCCTCCCTTTCATAAATTGGTTTGTTTTCCCCTAATGATCCATTTACTATCACTAAATCTATTCAAGATAATTTCTTGGTGTCAATGATTTTGTGATCGATTTACCAATTTTTGAGGTTTCAATTAATTATTCAAGTAGGAAAAAAACCTGCATTTTACTATACATTCACTTTGGTGATGTCATTGGCATGGAACTTTCCAATCACCTTTCCGTCTAAATTTACAGATACGTATTCGTTCCTATTGCGCTTAACACCCTCCAATTTTCATAAACACCATCTAGTTTCGCCGTATAATTTTCTGAAGCTTTTGACTATAAATATTTCTCGGCTGGTTCGCAGATTTATCGCTTTGGGTATTTTTGGTATGCTTTGTCTAAATTTTCTGGGATAGTTTTATGGATATTGTACATTCAATCAGCGGAATTCGATGCAACCTCTCCCATTTTCACCAAATCGTCAGTTAGAGCTGGGTTAGCGGTACCTCTAACCCGTATCTCTTTCCCAAAATTCGCGTAATATGGAGTGAATCCCGAACTATTATGAACAGCCATACACAAAGCGCACGCGATCTCTTCTAGGTGCTCGTCCCATTCCCTCTGACCATTATCAAGATAATTCCTAATCGCCGCCAAAACACTTCGGTTAACCCTTTCCGCAGCCTGCCATTATCTGAGATTATGATCGATGGCACTCAAAAGGTTAGGAAAACTGACCCTTCCAAAATACTTTGTAGTGACATTGACTCCGCCCGTCTCACAGCCTTTAAAATCACGAACTTTGTGAACACATCCAGTACTACCAAAATGTACTGGTTCCCCTATTTAGAGCTTGGTCCCATGTAATCCACCGCGATCATCTCCCACGGTTCTGTGGGTGTTCTTGGCTTTCCCATGGGAACCTTCCCACTTACTGTGCGGTGTTTATTTATTTGACATCCTTCACACCACTTTATATAAGCTTTAAATAAGCAGCTCTCACCATTTTTAAAGTTTTGGCGAAGCCCAGGTGTGCCGCTAAAGGACTGGCATGGTTGTCTTTTAATATTTCATTAGCTAATGACTTTGGGACATAAAGTTTCCTACTAATTACACTCGTTCCATCCTCTAATTTCGTGTGGCAATACCTGTATATTTTATTGTCTTCTATGCGATAATTTGGGTACTTCTCGGGACCCGTTTCATCCGGTCACCCGGCAATATCGATGAATCGACCGCTATGGACTCCACGGCACGCGAAGGAGCATCCGGCACTATGTTGTTTTATCCATGGACCAACGGACTAGACGAGATGCCGGATCTTTCAAGTTCCTCCACCATATCAATGAGGCACAGTCAGTGATCACCATGAATTTCACGCCGTTAATATACCGTCGGAATTTTTCGATGGCAAACACCACAGCCAAACACTCTTTCTCCGCTGCTGGATTCTTACGCTGAGTTAAAGTTAATTTTTGATTCATGTATGCTATCACCTTTTCTCCCTCGTCATCCTCATGGATCAGAACAGCCCCAATACCGGTGTTGAACGACGATGGACTGTATATGATGCTGGATATGGCTGGTTTATTTTCCTCAATCAACGGATAATTCGGCTTCTCAACTCCGGTCTCAATACATGTATCTAAACGTATTTAAAAGCACTCACGAACAATGGCCACTTAATACAAACACTGATCAAACTGGTAAAACGGTTTTGTATATTTTTTATACTCATATATTTATATGATAACATAATTTGTTGTTTACAATTCAATTATCTTATTAATTTTGGTTTCACTTCCTCAAGCTTACAAGTTGCACTGATTACAAAAAATAAAAACTTCTTATTCAAGAAAAAAAGGGTCCACCCAAGTTGGTGGACCATAATAAATAAATATAATATAACCATTAGCGGTCATGGTGGCAATTTTTGATTGGTTAATTAAGTTATTTGGCTTATGGTAGGTTATAGCGGGTAATTTAAACTTAATTTTTATATTTTAATTGGTATAAAGGTAAAGGTTTAAAGCTAAGGTAATATTAATGGTTACAATGTTTAATAATAGATGGTGTTATTTCGACAATTTTAAGAATATTTTAGTACTTAATCTAACAGCTGACGAAATGGCAAACAATCAAAAAAAAATAAACAAAAATAATGTTGACCTTGACACAATTTACAAATTACAAGCTAAGTATATTTTTGAATAATTATTTAATAAATTACTAATTCTGTTTTTTTTCAATAATTTCAGAGACAGATCATTTGGTGTACATATATGTAAGACTTCTTAGGATTTGTTTCTAAAATTTGTTTATCTGCACGAGTGCAGACAGGTGTCGAACGCATCGGTTCGTATAGTAACTGGTTTGCTAAAACATGGATTTACCAGTATTGGTGCGGAAACCAGGAGATAGTATAATTTGGTGGAAGCATTTTGTGCATCATCAGGCGAGCAAAAGAGTTTGCTAGTCTTCCTCAGAAGGCTGGCGATTGGAGCCGTCATCTCAGAAAAATCCGCGATAAACCTACGGTACCAACCCGCTAAACCAATCAGCCTTCGGACATCTTTGATGCACTTCGTAGTGGCAAAGTTTAAGAGTCCCTTCATATTTTTCCGGATTGACTCTCAATCCATGTTCATGTAGGACATACCCAAGATATTTGATCTCCTGCAGACGAAATCGTGACTTTTCAAAACTAATCATGAAATTAACTTTTCGCAGACGTTCGGCTACCTCTTTCAATAGTGAGATATGCTCTTCGGACGTCTGCGACATCACGATAATGTCATCCAAATATACAAATACCCTGGGCTCCATATCTACCCCGAGTACCTGATCCATCAGCCGGCAAAGAGTTTGACTGGCATTGAACAAACCCAAAAGGCATTCTCTTGTACTAGAATAATCCCCTACCTGGAACAATGAATGCCGTTTTGGGTCGTGAAGTAACATTTAACTCAATTTTCCAGAACGCATCACTTAAATCAATGCAGGACAGATACTTTGTCCCAGATAACCTTCCCAGTATCCTGTTAATATATAGGGGAGTGAGTTCAAGCTTTTAATGTTTAAAATTTATCAAAATTCTTTAAATTAGTTAATTTTTTTAATTCCTGTTATTGTATATTCCTTAAATTTCTTGAATTTGTTCAACTCTTTAAATATTTATTCTCGTGATGCCCTTAAAATTTTGATATTCTTAAAACAAACTCAAAATTTCTAAACTTAATGAAATTCTAAATATTTTCCAGTTCTTAGAATTCACAATTGAATAAATCCCTTAATTTCTCGAAATTTAAGTCATAACCATAATATTATGTTCAGGTCCTTCAACGTCTTGAAATTAATTAAATTCTCAAATTTCCGAGAAAAATCTTATTATTTTTTTTAAAACTCTTAAATTATCGATATTCTAATTTTGTAAGACTGTATATTTTAAAAAATGTAAGCGTCTGTTGAAATTTTTAAAATTTTTCGAAATTTTTAATGTAAAATTTTTGAATTAATTCATCTGTGAGGTTTGTAAAACTTTTGAAATGAATAAAATTCTTAATTTCAAAATTTTTTTATTTTTTAAATTTATTAAATTTCTTATCATATTCTTATATTATCAATATTCTGATTAACTGCAGGATTTAAAATTTTCAAAATGGAAGAAGTTTTTACTGAAGTCTTTAAAATTTGAGAAAATCCTGTAAATTTGATTTTCTTATTATGTGAAATTATAAAACTGTTTAACAAATGTAATCCGTTCAAATTTTTTTAATTTGATCAATTCATAAAATATTTAGCCTCGTGGCGCTCCTAAAAATTTTGAAATTCTGACAAAAAATTCAAAATTTATAAGCTTAAAAATAATTGAATTCAACAATTTTTTGGAATTTATTATCATAAGGTTATCAACAGGTTATAAAACCTCTTGAGGTTAATTAAATTCTTTTGAAATTATTCAACTTTTTGAAATTAATTTAATTTTTAAATGTCAGAAAATTCCGAAATTTATTTAATTTTCTTATCGATATTCAGATGTATTCGTTGATCCATAGAAACATGAAAAGCCCGCAACATGTAGAAAAGAGAAACAATCGATTATTGGGTCATAGAAAAAAAAAGAAAATTGGTTTGTTTATAAAATTATAGGAACTTTCGTCATGCTGGACAAAACAAAATAACTTAACATAAAATAAAACAGTTACCATTAAAGACGATGATGTAAGGACTGAAGCTCAGTAAAGACATTCGAAAGGCCAGTCATGAGTGTGAAATTTGGATATATAGAATATACGATTATATAAATCGGGGTATTTTAATATTCAGTAAAATATTCTCATGGAATACCACCTTAATAAAAAAAAAATTGAAAAATTGAAGATTTAGTCAAACAAAAAAAAACGACCTGATTCACACAGCGAAGGTTTCAAATATAAAACTAAATTTGTATTTAAAATTGTGTTAGTTGGTTGAAACCCTCACGGACGAATTAAATTTTATAAGGTAACGCCAGGCATAACAGTGTTTGGAGATAAATTTAGCCTTAGTTAAGTAAATGCTTTTACTAGTATAAATTCAAATAAATATAACAAGTATTTAATAGATTTTGGCAATCGTAATCTTATTTTCATGCTTTCCAGCAAATTTTCGTGAAACGTTTAGAAAATTTCATTCAATATTAAAGTATTAAGCAAAAAATTGTTGTTGTTAAGATGCTTTGTGACAAACTCAAAGTAAAGTTCTTACAAATAATGTTTTGGTCAAAATTATTCTTTCTAAATTTTTGCCATAAATTAATTCCAAACGAATCCTTCATTTTAATATAAATATATACTCTACGTCTGTCTGTATTTTCCTCTCTCGGTTGTATTTATTTTGAAATTCAAAATTAATCTTTAAACTTGGCAAATCTCCATATAGAAACACTGAGTTATACAATTTGTTTAGCTGAATTTAGCCGAGTTTTACATTTTGTTGATTTTTAAATGAAAATTTAATTTCAATTTTATTCTTTTTTGTTTGTTAATATGTGCATGGCGTGGCGAATTTAGCATGGAAAACGAGAAAAACCACTTTGTGTTGTGTGCTCAAATAAATACAAAGCAAATTAATTTTTTTTTTTTTGTCATTTTAAAGCACTAATTCAAATTCGGCTACTGCGGTTCACTGAAGTGAATATATGACAGTCGTATTAAAGTAATAATATTGCTTACAGTTTTTTCTAGGAAGCGTAATGGTTTTTATTTTCCACTAAGATTTCAACATGATCACGGAAAACCTGATGGTGTTTAATTGGTTCGAATTATGAACTTATTAAACAATCAGCATAATTATTGTTACTGTAATAATGTTCGGTTTTGGCATTAAGAGAATTCTAGCAGATAAGCCGGACAGTGGATAATAAATTTCAGCATAATTGCAGATTTTCGATTTTTAAAGCTCTGAATTTGTGGGCTATAGTTCAGTTGATTTTTAATCAAATTAAATTTTCCACAAAATGTGTAGAAATATTCGAGCGATCTAAATACCCGTTGGCACCACAATTACAGGTCTCAACACCTATTAATAGAGGTATCAATTATCGAAATCGGAGCATAATTGCAGATTTTCGATTTTTAAAGCTCTGAATTTGTGGGCTATAGTTCAGTTGATTTTTAATAAAATTAAATTTTCCAAAAAATGTTTAGAAATATTGGAGCGATCTAAATACACGTTGGCATCACAATTACAGGTCTCAATACCTATTGATAGAGGTATCAATCATCGAAATCGGAGCATAATTGCAGATTTTCGATTTCTAAAGCTCTGAATTTGTGGGCTATAGTTCAGTTTATTTTTAATAAAATTAAATTTTCCACAAAATGTGTAGAAATATTCGAGCGATCTAAATACCCGTTGGCACCACAATTACAGGTCTCAACACCTATTGATAGAGGTATCAATCATCGAAATCGGAGCATAATTGCAGATTTTCGATTTTTAAAGCTCTGAATTTGTGGGCTATAGTTCAGTTGATTTTTAATAAAATTAAATTTTCCACAAAATGTGTAGAAATATTCGAGCGATCTAAATACCCGTTGGCACCACAATTACAGGTCTCAACACCTATTGATAGAGGTATCAGTCATCGAAATCGGAGCATAATTGCAGATTTTCGATTTTTAAAGCTCTGAATTTGTGGGCTATAGTTCAGTTGATTTTTAATAATATTAAATTTTCCACAAAATGTGTAGAAATATTCGAGCGATCTAAATACCCGTTGGCACCACAATTACAGGTTTCAACACCTATTGATAAAGGTATCAATTATCGAAATCGGAGCATAATTGCAGATTTTCGATTTTTAAAGCTCTGAATTTGTGGGCTATAGTTCAGTTGATTTTTAATAAAATTAAATTTTCCACAAAATGTGTAGAAATATTGGAGCGATCTAAATACACGTTGGCATCACAATTACAGGTCTCAATACCTATTGATAGAGGTATCAATCATCGAAATCGGAGCATAATTGCAGATTTTCGATTTCTAAAGCTCTGAATTTGTGGGCTATAGTTCAGTTGATTTTTAATCAAATTAAATTTTCCACAAAATGTGTAGAAATATTCGAGCGATCTAAATACCCGTTGGCACCACAATTACAGGTCTCAACACCTATTAATGGAGGTATCAATTATCGAAATCGGAGCATAATTGCAGATTTTCGATTTTTAAAGCTCTGAATTTGTGGGCTATAGTTCAGTTGATTTTTAATAAAATTAAATTTTCCAAAAAATGTGTAGAAATATTGGAGCGATCTAAATACACGTTGGCATCACAATTACAGGTCTCAATACCTATTGATAGAGGTATCAATCATCGAAGTCGGAGCATAATTGCAGATTTTCGATTTCTAAAGCTCTGAATTTGTGGGCTATAGTTCAGTTGATTTTTAATAAAATTAAATTTTCCACAAAATGTGTAGAAATATTCGAGCGATCTAAATACCCGTTGGCACCACAATTACAGGTCTCAACACCTATTGATAGAGGTATCAATCATCGAAATCGGAGCATAATTGCAGATTTTCGATTTTTAAAGCTCTGAATTTGTGGGCTATAGTTCAGTTGATTTTTAATAAAATTAAATTTTCCACAAAATGTGTAGAAATATTCGAGCGATCTAAATACCCGTTGGCACCACAATTACAGGTCTCAACACCTATTGATAGAGGTATCAGTCATCGAAATCGGAGCATAATTGCAGATTTTCGATTTTTAAAGCTCTGAATTTGTGGGCTATAGTTCAGTTGATTTTTAATAATATTAAATTTTCCACAAAATGTGTAGAAATATTCGAGCGATCTAAATACCCGTTGGCACCACAATTACAGGTTTCAACACCTATTGATAGAGGTATCAATCATCGAAATCGGAGCATAATTGCAGATTTTGGATTTCTAAAGCTCTGAATTTGTGGGCTATAGCTCAGTTGATTTTTAATAATATTAAATTTTCCACAAAATGTGTAGAAATATTCGAGCGATCTAAATACCCGTTGGCACCACAATTACAGGTCTCAACACCTATTGATAGAGGTATCAGTCATCGAAATCGGAGCATAATTGCAGATTTTCGATTTTTAAAGCTCTGAATTTGTGGGCTATAGTTCAGTTGATTTTTAATAAAATTAAATTTTCCACAAAATGTGTAGAAATATTCGAGCGATCTAAATACCCGTTGGCACCACAATTACAGGTCTCAACACCTATTGATAGAGGTATCAATCATCGAAATCGGAGCATAATTGCAGATTTTGGATTTCTAAAGCTCTGAATTTGTGGGCTATAGCTCAGTTGATTTTTAATAAAATTAAATTTTCCACAAAATGTGTAGAAATATTCGAGCGATCTAAATATTCGTTGGCATCACAATTACAGGTCTCAACACCTATTGATAGAGGTATCAATCATCGAAATCGGAGCATAATTGCAGATTTTCGATTTCTAAAGCTCTGAATTTGTGAGCTATAGTTCAGTTGATTTTTAATAAAATTAAATTTTCCACAAAATGTGTAGAAATATTCGAGCGATCTAAATACCCGTTGGCACCACAATTACAGGTCTCAACACCTATTGATAGAGGTATCAATCATCGAAATCGGAGCATAATTGCAGATTTTGGATTTTTAAAGCTCTGAATTTGTGGGCTATAGTTCAGTTGATTTTTAATAAAATTAAATTTTCCACAAAATGTGTAGAAATATTCGAGCGATCTAAATACCCGTTGGCACCACAATTACAGGTCTCAACACCTATTGATAGAGGTATCAATCTTCGAAATCGGAGCATAATTGCAGATTTTCGATTTTTAAAGCTCTGAATTTGTGGGCTATAGTTCAGTTGATTTTTAATAAAATTAAATTTTCCACAAAATGTGTAGAAATATTCGAGCGATCTAAATACCCGTTGGCACCACAATTACAGGTCTCAACACCTATTGATAGAGGTATCAGTCATCGAAATCGGAGCATAATTGCAGATTTTCGATTTTTAAAGCTCTGAATTTGTGGGCTATAGTTCAGTTGATTTTTAATAATATTAAATTTTCCACAAAATGTGTAGAAATATTCGAGCGATCTAAATACCCGTTGGCACCACAATTACAGGTCTCAACACCTATTGATAGAGGTATCAATCATCGAAATCGGAGCATAATTACAGATTTTGGATTTTTAAAGCTCTGAATTTGTGGGATATAGTTCAGTTAATTTTTAATAAAATTAAATTTGCCACAAAATGTGTAGAAATATTCGAGCGATCTAAATACCCGTTGGCACCACAATTACAGGTCTCAACACTATTGATAGAGGTATCAATCATCGAAATCGGAGCATAATTGCAGATTTTCGATTTTTAAAGCTCTGAATTTGTGGGCTATAGTTCAGTTGATTTTTAATAAAATTAAATTTTCCACAAAATGTGTAGAAATATTCGAGCGATCTAAATACCCGTTGGCACCACAATTACAGGTCTCAACACCTATTGATAGAGGTATCAATTATCGAAATCGGAGCATAATTGCAGATTTTCGATTTTAAAGCTCTGAATTTGTGGGCTATAGTTCAGTTGATTTTTAATAATATTAAATTTTCCACAAAATGTGTAGAAATATTCGAGCGATCTAAATACCCGTTGGCACCACAATTACAGGTCTCAACACCTATTGATAGATGTATCAATCTTCGAAATTGAAGCATAATTGCAGATTTTCGATTTTTAAAGCTCTGAATTTGTGGGCTATAGTTCAGTTGATTTTTAATAAAATTAAATTTTCCACAAAATGTTTAGAAATATTCGAGCGATCTAAATACCCGTTAGCACCACAATTACAGGTTTCAACACCTATTGATAGAGGTATCAATCACCGAAATCGGAGCATAATTGCAGATTTTCGATTTCTAAAGCTCTGAATTTGTGGGCTATAGTTCAGTTGATTTTTAATAAAATTAAATTTTCCACAAAATGTGTAGAAATATTCGAGCGATCTAAATACCCGTTGGCACCACAATTACAGGTCTCAACACCTATTGATAGAGGTATCAATAATCGAAATCGGAGCATAATTGCAGATTTTCGATTTTTAAAGCTCTGAATTTGTGGGCTATAGTTCAGTTGATTTTTAATAAAATTAAATTTTCCACAAAATGTGTAGAAATATTCGAGCGATCTAAATACCCGTTGGCACCACAATTACAGGTCTCAACACCTATTGATAGAGGTATCAATTATCGAAATCGGAGCATAATTGCAGATTTTCGATTTTTAAAGCTCTGAATTTGTGGGCTATAGTTCAGTTGATTTTTAATAAAATTAAATTTTCCACAAAATGTGTAGAAATATTCGAGCGATCTAAATACCCGTTGGCACCACAATTACAGGTCTCAACACCTATTGATAGAGGTATCAATTATCGAAATCGGAGCATAATTGCAGATTTTCGATTTTTAAAGCTCTGAATTTGTGGGCTATAGTTCAGTTGATTTTTAATAAAATTAAATTTTCCACAAAATGTGTAGAAATATTCGAGCGATCTAAATACCCGTTGGCACCACAATTACAGGTCTCAACACCTATTGATAGAGGTATCAATCACCGAAATCGGAGCATAATTGCAGATTTTCGATTTCTAAAGCTCTGAATTTGTGGGTTTGGCTCAGTTGATTTTTAATAAAATTAAATTTTCCACAAAATGTGTAGAAATATTCGAGCGATCTAAATATTCGTTGGCATCACAATTACAGGTCTCAACACCTATTGATAGAGGTATCAATCATCGAAATCGGAGCATAATTGCAGATTTTCGATTTCTAAAGCTCTGAATTTGTGGGCTATAGTTCAGTTGATTTTTAATAAAATTAAATTTTCCACAAAATGTGTAGAAATATTCGAGCGATCTAAATACCCGTTGGCACCACAATTACAGGTCTCAACACCTATTGATAGAGGTATCAATCATCGAAATCGGAGCATAATTGCAGATTTTGGATTTTTAAAGCTCTGAATTTGTGGGCTATAGTTCAGTTGATTTTTAATAAAATTAAATTTTCCACAAAATGTGTAGAAATATTCGAGCGATCTAAATACCCGTTGGCACCACAATTACAGGTCTCAACACCTATTGATAGAGGTATCAATAATCGAAATCGGAGCATAATTGCAGATTTTCGATTTTTAAAGCTCTGAATTTGTGGGCTATAGTTCAGTTGATTTTTAATAAAATTAAATTTTCCACAAAATGTGTAGAAATATTCGAGCGATCTAAATACCCGTTGGCACCACAATTACAGGTCTCAACACCTATTGATAGAGGTATCAGTCATCGAAATCGGAGCATAATTGCAGATTTTCGATTTTTAAAGCTCTGAATTTGTGGGCTATAGTTCAGTTGATTTTTAATAATATTAAATTTTCCACAAAATGTGTAGAAATATTCGAGCGATCTAAATACCCGTTGGCACCACAATTACAGGTCTCAACACCTATTGATAGAGGTATCAATCATCGAAATCGGAGCATAATTACAGATTTTGGATTTTTAAAGCTCTGAATTTGTGGGATATAGTTCAGTTAATTTTTAATAAAATTAAATTTTCCACAAAATGTGTAGAAATATTCGAGCGATCTAAATACCCGTTGGCACCACAATTACAGGTCTCAACACCTATTGATAGAGGTATCAATCATCGAAATCGGAGCATAATTGCAGATTTTCGATTTTTAAAGCTCTGAATTTGTGGGCTATAGTTCAGTTGTTTTTTAATAAAATTAAATTTTCCACAAAATGTGTAGAAATATTCGAGCGATCTAAATACCCGTTGGCACCACAATTACAGGTCTCAACACCTATTGATAGAGGTATCAATTATCGAAATCGGAGCATAATTGCAGATTTTCGATTTTTAAAGCTCTGAATTTGTGGCTATAGTTCAGTTGATTTTTAATAATATTAAATTTTCCACAAAATGTGTAGAAATATTCGAGCGATCTAAATACCCGTTGGCACCACAATTACAGGTCTCAACACCTATTGATAGATGTATCAATCTTCGAAATTGAAGCATAATTGCAGATTTTCGATTTTTAAAGCTCTGAATTTGTGGGCTATAGTTCAGTTGATTTTTAATAAAATTAAATTTTCCACAAAATGTGTAGAAATATTCGAGCGATCTAAATACCCGTTGGCACCACAATTACAGGTCTCAACACCTATTGATAGAGGTATCAGTCATCGAAATCGGAGCATAATTGCAGATTTTCGATTTTTAAAGCTCTGAATTTGTGGGCTATAGTTCAGTTGATTTTAATAAAATTAAATTTTCCACAAAATGTGTAGAAATATTCGAGCGATCTAAATACCCGTAGGCACCACAATTACAGGTCTCAACACCTATTGATAGAGGTATCAATCATCGAAATCCGAGCATAATTGCAGATTTTCGATTTTTAAAGCTCTGAATTTGTGGGCTATAGTTCAGTTGATTTTTAATAAAATTAAATTTTCCACAAAATGTGTAGAAATATTCGAGCGATCTAAATAGCCGTTGGCACCACAATTACAGGTCTCAACACCTATTGATAGAGGTATCAGTCATCGAAATCGGAGCATAATTGCAGATTTTGGATTTTAAAGCTCTGAATTTGTGGGCTATAGTTCAGTTGATTTTTAATAAAATTAAATTTTCCACAAAATGTGTAGAAATATTCGAGCGATCTAAATACCCGTTGGCACCACAATTACAGGTCTCAACACCTATTGATAGAGGTATCAATCATCGAAATCGGAGCATAATTGCAGATTTTGGATTTTTAAAGCTCCGAATTTGTGGGCTATAGTTCAGTTGATTTTAATAAAATTAAATTTTCCACAAAATGTGTAGAAATATTCGAGCGATCTAAATACCGTTGGCACCACAATTACAGGTCTCAACACCTATTGATAGAGGTATCAGTCATCGAAATCGGAGCATAATTGCAGATTTTGGATTTTTAAAGCTCTGAATTTGTGGGCTATAGTTCAGTTGATTTTTAATAATATTAAATTTTCCACAAAATGTGTAGAAATATTCGAGCGATCTAAATACCTGTTGGCACCACAATTACAGGTCTCAACACCTATTGATAGAGGTATCAATCATCGAAATCGGAGCATAATTGCAGATTTTCGATTTTTAAAGCTCTGAATTTGTGGGCTATAGTTCAGTTGATTTTTAATAAAATTAAATTTTCCACAAAATGTGTAGAAATATTCGAGCGATCTAAATACCCGTTGGCACCACAATTACAGGTCTCAACACCTATTGATAGAGGTATCAGTCATCGAAATCGGAGCATAATTGCAGATTTTCGATTTTTAAAGCTCTGAATTTGTGGGCTATAGTTCAGTTGATTTTTAATAATATTAAATTTTCCACAAAATGTGTAGAAATATTCGAGCGATCTAAATACCCGTTGGCACCACAATTACAGGTCTCAACACCTATTGATAGAGGTATCAGTCATCGAAATCGGAGCATAATTGCAGATTTTCGATTTTTAAAGCTCTGAATTTGTGGGCTATAGTTCAGTTGATTTTTAATAAAATTAAATTTTCCACAAATGTGTAGAAATATTCGAGCGATCTAAATTATCGTTGGCACCACAATTACAGGTCTCAACACCTATTGATAGAGGTATCAATCATCGAAATCGGAGCATAATTGCAGATTTTGGATTTTTAAAGCTCTGAATTTGTGGGCTATAGTTCAGTTGATTTTTAATAAAATTAAATTTTCCACAAAATGTGTAGAAATATTCGAGCGATCTAAATACCCGTTGGCACCACAATTACAGGTCTCAACACCTATTGATAGAGGTATCAGTCATCGAAATCGGAGCATAATTGCAGATTTTCGATTTTTAAAGCTCTGAATTTGTGGGCTATAGTTCAGTTTCAGTTGATTTTTAATAAAATTAAATTTTCCACAAAATGTGTAGAAATATTCGAGCGATCTAAATACCCGTTGGCACCACAATTACAGGTCTCAACACCTATTGATAGAGGTATCAATCATCGAAATCCGAGCATAATTGCAGATTTTGGATTTTTAAAGCTCTGAATTTGTGGGCTATAGTTCAGTTGATTTTTAATAAAATTAAATTTTCCACAAAATGTGTAGAAATATTCGAGCGATCTAAATACCCGTTGGCACCACAATTACAGGTCTCAACACCTATTGATAGAGGTATCAGTCATCGAAATCGGAGCATAATTGCAGATTTTCGATTTTTAAAGCTCTGAATTTGTGGGCTATAGTTCAGTTGATTTTTAATAAAATTAAATTTTCCACAAAATGTGTAGAAATATTCGAGCGATCTAAATTATCGTTGGCACCACAATTACAGGTCTCAACACCTATTGATAGAGGTATCAATCATCGAAATCGGAGCATAATTGCAGATTTTGGATTTTTAAAGCTCTGAATTTGTGGGCTATAGTTCAGTTGATTTTTAATAAAATTAAATTTTCCACAAAATGTGTAGAAATATTCGAGCGATCTAAATACCCGTTGGCACCACAATTACAGGTCTCAACACCTATTGATAGAGGTATCAGTCATCGAAATCGGAGCATAATTGCAGATTTTCGATTTTTAAAGCTCTGAATTTGTGGGCTATAGTTCAGTTGATTTTTAATAAAATTAAATTTTCCACAAAATGTGTAGAAATATTCGAGCGATCTAAATTATCGTTGGCACCACAATTACAGGTCTCAACACCTATTGATAGAGGTATCAATCATCGAAATCGGAGCATAATTGCAGATTTTCGATTTTTAAAGCTCTGAATTTGTGGGCTATAGTTCAGTTGATTTTTAATAAAATTAAATTTTCCACAAAATGTGTAGAAATATTCGAGCGATCTAAATACCCGTTGGCACCACAATTACAGGTCTCAACACCTATTGATAGAGGTATCAGTCATCGAAATCGGAGCATAATTGCAGATTTTCGATTTTTAAAGCTCTGAATTTGTGGGCTATAGTTCAGTTGATTTTTAATAAAATTAAATTTTCCACAAAATGTGTAGAAATATTCGAGCGATCTAAATTATCGTTGGCACCACAATTACAGGTCTCAACACCTATTGATAGAGGTATCAATCATCGAAATCGGAGCATAATTGCAGATTTTCGATTTTTAAAGCTCTGAATTTGTGGGCTATAGTTCAGTTGATTTTTAATAAAATTAAATTTTCCACAAAATGTGTAGAAATATTCGAGCGATCTAAATACCCGTTGGCACCACAATTACAGGTCTCAACACCTATTGATAGAGGTATCAGTCATCGAAATCGGAGCATAATTGCAGATTTTCGATTTTTAAAGCTCTGAATTTGTGGGCTATAGTTCAGTTGATTTTTAATAATATTAAATTTTCCACAAAATGTGTAGAAATATTCGAGCGATCTAAATACCCGTTGGCACCACAATTACAGGTCTCAACACCTATTGATAGAGGTATCAGTCATCGAAATTGGAGCATAATTGCAGATTTTCGATTTTTAAAGCTCTGAATTTGTGGGCTATAGTTCAGTTGATTTTTAATAATATTAAATTTTCCACAAAATGTCTAGAAATATTCGAGCGATCTAAATACCTGTTGGCACCACAATTACAGGTCTCAACACCTATTGATAGAGGTATCAATCATCGAAATCGGAGCATAATTGCAGATTTTGGATTTTTAAAGCTCTGAATTTGTGGGCTATAGTTCAGTTGATTTTTAATAAAATTAAATTTTCCACAAAATGTGTAGAAATATTCGAGCGATCCAAATACCCGTTGGCACCACAATTACAGGTCTCAACACCTATTGATCGAGGTATCAATCATCGAAATCGGAGCATAATTGCAGATTTTCGATTTCTAAAGCTCTGAATTTGTGGGCTATAGTTCAGTTGATTTTTAATTAAATTAAATTTTCCACAAAATGAATAGAAATATTCGAGCGATCTAAATACCCGTTGGCACCACAATTACAGGTCTCAACACCTATTGATCGAGGTATCAATCATCGAAATCGGAGCATAATTGCAGATTTTCGATTTCTAAAGCTCTGAATTTGTGGGCTATAGTTCAGTTGATTTTTAATAAAATTAAATTTTCCACAAAATGTGTAGAAATATTCGAGCGATCTAAATACCCGTTGGCACCACAATTACAGGTCTCAACACCTATTGATAGAGGTATCAGTCATCGAAATCGGAGCATAATTGCAGATTTTCGATTTTTAAAGCTCTGAATTTGTGGGCTATAGTTCAGTTGATTTTTAATAATATTAAATTTTCCACAAAATGTGTAGAAATATTCGAGCGATCTAAATACCCGTTGGCACCACAATTACAGGTCTCAACACCTATTGATAGAGGTATCCGTCATCGAAATTGGAGCATAATTGCAGATTTTCGATTTTTAAAGCTCTGAATTTGTGGGCTATAGTTCAGTTGATTTTTAATAAAATTAAATTTTCCACAAAATGTGTAGAAATATTCGAGAGATCCAAATACCCGTTGGCATCACAATTACAGGTCTCAACACCAATTGATAGAGGTATCAATCATCGAAATCGGAGCATAATTGCAAATTTTGGATTTTTAAAGCTCTGAATTTGTGGGATATAGTTCAGTTAATTTTTAATAAAATTAAATTTTCCACAAAATGTGTAGAAATATTCGAGCGATCTAAATACCCGTTGGCACCACAATTACAGGTCTCAACACCTATTGATAGAGGTATCAATCATCGAAATCGGAGCATAATTGCAGATTTTCGATTTTTAAAGCTCTGAATTTGTGGGCTATAGTTCAGTTGATTTTTAATAAAATTAAATTTTCCACAAAATGTGTAGAAATATTCGAGCGATCTAAATACCCGTTGGCACCACAATTACAGGTCTCAACACCTATTGATAGAGGTATCAATTATCGAAATCGGAGCATAATTGCAGATTTTCGATTTTTAAAGCTCTGAATTTGTGGGCTATAGTTCAGTTGATTTTTAATAATATTAAATTTTCCACAAAATGTGTAGAAATATTCGAGCGATCTAAATACCCGTTGGCACCACAATTACAGGTCTCAACACCTATTGATAGATGTATCAATCTTCGAAATTGAAGCATAATTGCAGATTTTCGATTTTTAAAGCTCTGAATTTGTGGGCTATAGTTCAGTTGATTTTTAATAAAATTAAATTTTCCACAAAATGTGTAGAAATATTCGAGCGATCTAAATACCCGTTGGCACCACAATTACAGGTCTCAACACCTATTGATAGAGGTATCAGTCATCGAAATCGGAGCATAATTGCAGATTTTCGATTTTTAAAGCTCTGAATTTGTGGGCTATAGTTCAGTTGATTTTTAATAAAATTAAATTTTCCACAAAATGTGTAGAAATATTCGAGCGATCTACATACCCGTAGGCACCACAATTACAGGTCTCAACACCTATTGATAGAGGTATCAATCATCGAAATCCGAGCATAATTGCAGATTTTCGATTTTTAAAGCTCTGAATTTGTGGGCTATAGTTCAGTTGATTTTTAATAAAATTAAATTTTCCACAAAATGTGTAGAAATATTCGAGCGATCCAAATAGCCGTTGGCACCACAATTACAGGTCTCAACACCTATTGATAGAGGTATCAGTCATCGAAATCGGAGCATAATTGCAGATTTTCGATTTTTAAAGCTCTGAATTTGTGGGCTATAGTTCAGTTGATTTTTAATAAAATTAAATTTTCCACAAAATGTGTAGAAATATTCGAGCGATCTAAATACCCGTTGGCACCACAATTACAGGTCTCAACACCTATTGATAGAGGTATCAATCATCGAAATCGGAGCATAATTGCAGATTTTCGATTTTTAAAGCTCTGAATTTGTGGGCTATAGTTCAGTTGATTTTTAATAAAATTAAATTTTCCACAAAATGTGTAGAAATATTCGAGCGATCTAAATACCCGTTGGCACCACAATTACAGGTCTCAACACCTATTGATAGAGGTATCAGTCATCGAAATCGGAGCATAATTGCAGATTTTCGATTTTTAAAGCTCTGAATTTGTGGGCTATAGTTCAGTTGATTTTTAATAATATTAAATTTTCCACAAAATGTGTAGAAATATTCGAGCGATCTAAATACCCGTTGGCACCACAATTACAGGTCTCAACACCTATTGATAGAGGTATCAGTCATCGAAATCGGAGCATAATTGCAGATTTTGGATTTTTAAAGCTCTGAATTTGTGGGCTATAGTTCAGTTGATTTTTAATAATATTAAATTTTCCACAAAATGTGTAGAAATATTCGAGCGATCTAAATACCTGTTGGCACCACAATTACAGGTCTCAACACCTATTGATAGAGGTATCAATCATCGAAATCGGAGCATAATTGCAGATTTTCGATTTTTAAAGCTCTGAATTTGTGGGCTATAGTTCAGTTGATTTTTAATAAAATTAAATTTTCCACAAAATGTGTAGAAATATTCGAGCGATCTAAATACCCGTTGGCACCACAATTACAGGTCTCAACACCTATTGATAGAGGTATCAGTCATCGAAATCGGAGCATAATTGCAGATTTTCGATTTTTAAAGCTCTGAATTTGTGGGCTATAGTTCAGTTGATTTTTAATAATATTAAATTTTCCACAAAATGTGTAGAAATATTCGAGCGATCTAAATACCCGTTGGCACCACAATTACAGGTCTCAACACCTATTGATAGAGGTATCAGTCATCGAAATCGGAGCATAATTGCAGATTTTCGATTTTTAAAGCTCTGAATTTGTGGGCTATAGTTCAGTTGATTTTTAATAAAATTAAATTTTCCACAAAATGTGTAGAAATATTCGAGCGATCCAAATACCCGTTGGCACCACAATTACAGGTCTCAACACCTATTGATAGAGGTATCAATCATCGAAATCGGAGCATAATTGCAGATTTTGGATTTTTAAAGCTCTGAATTTGTGGGCTATAGTTCAGTTGATTTTTAATAAAATTAAATTTTCCACAAAATGTGTAGAAATATTCGAGCGATCTAAATACCCGTTGGCGCCACAATTACAGGTCTCAACACCTATTGATAGAGGTATCAGTCATCGAAATCGGAGCATAATTGCAGATTTTCGATTTTTAAAGCTCTGAATTTGTGGGCTATAGTTCAGTTGATTTTTAATAAAATTAAATTTTCCACAAAATGTGTAGAAATATTCGAGCGATCTAAATACCCGTTGGCGCCACAATTACAGGTCTCAACACCTATTGATAGAGGTATCAATCATCGAAATCCGAGCATAATTGCAGATTTTGGATTTTTAAAGCTCTGAATTTGTGGGCTATAGTTCAGTTGATTTTTAATAAAATTAAATTTTCCACAAAATGTGTAGAAATATTCGAGCGATCTAAATACCCGTTGGCACCACAATTACAGGTCTCAACACCTATTGATAGAGGTATCAGTCATCGAAATCGGAGCATAATTGCAGATTTTCGATTTTTAAAGCTCTGAATTTGTGGGCTATAGTTCAGTTGATTTTTAATAAAATTAAATTTTCCACAAAATGTGTAGAAATATTCGAGCGATCTAAATTATCGTTGGCACCACAATTACAGGTCTCAACACCTATTGATAGAGGTATCAATCATCGAAATCGGAGCATAATTGCAGATTTTGGATTTTTAAAGCTCTGAATTTGTGGGCTATAGTTCAGTTGATTTTTAATAAAATTAAATTTTCCACAAAATGTGTAGAAATATTCGAGCGATCTAAATACCCGTTGGCACCACAATTACAGGTCTCAACACCTATTGATAGAGGTATCAGTCATCGAAATCGGAGCATAATTGCAGATTTTCGATTTTTAAAGCTCTGAATTTGTGGGCTATAGTTCAGTTGATTTTTAATAAAATTAAATTTTCCACAAAATGTGTAGAAATATTCGAGCGATCTAAATACCCGTTGGCACCACAATTACAGGTCTCAACACCTATTGATAGAGGTATCAGTCATCGAAATCGGAGCATAATTGCAGATTTTCGATTTTTAAAGCTCTGAATTTGTGGGCTATAGTTCAGTTGATTTTTAATAAAATTAAATTTTCCACAAAATGTGTAGAAATATTCGAGCGATCTAAATACCCGTTGGCGCCACAATTACAGGTCTCAACACCTATTGATAGAGGTATCAATCATCGAAATCCGAGCATAATTGCAGATTTTGGATTTTTAAAGCTCTGAATTTGTGGGCTATAGTTCAGTTGATTTTTAATAAAATTAAATTTTCCACAAAATGTGTAGAAATATTCGAGCGATCTAAATACCCGTTGGCACCACAATTACAGGTCTCAACACCTATTGATAGAGGTATCAGTCATCGAAATCGGAGCATAATTGCAGATTTTCGATTTTTAAAGCTCTGAATTTGTGGGCTATAGTTCAGTTGATTTTTAATAAAATTAAATTTTCCACAAAATGTGTAGAAATATTCGAGCGATCTAAATTATCGTTGGCACCACAATTACAGGTCTCAACACCTATTGATAGAGGTATCAATCATCGAAATCGGAGCATAATTGCAGATTTTGGATTTTTAAAGCTCTGAATTTGTGGGCTATAGTTCAGTTGATTTTTAATAAAATTAAATTTTCCACAAAATGTGTAGAAATATTCGAGCGATCTAAATACCCGTTGGCACCACAATTACAGGTCTCAACACCTATTGATAGCGGTATCAGTCATCGAAATCGGAGCATAATTGCAGATTTTCGATTTTTAAAGCTCTGAATTTGTGGGCTATAGTTCAGTTGATTTTTAATAAAATTAAATTTTCCACAAAATGTGTAGAAATATTCGAGCGATCTAAATTATCGTTGGCACCACAATTACAGGTCTCAACACCTATTGATAGAGGTATCAATCATCGAAATCGGAGCATAATTGCAGATTTTCGATTTTTAAAGCTCTGAATTTGTGGGCTATAGTTCAGTTGATTTTTAATAAAATTAAATTTTCCACAAAATGTGTAGAAATATTCGAGCGATCTAAATACCCGTTGGCACCACAATTACAGGTCTCAACACCTATTGATAGAGGTATCAGTCATCGAAATCGGAGCATAATTGCAGATTTTCGATTTTTAAAGCTCTGAATTTGTGGGCTATAGTTCAGTTGATTTTTAATAATATTAAATTTTCCACAAAATGTGTAGAAATATTCGAGCGATCTAAATACCCGTTGGCACCACAATTACAGGTCTCAACACCTATTGATAGAGGTATCAATCATCGAAATTGGAGCATAATTGCAGATTTTCGATTTTTAAAGCTCTGAATTTGTGGGCTATAGTTCAGTTGATTTTTAATAATATTAAATTTTCCACAAAATGTGTAGAAATATTCGAGCGATCTAAATACCTGTTGGCACCACAATTACAGGTCTCAACACCTATTGATAGAGGTATCAATCATCGAAATCGGAGCATAATTGCAGATTTTGGATTTTTAAAGCTCTGAATTTGTGGGCTATAGTTCAGTTGATTTTTAATAAAATTAAATTTTCCACAAAATGTGTAGAAATATTCGAGCGATCCAAATACCCGTTGGCACCACAATTACAGGTCTCAACACCTATTGATCGAGGTATCAATCATCGAAATCGGAGCATAATTGCAGATTTTCGATTTCTAAAGCTCTGAATTTGTGGGCTATAGTTCAGTTGATTTTTAATTAAATTAAATTTTCCACAAAATGTGTAGAAATATTCGAGCGATCTAAATACCCGTTGGCACCACAATTACAGGTCTCAACACCTATTGATCGAGGTATCATCATCGAAATCGGAGCATAATTGCAGATTTTCGATTTCTAAAGCTCTGAATTTGTGGGCTATAGTTCAGTTGATTTTTAATAAAATTAAATTTTCCACAAAATGTGTAGAAATATTCGAGCGATCTAAATACCCGTTGGCACCACAATTACAGGTCTCAACACCTATTGATAGAGGTATCAATCATCGAAATCGGAGCATAATTGCAGATTTTCGATTTTTAAAGCTCTGAATTTGTGGGCTATAGTTCAGTTGATTTTTAATAAAATTAAATTTTCCACAAAATGTGTAGAAATATTCGAGCGATCTAAATACCCGTTGGCACCACAATTACAGGTCTCAACACCTATTGATAGAGGTATCAGTCATCGAAATCGGAGCATAATTGCAGATTTTCGATTTTTAAAGCTCTGAATTTGTGGGCTATAGTTCAGTTGATTTTTAATAATATTAAATTTTCCACAAAATGTGTAGAAATATTCGAGCGATCTAAATACCCGTTGGCACCACAATTACAGGTCTCAACACCTATTGATAGAGGTATCAATCATCGAAATCGGAGCATAATTGCAAAATTTGGATTTTTAAAGGTCTGAATTTGTGGGCTATAGTTCAGTTGATTTTTAATAAAATTAAATTTTCCACAAAATGTGTAGAAATATTCGGGCGATCTAAATACCCGTTGGCACCACAATTACAGGTCTCAACACCTATTGATAGAGGTACATATCAATCATCGAAATCGGAACATAATTGCAGATTTTCGATTTTTAGAGCTCTGAATTTGTGGGCTATAGTTCAGTTGATTTTTAATAAAATTAAATTTTCCACAAAATGTGTAGAAATAATCGATTGATCTAAATACCCGTTCGCACCACAATTACAGGTCTCAACACCTATTGATAGAGGTATCAATCATCGAAATCGGAGCATAATTGACAGATTTTGGATTTTTAAAGCTCTGAATTTGTGGGCTATAGTTCAGTTGATTTTTAATAAAATTAAATTTTCCACAAAATGTGTAGAAATATTCGAGAGATCCAAATACCCGTTGGCACTACAATTACAGGTCTCAACACCTATTGATCGAGGTATCAATCATCGAAATCGGAGCATAATTGCAGATTTTCGATTTTTAAAGCTCTGAATTTGTGGGCTATAGTTCAGTTGATTTTTAATAAAATTAAATTTTCCACAAAATGTGTAGAAATAATCGATTGATCTAAATACCCGTTCGCACCACAATTACAGGTCTCAACACCTATTGATAGAGGTATCAATCATCGAAATCGGAGCATAATTGACAGATTTTCGATTTTTAAAGCTCTGAATTTGTGGGCTATAGTTCAGTTGATTTTTAATAAAATTAAATTTTCCACAAAATGTGTAGAAATATTCGAGCGATCTAAATTCTCGTTGGCACCATATTTACAGGTCTCAACACCTATTGATAGAGGTACATATCAATCATCGAAATCGGAACATAATTGCAGATTTTGGATTTTTAAAGCTCTGAATTTGTGGGCTATAGTTCAGTTGATTTTTAATAAAATTAAATTTTCCACAAAATGTGTAGAAATATTCGAGCGATCTAAATACCCGTTCGCACCACAATTACAGGTCTCAACACCTATTGATACAGTTACATATCAATCATCGAAATCGGAACATAATTGCAGATTTTGGATTTTTAAAGCTCTGAATTTGTGGGCTATAGTTCAGTTGATTTTTAATAAAATTAAATTTTCCACAAAATGTGTAGAAATATTCGAGCGATCTCAATACCCGTTCGTACCACAATTACAGGTCTCAACACCTATTGATAGAGGTATCAATCATCGAAATCGGAGCATAATTGCAAATTTTGTTTTAAAGCTCTGAATTTGTGGGCTATAGTTCAGTTGATTTTTAATAAAATTAAATTTTCCACAAAATGTGTAGAAATATTCGAGCGATCTAAATACCCGTTGGCACCACAATTACAGGTCTCAACACCTATTGATAGAGGTACCAATCATCGAAATCATAGCACAATTGCAGAATTTGGATTTTTAAAGCTCTGAATTTGTGGGCTATAGTTCAGTTGATTTTTAATAAAATTAAATTTTCCACAAAATGTGTAGAAATATTCGAGCGATCTAAATACCCGTTGGCACCACAATTACAGGTCTCAACACCTATTGATAGAGGTATCAATCATCGAAATCGGAGCATAATTGCAGATTTTCGATTTCTAAAGCTCTGAATTTGTGGGCAATAGTTCAGTTGATTTTTAATAAAATTAAATTTTCCACAAAATGTGTAGAAATATTCGAGCGATCTAAATACCCGTTGGCACCACAATTACAGGTCTCAACACCTATTGATAGAGTTACATATCAATCATCGAAATCGGAACATAATTGCAGATTTTCGATTTTTATAGCTCTGAATTTGTGGGCTATAGTTCAGTTGATTTTTAATAAAATTAAATTTTCCACAAAATGTGTAGAAATACTCGAGAGATCCAAATACCCGTTGGCACCACAATTACAGGTCTCAACACCTATTGATCGAGGTATCAATCATCGAAATCGGAGCATAATTGCAGATTTTCGATTTCTAAAGCTCTGAATTTGTGGACTATAGTTCAGTTGATTTTTAATAAAATTAAATTTTCCACAAAACGGGTAGAAATATTCGAGCGATCTAAATACCCGTTGGCACCACAATTACAGGTCTCAACACCTATTGATAGAGGTATCAATCATCGAAATCGGAGCATAATTGCAGATTTTCGATTTCTAAAGCTCTGAATTTGTGGGCTATAGTTCAGTTGATTTTTAATAAAATTAAATTTTCCACAAAATGTGTAGAAATATTCGAGCGATCTAAATACCCGTTCGGACCACAATTACAGGTCTCAACACCTATTGATAGAGGTATCAATCATCGAAATCGGAGCATAATTGCAAATTTTGTTTTAAAGCTCTGAATTTGTGGGCTATAGTTCAGTTGATTTTTAATAAAATTAAATTTTCCACAAAATGTGTAGAAATATTCGAGCGATCTAAATACCCGTTGGCACAACAATTACAGGTCTCAACACCTATTGATAGAGGTACCAATCATCGAAATCGGAGCACAATTGCAGAATTTGGATTTTTAAAGCTCTGAATTTGTGGGCTATAGTTCAGTTGATTTTTAATAAAATTAAATTTTCCACAAAATGTGTAGAAATATTCGAGCGATCTAAATACCCGTTGGCACCACAATTACAGGTCTCAACACCTAATGATAGAGGTATCAATCATCGAAATCGGAGCATAATTGCAGATTTTCGATTTTTAAAGGTCTGAATTTGTGGGCTATAGTTCAGTTGATTTTTAATAAAATTAAATTTTCCACAAAACGTGTAGAAATATTCGAGCGATCTAAATACCCGTTGGCACCACAATTACAGGTCTCAACACCTATTGATAGAGGTATCAATCATCGAAATCGGAGCATAATTGCAGATTTTCGATTTTTAAAGGTCTGAATTTGTGGGCTATAGTTCAGTTGATTTTTAATAAAATTAAATTTTCCACAAAATGTGTAGAAATATTCGAGCGATCTAAATACCCGTTGGCACCACAATTACAGGTCTCAACACCTAATGATAGAGGTATCAATCATCGAAATCGGAGCATAATTGCAGATTTTCGATTTTTAAAGGTCTGAATTTGTGGGCTATAGTTCAGTTGATTTTTAATAAAATTAAATTTTCCACAAAATGTGTAGAAATATTCGAGCGATCTAAATACCCGTTGGCACCACAATTACAGGTCTCAACACCTAATGATAGAGGTATCAATCATCGAAATCGGAGCATAATTGCAGATTTTCGATTTTTAAAGGTCTGAATTTGTGGGCTATAGTTCAGTTGATTTTTAATAAAATTAAATTTTCCACAAAACGTGTAGAAATATTCGAGCGATCTAAATACCCGTTGGCACGACAATTACAGGTCTCAACACCTATTGATAGAGGTATCAATCATCGAAATCCGAGCATAATTGCAGATTTTCGATTTTTAAAGCTCTGAATTTGTGGGCTATAGTTCAGTTGATTTTTAATAAAATTAAATTTTCCACAAAACGTGTAGAAATAATCGAGCGATCTAAATACCCGTTGGCACCACAATTACAGGTCTCAACACCTATTGATAGAGGTATCAATCATCGAAATCGGAGCATAATTGCAGATTTTCGATTTTTAAAGGTCTAAATTTGTGGGCTATAGTTCAGTTGATTTTTAATAAAATTAAATTTTCCACAAAATGTGTAGAAATATTCGAGCGATCTAAATACCCGTTGGCACCACAATTACAGGTCTCAACACCTATTGATAGAGGTATCAATCATCGAAATCGGAGCATAATTGCAGATTTTCGATTTTTAAAGCTCTGAATTTGTGGGCTATAGTTCAGTTGATTTTTAATAAAATTAAATTTTCCACAAAACGTGTAGAAATAATCGAGCGATCTAAATACCCGTTGGCACCACAATTACAGGTCTCAACACCTATTGATAGAGGTATCAATCATCGAAATCGGAGCATAATTGCAGATTTTCGATTTTTAAAGGTCTAAATTTGTGGGCTATAGTTCAGTTGATTTTAATAAAATTAAATTTTCCACAAAACGTGTAGAAATATTCGAGCGATCCAAATACCCGTTGGCACCACAATTACAGGTCTCAACACCTATTGATAGAGGTATCAATCATCGAAATCGGAGCATAATTGCAGATTTTCGATTTTTAAAGCTCTGAATTTGTGGGCTATAGTTCAGTTGATTTTTAATAAAATTAAATTTTCCACAAAATGTGTAGAAATATTCGAGCGATCTAAATACCCGTTGGCACCACAATTACAAGTCTCAACACCTATTGATAGAGGTATCAATCATCGAAATCCGAGCATAATTGCAGATTTTGGATTTTTAAAGCTCTGAATTTGTGGGCTATAGTTCAGTTGATTTTTAATAATATTAAATTTTCCACAAAATGTGTAGAAATATTCGAGCGATCTAAATACCCGTTGGCACCACAATTACAGGTCTCAACACCTATTGATAGAGGTATCAATCATCGAAATCGGAGCATAATTGCAGATTTTCGATTTTTAAAGCTCTGAATTTGTGGGCTATAGTTCAGTTGATTTTTAATAAAATTAAATTTTCCACAAAATGTGTAGAAATATTCGAGCGATCTAAATACCCGTTGGCACCACAATTACAGGTCTCAACACCTATTGATAGAGGTATCAATCATCGAAATCGGAGCATAATTGCAGATTTTCGATTTTTAAAGCTCTGAATTTGTGGGCTATAGTTCAGTTGATTTTTAATAAAATTAAATTTTCCACAAAATGTGTAGAAATATTAGAGCGATCCAAATACCCGTTGGCACCACAATTACAGGTCTCAACACCTATTGATAGAGGTATCAATCATCGAAATCGGAGCATAATTGCAGATTTTCGATTTTTAAAGGTCTGAATTTGTGGGCTATAGTTCAGTTGATTTTTAATAAAATTAAATTTTCCACAAAATGTGTAGAAATATTCGAGCGATCTAAATACCCGTTGGCACCACAATTACAGGTCTCAACACCTATTGATAGAGGTATCAATCATCGAAATCGGAGCATAATTGCAGATTTTCGATTTTTAAAGCTCTGAATTTGTGGGCTATAGTTCAGTTGATTTTTAATAAAATTAAATTTTCCACAAAACGTGTAGAAATAATCAAGCGATCTAAATACCCGTTGGCACCACAATTACAGGTCTCAACACCTATTGATAGAGGTATCAATCATCGAAATCGGAGCATAATTGCAGATTTTCGATTTTTAAAGGTCTAAATTTGTGGGCTATAGTTCAGTTGATTTTTAATAAAATTAAATTTTCCACAAAACGTGTAGAAATATTCGAGCGATCCAAATACCCGTTGGCACCACAATTACAGGTCTCAACACCTATTGATAGAGGTATCAATCATCGAAATCGGAGCATAATTGCAGATTTTCGATTTTTAAAGGTCTAAATTTGTGGGCTATAGTTCAGTTGATTTTTAATAAAATTAAATTTTCCACAAAATGTGTAGAAATATTCGAGCGATCTAAATACCCGTTGGCACCACAATTACAGGTCTCAACACCTATTGATAGAGGTATCAATCATCGAAATCCGAGCATAATTGCAGATTTTGGATTTTTAAAGCTCTGAATTTGTGGGCTATAGTTCAGTTGATTTTTAATAATATTAAATTTTCCACAAAATGTGTAGAAATATTCGAGCGATCTAAATACCCGTTGGCACCACAATTACAGGTCTCAACACCTATTGATAGAGGTATCAGTCATCGAAATCGGAGCATAATTGCAGATTTTCGATTTTTAAAGCTCTGCATTTGTGGGCTATAGTTCAGTTGATTTTTAATAAAATTAAATTTTCCACAAAATGTGTAGAAATATTCGAGCGATCTAAATACCCGTTGGCACCACAATTACAGGTCTCAACACCTAATGATAGAGGTATCAATCATCGAAATCGGAGCATAATTGCAGATTTTCGATTTTTAAAGGTCTGAATTTGTGGGCTATAGTTCAGTTGATTTTTAATAAAATTAAATTTTCCACAAAATGTGTAGAAATATTCGAGCGATCTAAATACCCGTTGGCACCACAATTACAGGTCTCAACACCTAATGATAGAGGTATCAATCATCGAAATCGGAGCATAATTGCAGATTTTCGATTTTTAAAGGTCTGAATTTGTGGGCTATAGTTCAGTTGATTTTTAATAAAATTAAATTTTCCACAAAACGTGTAGAAATATTCGAGCGATCTAAATACCCGTTGGCACGACAATTACAGGTCTCAACACCTATTGATAGAGGTATCAATCATCGAAATCCGAGCATAATTGCAGATTTTCGATTTTTAAAGCTCTGAATTTGTGGGCTATAGTTCAGTTGATTTTTAATAAAATTAAATTTTCCACAAAACGTGTAGAAATAATCGAGCGATCTAAATACCCGTTGGCACCACAATTACAGGTCTCAACACCTATTGATAGAGGTATCAATCATCGAAATCGGAGCATAATTGCAGATTTTCGATTTTTAAAGGTCTAAATTTGTGGGCTATAGTTCAGTTGATTTTTAATAAAATTAAATTTTCCACAAAATGTGTAGAAATATTCGAGCGATCTAAATACCCGTTGGCACCACAATTACAGGTCTCAACACCTATTGATAGAGGTATCAATCATCGAAATCGGAGCATAATTGCAGATTTCGATTTTTAAAGCTCTGAATTTGTGGGCTATAGTTCAGTTGATTTTTAATAAAATTAAATTTTCCACAAAACGTGTAGAAATAATCGAGCGATCTAAATACCCGTTGGCACCACAATTACAGGTCTCAACACCTATTGATAGAGGTATCAATCATCGAAATCGGAGCATAATTGCAGATTTTCGATTTTTAAAGGTCTAAATTTGTGGCTATAGTTCAGTTGATTTTTAATAAATTAAATTTTCCACAAAACGTGTAGAAATATTCGAGCGATCCAAATACCCGTTGGCACCACAATTACAGGTCTCAACACCTATTGATAGAGGTATCAATCATCGAAATCGGAGCATAATTGCAGATTTTCGATTTTTAAAGCTCTGAATTTGTGGGCTATAGTTCAGTTGATTTTTAATAAAATTAAATTTTCCACAAAATGTGTAGAAATATTCGAGCGATCTAAATACCCGTTGGCACCACAATTACAAGTCTCAACACCTATTGATAGAGGTATCAATCATCGAAATCCGAGCATAATGCAGATTTTGGATTTTTAAAGCTCTGAATTTGTGGGCTATAGTTCAGTTGATTTTTAATAATATTAAATTTTCCACAAAATGTGTAGAAATATTCGAGCGATCTAAATACCCGTTGGCACACAATTACAGGTCTCAACACCTATTGATAGAGGTATCAATCATCGAAATCGGAGCATAATTGCAGATTTTCGATTTTAAAGCTCTGAATTTGTGGGCTATAGTTCAGTTGATTTTTAATAAAATTAAATTTTCCACAAAATGTGTAGAAATATTCGAGCGATCTAAATACCCGTTGGCACCACAATTACAGGTCTCAACACCTATTGATAGAGGTATCAATCATCGAAATCGGAGCATAATTGCAGATTTTCGATTTTTAAAGCTCTGAATTTGTGGGCTATAGTTCAGTTGATTTTTAATAAAATTAAATTTTCCACAAAATGTGTAGAAATATTAGAGCGATCCAAATACCCGTTGGCACCACAATTACAGGTCTCAACACCTATTGATAGAGGTATCAATCATCGAAATCGAGCATAATTGCAGATTTTCGATTTTTAAAGGTCTGAATTTGTGGGCTATAGTTCAGTTGATTTTTAATAAAATTAAATTTTCCACAAAATGTGTAGAAATATTCGAGCGATCTAAATACCCGTTGGCACCACAATTACAGGTCTCAACACCTATTGATAGAGGTATCAATCATCGAAATCGGAGCATAATTGCAGATTTTCGATTTTTAAAGCTCTGAATTTGTGGGCTATAGTTCAGTTGATTTTAATAAAATTAAATTTTCCACAAAACGTGTAGAAATAATCAAGCGATCTAAATACCCGTTGGCACCACAATTACAGGTCTCAACACCTATTGATAGAGGTATCAATCATCGAAATCGGAGCATAATTGCAGATTTTCGATTTTTAAAGGTCTAAATTTGTGGGCTATAGTTCAGTTGATTTTTAATAAAATTAAATTTTCCACAAAACGTGTAGAAATATTCGAGCGATCAAATACCCGTTGGCACCACAATTACAGGTCTCAACACCTATTGATAGAGGTATCAATCATCGAAATCGGAGCATAATTGCAGATTTTCGATTTTTAAAGGTCTAAATTTGTGGGCTATAGTTCAGTTGATTTTTAATAAAATTAAATTTTCCACAAAATGTGTAGAAATATTCGAGCGATCTAAATACCCGTTGGCACCACAATTACAGGTCTCACACCTATTGATAGAGGTATCAATCATCGAAATCCGAGCATAATTGCAGATTTTGGATTTTTAAAGCTCTGAATTTGTGGGCTATAGTTCAGTTGATTTTTAATAATATTAAATTTTCCACAAAATGTGTAGAAATATTCGAGCGATCTAAATACCCGTTGGCACCACAATTACAGTCTCAACACCTATTGATAGAGGTATCAGTCATCGAAATCGGAGCATAATTGCAGATTTTCGATTTTAAGCTCTGCATTTGTGGCTATAGTTCAGTTGATTTTTAATAAAATTAAATTTTCCACAAAATGTGTAGAAATATTCGAGCGATCTAAATTATCGTTGGCACCACAATTACAGGTCTCAACACCTATTGATAGAGGTATCAATCATCGAAATCGGAGCATAATTGCAGATTTTCGATTTTTAAAGCTCTGAATTTGTGGGCTATAGTTCAGTTGATTTTTAATAAATCTAAATTTTCCACAAAATGTGTAGAAATATTCGAGCGATCTAAATACCCGTTGGCACCACAATTACAGGTCTCAACACCTATTGATAGAGGTATCAATCATCGAAATCCGAGCATAATTGCAGATTTTGGATTTTTAAAGCTCTGAATTTTGTGGGCTATAGTTCAGTTGATTTTAATAAAATTAAATTTTCCACAAATGTGTAGAAATATTCGAGCGATCTAAATACCCGTTGGCACCACAATTACAGGTCTCAACACCTATTGATAGAGGTATCAGTCATCGAAATCGGAGCATAATTGCAGATTTTCGATTTTTAAAGCTCTGAATTTGTGGGCTATAGTTCAGTTGATTTTTAATAAAATTAAATTTTCCACAAAATGTGTAGAAATATTCGAGCGATCTAAATTATCGTTGGCACCACAATTACAGGTCTCAACACCTATTGATAGAGGGTATCAATCATCGAAATCGGAGCATAATTGCAGATTTTGGATTTTTAAAGCTCTGAATTTGTGGGCTATAGTTCAGTTGATTTTTAATAAAATTAAATTTCAACAAAATGTGTAGAAATATTCGAGCGATCTAAATACCCGTTGGCACCACAATTACAGGTCTCAACACCTATTCGATAGAGGTATCAGTCATCGAAATCGGAGCATAATTGCAGATTTTCGATTTTTAAAGCTCTGAATTTGTGGGCTATAGTTCAGTTGATTTTTAATAAAATTAAATTTTCCACAAAATGTGTAGAAATATTCGAGCGATCTAAATACCCGTTGGCACCACAATTACAGGTCTCAACACCTATTGATAGAGGTATCAGTCATCGAAATCGGAGCATAATTGCAGATTTTCGATTTTAAAGCTCTGAATTTGTGGGCTATAGTTCAGTTGATTTTTAATAAAATTAAATTTTCCACAAAACGTGTAGAAATATTCGAGCGATCTAAATTATCGTTGGCACCACCAATTACAGGTCTCAACACCTATTGATAGAGGTATCAATCATCGAAATCGGAGCATAATTGCAGATTTTCGATTTTTAAAGCTCTGAATTTGTGGGCTACAGTTCAGTTGATTTTTAATAATATTAAATTTTCCACAAAATGTGTAGAAATATTCGAGCGATCTAAATAACCCGTTGGCACCACAATTACAGGTCTCAACACCTATTGATAGAGGTATCAGTCATCGAAATCGGAGCATAATTGCAGATTTTCGATTTTTAAAGCTCTGCATTTGTGGGCTATAGTTCAGTTGATTTTTAATAAAATTAAATTTTCCACAAAATGTGTAGAAATATTCGAGCGATCTAAATTATCGTTGGCACCACAATTACAGGTCTCAACACCTATTGATAGAGGTATCAATCATCGAAATCGGAGCATAATTGCAGATTTTCGATTTTTAAAGCTCTGAATTTGTGGGCTATAGTTCAGTTGATTTTTAATAAAATTAAATTTTCCACAAAATGTGTAGAAATATTCGAGCGATCTAAATACCCGTTGGCACCACAATTACAGGTCTCAACACCTATTGATAGAGGTATCAATCATCGAAATCCGAGCATAAATGCAGATTTTGGATTTTTAAAGCTCTGAATTTGTGGGCTATAGTTCAGTTGATTTTTAATAAAATTAAATTTTCCACAAAATGTGTAGAAATATTCGAGCGATCTAAATACCCGTTGGCACCACAATTACAGGTCTCAACACCTATTGATAGAGGTATCAGTCATCGAAATCGGAGCATAATTGCAGATTTTCGATTTTAAAGCTCTGAATTTGTGGGCTATAGTTCAGTTGATTTTTAATAAAATTAAATTTTCCACAAAATGTGTAGAAATATTCGAGCGATCTAAATTATCGTTGGCACCACAATTACAGGTCTCAACACCTATTGATAGAGGTATCAATCATCGAAATCGGAGCATAATTGCAGATTTTGGATTTTTAAAGCTCTGAATTTGTGGGCTATAGTTCAGTTGATTTTAATAAAATTAAATTTTCCACAAAATGTGTAGAAATATTCGAGCGATCTAAATACCCGTTGGCACCACAATTACAGGTCTCAACACCTATTGATAGAGGTATCAATCATCGAAATCGGAGCATAATTGCAGATTTTCGATTTTTAAAGCTCTGAATTTGTGGGCTATAGTTCAGTTGATTTTTAATAAAATTAAATTTTCCACAAAATGTGTAGAAATATTCGAGCGATCTAAATACCCGTTGGCACCACAATTACAGGTCTCAACACCTATTGATAGAGGTATCAGTCATCGAATCGGAGCATAATTGCAGATTTTCGATTTTTAAAGCTCTGAATTTGTGGGCTATAGTTCAGTTGATTTTTAATAAAATTAAATTTTCCACAAAATGTGTAGAAATATTCGAGCGATCTAAATTATCGTTGGCACCACAATTACAGGTCTCAACACCTATTGATAGAGGTATCAATCATCGAAATCGGAGCATAATTGCAGATTTTAGATTTTAAAGCTCTGAATTTGTGGGCTATAGTTCAGTTGATTTTTAATAAAATTAAATTTTCCACAAAATGTGTAGAAATATTCGAGCGATCTAAATACCCGTTGGCACCACAATTACAGGTCTCAACACCTATTGATAGAGGTATCAGTCATCGAAATCGGAGCATAATTGCAGATTTCGATTTTTAAAGCTCTGAATTTGTGGGCTATAGTTCAGTTGATTTTTAATAATATTAAATTTTCCACAAAATGTGTAGAAATATTCGAGCGATCTAAATACCCGTTGCACCACAATTACAGGTCTCAACACCTATTGATAGAGGTATCAGTCATCGAAATCGGAGCATAATTGCAGATTTTCGATTTTTAAAGCTCTGAATTTGTGGGCTATAGTTCAGTTGATTTTTAATAATATTAAATTTTCCACAAAATGTGTAGAAATATTCGAGCGATCTAAATACCCGTTGGCACCACAATTACAGGTCTCAACACTATTGATAGAGGTATCAATCATCGAAATCGGAGCATAATTGCAGATTTTCGATTTCTAAAGCTCTGAATTTGTGGGCTATAGTTCAGTTGATTTTTAATAAAATTAAATTTTCCACAAAATGTGTAGAAATATTCGAGCGATCTAACTTCTCGTTGGCACCATATTTACAGGTCTCAACACCTATTGATAGAGGTACATATCAAATCATCGAAATCGGAACATAATTGCAGATTTTGGATTTAAGCTCTGAATTTTGTGGGCTATAGTTCAGTTGATTTTTAATAAAATTAAATTTTCCACAAAATGTGTAGAAATATTCGAGCGATCTAAATACCCGTTCGCACCACAATTACAGGTCTCAACACCTATGATAGAGTTACATATCAATCATCGAAATCGGAACATAATTGCAGATTTTGGATTTTAAAGCTCTGAATTTGTGGGCTATAGTTTCAGTTGATTTTTAATAAAATTAAATTTTCCACAAAATGTGTAGAAATATTCGAGCGATCTCAATACCCGTTCGTACCACAATTACAGAGTCTCAACACCTATTGATAGAGGTATCAATCATCGAAATCGGAGCTAATTGCAAATTTTGTTTTAAAGCTCTGAATTTGTGGGCTATAGTTTAGTTGATTTTTATAAAATTAAATTTTCCACAAAATGTGTAGAAATATTCGAGCGATCTAAATACCCGTTGGCACCACAATTACAGGTCTCAACACCTATTG